>ML682100.1:399903-451154 GCA_007922195.1 Podocnemis expansa
GTGTGTGTGTGTGTGTGTGTGTGTGTGTGTGTGTGTGTGTGTGTGTGTGAGAGAGAGAGAGCATGCATGCTGTGTGGTGTGGCGCAGTGTGTGACTGCACGCTCTGTGTGTGTGTTTCTGTACTGTCAGTAGAAACTGTGTGCATATTCTAGTGTGTGTGGTGTGGGTTATACAGTCCCGTGTTTGTGTCAATGCATGCTTTGTGTGTGGCAATACACACTGTGTGTTAGTGTGTGTGCTATGTATGCTAGTACGTGTGGGGTGGGGGTGAGTGTGGGGTGTTTGTGTGTTAGTGTGCGTGTGTCAGAGCATGCTGTGTGTATGTGATGCACTGTGTATAGAGGAGTGTAAACATATGTAGAGAAGTGCCCTCTATGTACTCTCTCTGCAGTCCCTATGGAGTCCCTACTGCTGATTTTGTGTGTGTGTGTGTGTATGTGTATGTGTGTGTGTGTGTGTTTGTCAGGATATTAGAGAATCTCTCTCTACTTCATTAGGGTGTTGTGCAGGTTGTGTGTGTTCACAAGTGTGCTGTGGGATGTTAGTGTGACTTCGTGTGTTGGGTTGTGAAGGCCTGACACTGTGTGTTGCATATTGGTGAATTTTTAGGAGGGTGTGCAGTGTGTATGCTCGGTCATGCTGAGTGTGGCCATGTTAGGTTGTGGGTGTGTGCATGGCTAGAGGTGAGTTGTGAGGGGATGATAGTGAGTGTGTCTGAGGCTGACTGTGGCAGCAGTTTGCCTGACTTCAGGAAAATCACTTTTAGGTGTTGTCTGGTTGTGCACTGTGTTTGCTCCCCACTCTCCTAAACCCTGATCCCTTGGACAGCGTGTACAGTGGGCTTGTGCATTAGGATTGTGTGTTTGTGTGTTGTTCTTGTGAACCTCTGTCTGCATGCGCACATATGCAGTGGGGTGTTGTGCAAGGTGTATATTCACAATGAAGATGTAGCTTGGAGTGTTGCATAGTGCATTGTGTAGTGTGTGTGTGAGCTGTGGTGTGTAGCCACTCTCATCCCACAGGGTGTGGACTCAAGGGCTTCTGCAGGTGGCAGAGTCTAAATGCTACCCTGAGCCAGTCCTGTGCTATCTATCTATCGTGGGGATGGGGAATGGTGTGGTGGGTGTAGGTGTGTCAGAGGAATGCACAGGTCGCTGGTGGTGTATGTGTGTGTTGGGAAGAGGAAAGCGCAGGGAAGTGCACCAGTCTCTGGCGACTTGTGTTCGTGCCAGCTGGGTCGTGTCTCTGCGGTTGGCTGCACGCCCCCAAGTCAGCGCAAGGATTCGGGAACTGTCTGCATCCAGCTGTGTGTGCGCGCGCACGCTCCATTCTGTTCTGTGCTTTGTCCGTGCACGCACTCTCTCTCTCTCTTTTTTTCTCCCCCCCCCACGCCTCCCCTTGGCAGCATCCATCTTGCCCTCATACGCACAACACACACATGCTCTCACATACCTTCACCCTTACTGTGACCCCCATCAGCCTCTCTGGTCTCACACCCACCTGCTCCAGTTGTGCACCGGGAACCATCACAGCACTGTAGATGTTGTTTGCAAGTGTGTTTGTGCAAGCTGTTTGTGTTGCTCACACTCAGCAGGGGACCATAGGAGTTGTGCACCTGCAGTTTGACAAAAAGCTCTGGTCTTGCTGACATGAGCAGCCGTGCAGCACAGAGCTGCACAGGCATCTGTGCTATTATCACTAGGCTTCAGGGTCAACGGTCTCTTTTGAAGAACAACGGAGCAATGAGCTCAGGCTCTCTGCAGACTCAGGCGGTGTCGCTGGACCCATCACACTGGGGGAGGGCAGCTCCCCTCTCTCCCAGTAGTTGGCAAAGGCTCATTGGCGGCATCTGGGCTGGTGGCTGACATGCCACTGGGTGAGGGCGCAGTGGGTTTGCTTGCGGAGCAGGAAGGGGAACCTGGGGGATGGTTGGAGCCACCCAATGATCTGGGTGTAGGCCAGATCCGGGCCTTGGCTCAGTCAGATGGGAGTCAAGACATTTGGGTCATATGTACTTGGGGCTTGGGCAGAAGTCACAGCCTCCTCCCGTCCCTTGCCACCCCCTCTAATGCTGAGCCTGCTACAGAGCCGTAATGCAGCGTTTTGCTACCTGGGGCACAAATGCACCCCTTCCCATTAGCGGCGCTCAGAGCTGGCACTGCAAAGCCGCTCCTTTAACAGCGCGGCTCTATTGAGCCGCTTCAGGCTGCCCGGAGCTGTGCCCCGTCAGCCCACCGTACTTCTGGCCCTGGCCTGCTGCCTAAAGCGGGGCAGCAGTTAGATGGGAGTGAACAGGAAGTCTGACAACTACAACAGGGGAAGCAGGGAACAGAGAATTACCCCTGGCAGTCAGTGCTAACCCCAGTAGCTCAGCATCATACTAAGGGTGGGGTGCTGCTGGCGGTAGGGCAGGGCCCTGGCACCCCCCTGGAACTCCCCTTCCCATCCAGTGCCAGCCACCAGCGCGGCCACATCATGCCACTCGAAGGCAGGGCCCAGACTGGGGTTCCCTGCAGCAGAAGTAGCAGGAAATGCCACTCCCTGTCTATCTCCATCTGTCTGTCTATCCCCAGCCCTCACTCCGTCTGCTGGTGATTTCCTGGCCAGGAGCTGGAGCCAGGAACCTCCAGAGATACCCAGATGGGGGATCCCCTTTGCCAGGGGGACCCAGGCCTCACAGAGCAGGGGGCTGCAGGTTGAGAGCGAGGGGCACTGGCAGAGCTGAGGTGGGGGGAGTCCAGGGGCTGAGCTAGCAGGGGGCTGCGGGTTGAGGGTGAGGAGCACCTGTGCCAGGGTCGGCTCCCGCATGTGGTGGCTAGGTGCCAGGTTCCTAATTCCCCCTCCCCCCTGGCCAGCTGAGGATGCAGAGGCTCAGTGATGCACTGGTTTCTATAGCAACCCCCCCCAAAAAAATTTGCATTATTCATCCCCGCAGCGCCACCCTGCACTATAGATAGCACTGCAGGGAGGGGATGTGTGGGGGTGGCTGCAGGGTTTGGGGACGGGGGCTTGCTAGGGGGCGCCCTATTGTGGAGAGTGTGGGGGCTCTCCAGGGGGTGCTGTGCAGCTGACTTGTCCGGGATTCCCAGTGTCTTGGCTCATTGCAGATGTTCTCTGTAGCTGCAAGAGGGAGGGAGGCCCAAAGTATGAACCCTAGCACCTGGATTAAAGGCTTCACAGCAAGCGTCCTCCTGCTCTGCAACAACAACCCTGCTGCGGCAAATGATGGGGGAGTCTCTGTCCTTCCCTGTCTGTGACAGGCTGCTCCCTGTATCCAATCCAGTATGCTGCTGTGACCCCCCCCCCACCCCCAGATCTCCACTCCTGAGCTCTGATTCACCCCACTTTGCCAGGTGACCTCTCACACTTCAGTCAGGCCACACCAACCTCCTGCAGGTAATTGGTCACAGGCTGTGAGTGCACGCCCTGTGGCCACTTGGGCAATGGTCCCCTAGCGGGCACCACCAGCCCCAGATACCAGAGTGAGAACTTCTATCCGGCAGGAATTGGGACCCTTCTCCAGTCACCGTACACTCATATCCATCCATTTAATAAATGGATTGTTCCCAGACTCCCCACTCATACTCTCTAAAGTCCACACAACTCTAGCTAAAACAACTCCTAGTTTATTGATCAGGAAATTATTTTAAGTGAGTATATAGAAAATCAAGGCAAATAAAGGAGTCAGGAGTTAAGAAAATAAAAGCTAAAACATGCATGCTACACTATAACTCTGTTAAGAATCAAAATTAGCTTGTTCTCATCTTCCTTACCACCAAATCTGTTTGGTGGTTTTCAGTCAGACCGGGCCCTCTGGCAATGTAAAGTAGGCTGTGTATCTTACAGTTATTTCTAAGATGGTAAAACAAGCAAAGAGGCCTGTGGCATTTAGAGACTAACTAATTTATTTATTGCATGAGCTTTCGTGGGAGAAAATCCCACTTCATCAGATGCTTTTGTAAGTTCCCTCATCTTCAAAATGTCTGCCGAAGTGGGATTTTTCTCCCACATAAGCTCACGCAATAAATAAATTAGTTAGTCTTTAAGTGCCACAGGACTCCTTGCTTGTTTTGCTGAACTAGACTAACACGGCTACCCTTTTGGAACTTCTAAGATGGTGTTTCTCTGGCCCAAGCCAGCAGCTTCTCCCTGTTCAGACTGTCTCTTAGTTTTTCAGTCTTCTCTCAGCTCCTCCCTCTCTGTGCTGCTGTGTGATTCTCTTTACTTCTACCTGAGTCCAGGAGGGTATTTGCATAGCTTTTGTCATGTAATTCTCCAGCCTCTGTGCTAGAGATAGATTAACACAGCTACCCCTTTGGATCCTGAGGGTCTATGCTACATAACATGCTTCACATCTGTACGCATACATGATGCTTCAGGCAACGATACCATAGTAATCCTGTAAAATATGTTATTAGCGTTCATAAAGGAACCTTGCATGGCATATTTGGCATCAAACCACACAATTATGTTGCAAAAGTGAACAGGAGAGTTACACAGACAATAACTTAGCAGTGCACAGATGTGCATCATGTGGCACTGTCCCAAACTACTGGGTGTTACGTACCATTGCTCCACAGCTGCCCCACAGCAGAGTTGGCTGCATTTGAGGGTGCAGTGAGCCCTTTCTGGGGCCAAGAGGCTAGCTGGAGTAGCTGAGGGCTTCCTCTTTCTCTCTTCTCTCTCCAGATGCCTATGGATACCATGATCCCTTCTCCTATGGTGAGTGGTGCTGCCTACCGGGACGTGGAGCCTCACTAGAGTTGGTGGGAGTTGGGGGACATGGTGTTGCTGTGGGTGCAGAGGGAGGCTGTAGGGCTGGGGGGTTGGGGAACATGGGTCTCAGCCCCCCCCTCCTCTCCCCTCAGACTATGACTCCTTGCGCCTGGTCGGCCTTGTCCTGGCCATCGTCATGTTCGTGCTGGGCATCCTGACAGCGCTGAGTGAGTGACCCCCCGGCCGGCCCCCTCACCTCTAAAGCCCTTCCCCAGTCAACCTCCCCGCCCCCAGCTGGCCCCTCAAACTACCTCTTCCTGCCCCCCAAACCTTCCTTGATCAGCCCCCTTGCCCACTCCAGCCGCACACTGGCCCAGTCCCTTTCTTGCTCTCCTCCTCCATTTACAACTGTTCCCCCTTCTCCTTAAGCCTCCCACCCCATCATCTGCCCCCAAATCTCCTCCATCCCCCATCTGCCTCCTCACTCTCTTTCTTTTCCCTGCAGGTAAGAAATTCAAATGTAAAAAGTCTGACCCCAGGTAGGTGCTGCTCTGCTCCCCTCACCCTAATTGCTCCCATTGCCCCCTAGGGGGTATTCCACCCCATTCTAACCATCCCTTACAGCTCTGCCAGAGCAGCCCCCTTGACTCACCTGTCTCCCTCTTTGTGCCCCCCACAGCCTGTCGGATGCCCGGCAACCAGGAAAAACTCCAAGTAAGTGTCCCTGAAGGGCAGGAGCTGGTGGCAATCCAGATGTGTGTGGTGGGGGGGTGTCGTTGCTGCCTACTGCTGGCTGGCATCAGTCCTGCAGGGCTTGTCCCTCTGTTGGGGGCAGGTTGCTGGAGGGGTCAGCAGCTAACACCGCCCTACACCAGCTGCATCTTTGTCTCCACTGGAGACTGATGTTGCCAGGGAAACGGTGGCACCATGGTGATGCCATGGCAACGCCCTCCTGAAGCTGCTGTAGCATCGTCCCAGCTGGGGGTGAGGATAAAGGGAAGCTCTAGGATGCCAGGGTCCCCTTGGGCTGTGATCTCCCTCGTCCCTTTCTCACCGCCCCCTTCCCCTGGTTTCTCTTGCAGCTCCAGCGGGCAGCGCGTAGGCCTGGTGCCTCGGACGTAGCACTTCCCTCTGGCCGGAGGGTGCAGACCCCGCCGCCTCCCCTTTCCCAGGACGGCTCCAAGACCTCGGCTCCAGCGCCCAGCGACATCCAAGGGGCAAGGGGAATGGGATCCCCATTTTCTGAATCTCTCCACCCTCCCATCTTTTTGAACCTCTGCCTCCAATTGGCTGGAGAGCTCCATTGCATGCTGGGAGCAGGCACTATGTGCTAGAGGGGGGTGGTTCCTTAGCCTCAGCTGACCCCACTACCTGGATCCACCAGGTCTCTTTCACTGCCTGCCCCTTCAGTGCATGTGACCCCCCCCCCACATCTTTACTGCTTTGCTTACTGACCCCCATCCCGCTGCACTGGGGGAGTGACCCATGGGGGGGGAAGAGACACACACCACCAAGACCACCCCACAGTCCTGACATAAGCACCTGTGGGCCAGGACCCCTGGGCAGGCAGCTGGGTTTAGATGCAGATGGGGTGCTGCTTTTGTGACATGCTCTCAGCCACCCCCAGGGGCACAGCCCCCATCACTGCCCCCCACCATCCCCACATACGGGGCAGAGCAAACCCACCGCTCAATAAATGTGGGGTTGTTTCTAACCAGGCTCCGACTCCTTTATTCACCCTGCCCCCCCCCCAACCACCACCCCCACAGCCAATGTTCTTAACTCCCAACTCACAGGCCCTTGCCAGCCATGCCCCAGCTCCGGCACATCCCCAGGTCTGCTGGTGAACCTGGCTCCCAATCCTGCCTCCTTCTAGTGCAATACTATAGACCCACTGCTGACTGAGAGGGAATCCAGGAATCCCTAACAGATGTCAGCAGTACAGGGGTCATGGCATATGGAGCACAGCAGCAACCCTCCCCACATCTTTGGGGTGTAACAGTTCTCTTTCTCATCTTTTCACTGTATGAGCAGCTTTTACTATGGGGCAGTCCACAAAATATCCACACCCTGCACTGTGTTGTAGTTTCAGCCTTCACATCTTTGCATCTATAAGCCTAGGACCCTGCAAATCAAGAATCCTGTGCAGCCAACTCTGAGGAGGGCTAGCTGGGAAACAACTGCATATTATGCTCCATGTAGACTCTTCACCCAGCACTATGGTGCAGCCATCTCTGGGGCGGGGTAGCTGGGGAACACCCACACAATGACACCATAGTTCCCCAGGACCAGAACTGCAAGTCTTATTTCTTAGAAATTGGGGTGACAGGTCCCAAGAGGGTCCAGGACTGAATACAGGTCTTTGGGGTATGGGTGCAAACAACTTGGAGGCCCCAGCTTTGGCTGGGACTTTGCAGGCCCAAGCTGAGGATCTGCCTGGGAATAATGGAAGGTAGGGCCAGAACCAGTTCTGTAGGTGCCCGGGGTAAGCAGCCCCAAAGGCACCCTCCCCCAACCAGGGCCCTGATCCAGCCCAGGGCCCAATCCACACCCGAGCCACCACCAGAAAGCAGCAGGGAGCTAGATCTGTCCCCAGCTGCCTTCCAGTGGCAGCTGGAGCTCCCCACCATATTCCGGTGGTGGCTGGGGACAGATCCAGCACCCTGCTGCCGCTGGGGCAGCAGGGAACCAGATCTGTCCCCAGGCACTGCTGGAAGCCTAGGAGCCAAATTTTTAGAGGGTGCAGGGAACTGATCCGTTCCCTGCACGCTCTAAAATTCAGTGCCTGGGGCTTTGCCCCAGTCACCCTGGCCTAGTTACAACCCTGATGGAGGGGAATCTGGGACATGGCCCTAACATGAAGGAGGCAGGGAATGGGGCCTGGGGTCATTTCTCTTTAAGGGGACCTCAACTCCTATCTGGCCCCAGGACAGGACTGGCTGGCTCAAGGAGGAGGGGAATGGGGCATGGAGCCCTCTGGGGGGGGGGGAGCATTGGCCCCCCCGTGTGTCCCTACGTCATTATTAGCCAAGTCTTTAGCCATTCAGTGGCTTGGTGACATGCTGGGTTCAGGCCCCAGAAACTACTGAATTGGTCCCTCCCCCCCAGAGAGTGACGGGAAAGTCCCAAGTGGGGGCACAGCTCTGTAACAGGAAGACCTATCCCAGTGTGCACCATTGACTGAGGTCTCTCAGCATGGCAGGCTCACATCAGTGCTCTCAAAAGGCACTAGGCTTGGTGTAGGACTCCCAGATGCACCAGTATAAGACCAGGATTCCCAGCATGCAGCAAGCTCCTGTCATTGCTCTCAGCAGACATCAGGCCTTCTAGCATTCACCAGTCCTGAAATGGTACTCAGGGGCCGTCTTAGGGATTCCACAGCTCTGGGCAAAAGTCAAGGATGGGGTCCCTCAACATTGTGGGGGGGCATCCTTGACTTTTGCTCCCCATAATCTCACAGGGCCTGCCAGCCCTCCCGCCAGCCTTGCCAGGGCCTCTGCTGCACCCCCAATCCCCACTGGGAAATTTAAAATAGCAGTGGTGCCCGCCTCCCCCATTGGGTCCTGGGGAAATGCCCTTCCTGCCCGCCTGCTGAAACAGCCTATGACAGTACTTCCAGCAGGCTCTGAGGCTCAGCACCACTCTTGCTTTCAGCCCTACCTCCCATCCTATCTGTCGCTGAAGCTCTTCCCCCACCCCAGCCTGCCCAGGGCACCTCCCGTGGGCAGGCTCCCCATGGGCAAGCCCTTGCAGAGTGGTGCAGGGTAGAGAAGGAAATTCACTCAGCATGCTGCAATGCCACCAATTCACCCAGCATGCTGCGATGCAGCCACCTCTGGGGAAGGGCAGTTCTCTTACTCTTCCACTCCTTGGGGTTCCCTTTCATTTTGTGGCCACACACCATGCAGACACATTGCTCTGAGCACGGGTGAGCACACGCACACACGCACGCACACGCGCCTCGCAGGAAGTGCAGGAGGGAGGAAATGACTCGTGAGGCCTCCTTGTCTTGCTGGGCCCAGTGCTGCCCTCCCTCTTCTACTCACACACAGTCCCAGCGCCTGCAGCCATGAGGGTGAGTCCCCCGCATCCCCGCCCCGTCCTGAATGCCTGGGTCCGCTGGCTCTTATCAGAATCAGCTGTGCCCCCAGCCCAGTGCTGCGGCCCCAACTTCCTGCACTGAGCGACCCCGTCCTCTTGGGTCACAGCTGCAGGAGGCAGGCATTGAGTGGGGAGGGGTGTGGGGAACTGGGCTGGTGATGGGAACCATGTGTCCTGGCTGCAGGATGTCGGGCAGGGTGTGGGGGGGAAGGCCAGTGAGGGATGAGGGCATAGAGACGCCAGGGTGGGAACCAAGCCGATGTGGAGATGGGGCCACAACTAACAGATATAAATCCACATCTTCCCCATGCCATCCGGTATCTATCTGTCTATCTATCCTCAGACACCATCCCTTTCCTGCTCCCTGTCCAAAGCAGATGATCAAGAGCTGAAACCTCAGGCCCAGGTCACCAGGCCCTTGGGAGCCCCTGAGAGCTTTGAGACACTCACCTACACTGAGATGCCTGGTGTGGCTCCACTGAGCTGTCTACCATGCAGGACAGGGCTGGTGTGGGGTCTCCTTTGTGCTGCAAGATTTGTGTCAAGATTCAGTTTTTATAGGCAAAAAAGGAAGTTTATAGCTTGCAGGCTTGGGGATTAAATGTGGGTTGGTGAGGCCGTCTGGATCTGCTGAGAGCCTGCACCCATCGCTGGTGTAAGAGGGAATCTGCCCTGGTTGTGACTGACCATGACAATGCCTGGATTTTCTGAGATCCTGCGGTCATCACTGGGGGCAGTAACTCCCCCAGTAGCTTGTAGATCAACCAGGCACATGCCCACTGCCTCACCCCCTGCATTGCTGGGCCTCAACTCTTGGGCTGTGGAAATACCTCTCCCATTTTGGTCACCTTAGTAGCCTCTCCTGCTCCTGGCCAGGCTGATTCAGCAAGGAGCTGCACCAGTCTGTGAATGGCCGGGAGGGGCAACCCAGGGCTGGGCTAAGAGCTGCTGCAGGTCATGAATAAGAACTCCAAGGCAGTCCATTCAGTCTGTCTGGTTCCACTGCAGGTCCAGATCTCCTTGTTGTTCTTTCTCCTGAGCCTGGTTTCCGTCCTGGCCGAGCAAGGTAAGAGCCACTTGCTTCTCACAGCTGTGGGGCATGGGTCCCTTGGTGACCAGGAATGCAGCTTTTGGAGGTGTCTGTAGGAAAGACTGGCTATCACGGGCAGTGGGTGTCAGCACTCCTGGGTTCCATCTGGGCTGTTGGTGGGGACGGGGTGCTAGGACTCCTGGGTTTTGTTTCTGCTTCTGTCCTGTTATGTGACTCTGGGCAAATGTCTTCACTTCTCTGTGTCTCGGGTGCCTTTTCTTTAAGATTCAGCTATCTGTGGGATTGGAGCTGATGAGGGGAATCCCCCTCAGTCAAGAGCAGTACAGGGAGTAGGATGTGTAGTAGAGTAGGTCTGTTTCTGGGCAGCACACACACACATAAAGCAGTGGGGGTTGAGGGGCTGGTGTAGAGTGACACTGATGCACACATACAATGGAAATTCTGAGCACAATAAGTGGTGGTGGCAGTGTGAGTGTCTCTGACCCTTTGCTCCCACAGGTAACTCCCTAGAGGACACCAGAGGGACGACTCTGTGGACTGATACGAACTTTCAACGTGGGAAGGAGGGTAAGTGTCAGCCAGCGCCCACTGCATGGACATATGTACTGCTGGGAAAGTGCAGGGGCTCAGTAGGGGTGCTGTGCTGGGGAAGGGGGGGCAGGGGCTCAATAGAGGAATTTTCAATACCATGCAGCCCTTGTAGGGGTTTTGCACTTGTGCCCCTGCTGGCTGGGCTCCTGCGCTGTGTATGACGTGTGTGTCAAGCTGCCACATGGGTCTGTGTGTGTCTTGAGGAGGCTGAGATTTTTATCTTTCTTCGTCAGAAAGCAACACCACAAGCCCCAATCTGGAACGGACCTATGGAGTCACGACCCCATCTGACACACATGTGGACATGAAAGGTGACTATCAAAGCTGGGCTGCTGTCCCTGTGTGATATTGTGTGTGGCTGCTCCCCAGCCCCAGGGATGGCTGCATGGGTTTAGTCCTCATGTCCAATCTCAGTTCTTTCTTTGCATGACTTGGCCACTTTGAGACCAAAACACAGAAGGGGAAAATACATCATCTCCTGCAGGGAACGGGGATCATGTGGAAGAAACAGTGGCCACAGGTGAGAGTTCCCTATTCCAGGTCAAGCCCGATCCCCTCCTCATAGCCCCAATCCAGCCCTCAATCATACAGCACATTAACTTCTCTGCCATGCAGTATGCACCACACCCCGCCAGTGCCAGCACCCCGGTTACATGTAAGTTGGCTGGGAAAAGCTGGCTATGTAACAGCTTGGCCTGAACAGAGTGATGGGGACCTTTGAAATGGAAGAATGACCTGCCTGGAAGAGCAGAAGGTGGCAGGTTGAGGGGGGTAGGCCACCGGCTGGGGCAGGCGGGTGATGGAGAACTCAAGCCCAAGACAGATGCGGGCTGTGGGTCAGAACTGAGGAGGTGGTAGGAGAGGGAAGGCAGCACAGAAGGGCTGAAATCTGAGTCCCACTCTCCTTTGATCTTCTTTTAGCCACCAAAAGGTTTGAAGGCTCTAGTCCCAGCAGCCAGGGAACAAGCATAACCTCTTCTGGTAAGAAAAAAATACCTAGCCCTTGGCCCCTCCCCAGAGATGGCTATATCTTGGCATTGGGAGCGGGCTCTGTGGCTGATCACCCCACTGCATCTCACCCCAGCGGTAGCTGGGGGAGGAGTGGGAATGGGACAGCTTTCAGCAGGGATCTCTGAACCCTTTTCAGCCAAGAAAAGGATCTCTGTCTCTCTTTGTTGTTTTTAGGCCCCAAGTCCCAGACACTGAACCACAGAAAGCTGGAAAGCTCAGCTACATCAGGCAAGTTCCTCAGGGCTGGGTAAGGGCCAGCACTCCCAAGGGGAAAGGCCCCATGCCCCATTCCCCTCCCCCTGATTCAGGCATTTGGAGTAATTCTTTCTTTCCTCCAGGACCTGACAGCAAAGAAGAAATCTTCCATTATGGTAGGTAGCTGCTGTCCCTGCTCTGAGCAGCTGGGGGTGCTGCCACTGAGCCCTGCTTCTCTCACCATCTTCCTCCCCCTCCTTTCCAGATTACTATTCCCTGCGCAAGTGGGGCCTGATAGCCTCAGCCATCCTCTTCATCCTGGGCATCCTCATCCTCTCTTGTGAGTAGAGCTGGGGAGCCAGGATGTATGGGTTCTCTTTCCAGCTCTGGGAGGGGAGTGGGGTCTAGGGGTAAGAGCCAGGGAAGGGGCTGGGAGCCAGAATGCCAGGGGTCTCCCCATGGGTCTAGGGTGGGAGTTGGGTGTAGGGGTTAGAGCGGGGCTGGGGACTAGGACGCCTGGGTTCACTCAGTCCACATTCCTTCTCTCTCCTTCTCCAGGTGGTAAATACAGAAAGTTCCCCCAATGTGGGGGCCGGAAGCAGAGGAGGTGAGAGCTGCCCCTGCCCCACCTATGCAACCCGCAGGATCCCCCCAGTTCTGCCCCCCTCAGACCTCTCTCTCTTTTCTTTCCAGCACTTACGACATCTCACGCCTCTGAAATGCCCCTGCTGGGGGGAGAGGTCCCAGCAGGGCCAGAGGGACTGACTTGGAGACACCAGCACTGCTGCGCACCAGAGGCAAGCTGGGGCAGAACCAGAAGAGCAGCGCAGAGGGCTGCTGAGACCCCTCTGCCCCCCCATGATCCACCCATCAGCCCCCAGTGATGAGCAACTCAGCTGTCCACTCCATCCCTCCAGCTGACTCTACAGTGCTGCCCTCCCCCTTCCTGGCCCAGATACCCCCTTCTCCATCCCCTTCCCTGGCCAGATCCCCCATGCTTTTCTCCTCCCCCTCCCTATTTAGGATCCTCATCCCACCCCCATCTGCCTCCCCTAGTCCCTGAGCGCAGGTCGCCCTGTGTTGTGTTTTGATAGCATTAAACAACTCCCCCTGGGGAAGCAAATTGTCTATGAGGGTCTCATGCAATGGTGTCTACTGTTCTGGCAGAGGGGCGGGCAAGCGGCTGGAGTCCGGGAACCAGGACTCCTGTGTTCTTCTGGCCCTGGTTTTGGGAGGCACCAGCTTTCCCAGCACTTGAAATGGGGCTGGGTGTTGGGGTGCTCACTAAATTGGTATAACACTGTTACTAGCTGAAAACTGGGGTGGTGTTGGAAAATCCGGGAGCAAGGATTTCCCTAACACCCCCCTGAACCCCTCCTACAGCCCCACTGAATTTCCCAGCACAAACCCCCAATTGTCAGCTAGTGACAGTGTTATACCAATTTAGTGAGCATCGCAACATACCCCCCCCCCCGAAACCTCCCCAGTTTCAAATCCTGGGGAAGCTGGGCGGTGGGGGGGGGGCAATGTTAGGGAAATCCCTGCTGGGAGGGCTGCACAAGCCCATTGAACAGGTAGCTCCATTACCCCCCTCTGGTGGCAACAGGCCCCCCTTACCACTTTGTTGAACTCAGGCCAGTTCTCCAGATCAAGTTCAGGGGTTTAGGGTTGGGAACCATGGTTTAATTTAGTGAATGAGATGAGAGTTGGACTTTCCCCTCTGCCACTTGAGTGGGGCCAACTTTGCGCTGGTCACTCAGGGCTTGAACTGTGCCTAGATAATGAGCTAGAGATGGCTACATACATCTCAGCATCAGGGGCACTGTCTCTGTATGAGGTTCTGTGTGGTTGCTCCCTAGCTGCTCCACCCCAGAGGTGGGGGCTGTTGTTCAGGGTCAGGGACTGACAAGCGGAAGGTTAATATCATGGGAATTTCACTCACACAACCGCTCCTGCAACAGGTATGTACTGATCAGTACAAATCATCAGACCCACTTCCTCTGGGTTTGTTTACACAAAGCACTGAGAGGCAGCCACATTTGGGGTGGGGAACTGCTGCAAGAGGATGGCTCACCTTGCACTAAGAGGCAGCCATGCCTGGATCTTGGGAGCTGTAGAACAGCTGCATACACTACTTCATGCAGATGGCTCACCGAGTGTTGAGAAGCAGCTGTCCCTGGGGAAGAGCAAATGTGGAACAGACACACATAACACTGGACAGGGAAGGTTTGCCTGGCACTGGGATGCAGCCACTTTAGGGCATGGACCCATAAATGCAACTGTTGTTTGTCAGCCCCCTGAAGACACTTAGTGACCCCCCAGCCCCATAAGCAAACAGCAGGGACTAAGCAGAAACAGGTTACCAAGAAAGGCCCATCACTGGTGGGTTTTAAGAGATGGTTGGACACACCCGATCAGGGCAAGTCTAGGATCACTTTGCCCTGATACCCGCTTGCAGTCCCTTCCAGCCCCATGCAGCTAGGCATCCTCCACACACAACAACTCCAAAGGCACAGCCATCCCTGGAGTTACAGAACCCAGCCACATTTAGGCTGAGCAGCAGGCCATGTCTTTGCATCAAAGTGCACTGCTCTGCTCACTGGATCAAGGCTGACTCGGGTGGTTCTCAATAGCTTGCCTGTGGTGCAAGTTTCTCCCCATGGTGCTGCCAGGCTGGCCCTGGGGGCACCAGGGCCAAATCCACCTTACCCCATCCCAGCACTAGAGACCGCTGGCTCCTCTCCCCCCTGAAATGGGCCTCTCCCATTTCCGCTTCTTCCTCTGGCTGAATGCCAGGTTCAAACGCTTTCTACCCAGGCAGGGAACAGCCTGAACTGTGAGGAGTCTGCAGGAACGGCTGGGGGTGCTAGGAGCCCAGGCCAGTAAAGTGCTCACGGTAGGGGTGCTGGGTGGGGCGCTCTGGGGTGCATTGGCTGGGAGTGGTAAGCCTTTGGGCCAAGGCAGACAGAGACTGGGATGGAGGGGGGGAAGCCACTGTGCCATACCTAGGGTTACCAGATGTCCGGACATGTCCTCCTTTTTGCCTTCATGTCATCCGCCCTCCAGGCATTTTGAAAATAGGTGCTTTTGTCTGGCTTTTTGCTGGTCAGGAATAAAATGTTAAAACCCCTCTAACAGCTGGTTAGAGAGCAGGGGATCTTCCCCCAGCGGCTGGAGATCGCAGGTGGTCACATGCACACACCACCCAGCCACAGCTTGACAACCAGGCTTTGTCACTAAGAACTCAGGTATCTCTTGATGCTGGAGAATAGTTTTACTCAATTACATAAGTAGCACTGTGGGGGAAAAAGTTGTCTTTTATCTTTGGAATTGTGGGTTCAAGACCTATTAAAAGCATTTTTATTTTTGGGCCTTGCTCCCTACAAAACAGCTAAATTGGGGGAGGAAAAAAATAGGGATACTAATAAAATGAAGGAAAATAAAGTCTACTATAAATAAAATTACTAACAGGGACCAATTAGATAAAACCACTAAAGGGGCAGGTTTGAACTGGACAGAAACAACTTAGGACTTTTTTTTTTAACTGTAAAAATGGGCTGCTGTGGAAAATGAAAAATGAGAAGTGAGTTAACTGGTTGATTTTTTATCTTTTTTAGGTACTTTTCATGTTTATATTTGAAAATTTAGTTTTTTAACTTTAGTCTCATGAACGTTGATGAAAGGGTCATGAGAAACTTTCATTTAATGAAAAAATCCAGTTTTCAGTAAAAAAAAACATTTTGGTAATTTTCCTTATTTTAAAATAATTCAAAAACATGTGATATTGTTCAGTTTTAATGCAGCATTCATTAATCATTACCCACTTTCCATGACATAATATGATAATAACAGTTATATTAATACCGCACTTTCTCCACATCCTCCAATGTCCTCCTTTTCGGACCTCCCTGTCCTCCTTTCTATGCTTTGGTATCTGGTAACCCTAGCCATAACCTGCTGCCCTCCAGCCGCAGGCTGAGGAAAGATGGGTAAGCAAGGGGGGGAAGTAGAGGAGTGAAGGGAAAGGTTCCCTGTGAAAAATTGGCTCTGTCTTCCCTGTTCTAACTCATTAGATCCCACTCACCTCCCACACTCAGGGACAGAACCCAGGACTTGTGGCTCCTAGCCTTGCCTGCTGCTCTATCACACTGCATACACCTCCCTCAGCTGGGGCTAACCCTGATTCCCAGATCACCACACTCTAACTATTAGACCTCACTCCCTCCTAGAACTGGGGCTAGGACCCAGGGAAGCTCTGGATCCTGCCCCCCCCCCACCTTAACGACTGGATCCCACTCCCCTCCCAGAGTTGAGACAAGACCTGGGAGAGATGATTCCCAGTTGTTCTCTCCCTAAATGTTGTTTTGACAGCTCCTGTCTGCACTTGGAGGGCCAGGGATACCACCGCCTGCAGCCCCATGGAGGCCGGGCCCTCCGGAGTCGTCCTGCTAACGCAGATTGTATCGCAGCCCCAACTGTCGGCCACTTCTGCTCCATTGCAGCCCTTGCGGAGGTTCTACCGGGGGGAGCCGCTGGCTTTGGGAGTGAGTACAACATGGCCAGGAGTCCGGGGAAGACCCACAAAGGGGCCCAGGGGGACACAATGCACTTCGCTAGCTCCCTTTGCCAGCTGAGCCACTAGGAGGCTGATGCTTTGCCTGGGCATAGTCACTGGATTGGCCTGGGCTGGGCTGCAGAAGCTCAGTCTACTAGGTGCAAGGGTCCTGTCCTGGGCCACCAGCTGTCATTGGGCTCTGTGGTCTTGGCGTAGAGCTGTAGTGCTGGGATCCCAAAGTACCTTAGAACTGCAGTTGTTGAAGACAACAGACAGGGAAACTGAGGCATGGAGCAAGGGCAGGGTCTGAGCGGAGCCACACTGTGAACTTGGGTCAGGATGCATGAAACCTGACCCTCTGAGCATCCCCCTTAGAGCTGGAAGTAGAATCAATGAGTCGTATCTCCTCTGCTGTACCCACTAGACCTTATTTGCCTTCCAGCGCCTGAGACAGAACCAAGAAGAGCTGGATCCCAGTCCCCTGCTCCAACCACTAGACCCCACTCTACTCCCCAAGAGCTGGGGACACAACCAAGAAGGGTTGGGTCTCATGCCCCCCCCCCCCACCTTCAGACCTGGTCTTCTCCCAGACCTGATGAATAGAACCAAGAGGGACTGGGTACCATGCACCCCCCCTTCTAACCACTAGACTGTGCTTTCCTACCAGAGCCAGGGACAAAACCCCGGGAGTCCTAGTTCCCATCTGTTTTCATTAGTAATGTTACATTTCTCAGTCTGGTGCAATTATGAGCTTTTAATCCATTACTTCCATACTACACAGATGGAAAATATAGACAAAACCACAGCTAGATATATATCTAAGTTAATTAGCTAGGTAAAGAGATTTGCCAAATACTTCATTCAGCCGTTTAATTGTATATAAACAGATACTGAGTAACTGTATAAAAAAAGCTGCATAACCCTGAGTAACCCTCTAGTGGGAATGAATATCCACATAGTACATACAGAGCATCTGTGCAATGGAGACTGAATAAGGATGTAGTAAGAACTGAGTAACAACATAGTAAGGACTGAGTAGCTATCTAGTAGGGAATGAATAACCATGTAGGAAGTTCAGAACATCCATGTAGAAAGGACCAAGTAATAATATAGTAAGGACTGAGTAGCCATCTAGTAAAGACTGATGAAATATGCATTAAGGACTGAGTAACGGTGTTGTAAGGATGGAGTAATTAACCACACACTACAAAGTAAGGACTGAGGCCCAGCTTTAAAAAGGTATTTAGGTGGACAAAGCTGGGAGTGGCATTAGTTGGACTTACATAGGTTAGGTGCTTCCATCTCATTGAGAGTCAATTGAGAGAGGGAGTTAGACACCTAACTCCAGTATTTTTGTCAGTCCTAAGAGACACCTACCTGTATTTCAGGTACCTAAGTACCTTTGTAAATCTTGGCCTACATATGCGTATGTGTGGTAAGGTCTGAGTAGCCATCTAATTACCATCCCTAGCTCTTAGGCAGCACTTGTCATCAGCTGATATCAAAGTGCTATGCAATGGAGGCGAGTATCATAGGAAAACTGAGTTGAACCACATGGCAAGTAAGGGACTTGCCCTTGCTATTCAGCAGCTAAGTAGCAGAGTCAGCAGTACGGCACAAGCCTCCTGAGCCTCAGTGTAGAGGTTTTATCCTCCAGTAAATGATTAGTCATTTAGAAAATATGAAGTATCCATGTAGCATGGACTGCGTAGCTGTGTGGTAGGGCTGAAGTAACCGTGTACTAGGGACCGAGTAACCATATAGCAGGGACTGAATAACTATATAGAAAACTCCCCAAGATGTGACTCCTGGCCAGTAATGCAGCACTTCATGGTGTCCCAGCAGATCACACAGATACTTACGAGTATTGTACAAATAGCTTTTGGCATCATGCTCCTGACGGATGACTGGTTCCAGCCAGTTGTGACACGTGTGTGGACACCCATTTGGACTGCAATGCTGGTATGTGAAACAAGGGCCATGTCTACACTAGAGGGATCAATTAAGTCAACTTAACAATGTTAACTTTAACTCGATTTGACAAAGTTAAGTCAACTTAACAAAGTCTGCTTAAAGGTTACTTCCACCTTGAAGGGCTCTGTTAAGTTGACTTAACAAAGCCTACAGTGTAGATGACCCCATCTGCAACACGTTAAGTTGATTTTAAGGGCTGGAGTAACTAAGTCAACTTAAGCAAGTGCTTAAGTCGATGTAATAAAAGCCCAGTGTGAACATGGCTTTCCTTAAGTTGACTTAAGGAAGGCTAAGTTGACTTAAGGTTCCAGTGCAGACATACCCAAAGAAGGCATCATCTCTGCATGGGCATGTCTACACTGTAGACTCTGTTAAGTCGACTAAACAAGGTCAACTTAAAGTCAACTTAAAATTGACCTTATTAAGTCAAGTTAGAGAGTCCACATTCAAAACTCCTGTAGACTGCTTGTGTCCACACTGGCAGGTGCTAGGTTTACTTTAACGCTTAAGTTGACCTTATTAAGTTGACTTAAGGGCTATGCCCCACCTACACTGGCTTAAGTTGACTTAATAAGGTTGACCTAAGCATTAAGTCAACCTTAAGAGATGGTGGTATTAAATTGAGTTAAGGAAGCACTGAAGTCAGTGTAATAAAAGCCCAATGTTGATGGGGAGTTCCTTAGATTGACTTAAGGCTCCAGTGTAGTTGTACCCAATAGCAGCCAGCACTGTGCTTTGAACATGGCTTCCCAGAGCACAATCAATGATTTTTAGAAGTCAAGCCAGGAGTAACATGGGTGGTGGAGAGGCTGCTGGGACACTGGCTGTGTGGCTAAGAGAGCTGAGGGTTGCCCTCAGATCTGCTTCTGGCCTCCTGGGTGAGCTCCCCTGTCCTCTCTGTGAGTGCTTGGGGTGGCAATTTGCTGGGTGTCTGATCAGGGCCCCGGTCTATTGCAGGGATTTCTCTGGCCCCCATCCTTGCAACATCTGCACCCCTTTTCCATCTTCAGCTGGGTTGCACAGAGCCTCTGGCACATGGGAAAAGAGAAGAATAGGAGGGATCAACAAACCCCCTGGCACAAAGGGGAGGGAGAAATGGGAGACACGTAAGGCCCTTGGCATGGTGGGGAGGGCACCAACCAAGTGGCTGAGGGGGCACACTGGGATGGTTTTGCTTGTTGGGCAAGGTATGGGCAGCAGCTTTCACCCATCTCTACTTTCTCCCAGTACATCATTTCAGGGTCCCTCTGTGTGGAGGCTTCCAAGAACCCCAAGATGTCATTGGTAAGGAATGAGGGGTTTGTCCTGTCATTGAAGCAGGTTGGAATATACTGTGTCGCCACTCCCCTGGGAGACTTGAATGATAGTTTTAATAAATAATGGCTGCAAATTGAAAGTGTAACTGAAAATTCCAACAGGAAGTTGTTAGTTGCCACAGCCATGAAAATTCCCATCCAAAAACTGGCCCAAAAACCAGCCACAAATGGAAGAATTTCCAGGTGAATATTGCCCCAAACTGAAATATTTCAGCCCAAAACAAAGGCAACAAAGCCCCCCGCCCCCCTCCCAGTTTTTTTTTTTTTCAGATGAAAACAACAGCTTGGCCCATGAGGCTGAAAACAGCCAACTGGCAGCCAAAATTTGCTGAAAAGAGAGCAAATTTTCAGCTGTAAGCTGCTCAAAAGTGTGGGCAAAAAGAAAAACATCTCTGCAGAATTGCCCCAAACTCCAGAATGTTGACACTGAACACATCAGCAGATGGCTGAAAACCGCCAGGTGGGCCTGAAATTTGTAAAATCAAAGAGCTTTCTGGGGAGGGGGCTAGCTTGTCCCCTTCCCCATAGAAGCTGGGGCCTCACCCACTTTGTCTTGCTCGACCTAAAATCTCCCACTCCCAGTCTGTTGTGCCAGGGAAGTTGGGAACAAGCCCTCCAGGGAGTGCAGGGGGCTTCTGAGGTAAGCAAGCAGCTGGGGGATACAAGGCTGGGGGCTTGGGGGGAGTCTCAGTGAAGCTGGGCATCCTCTGATTCTCCATCTTCCAGGTGAAAGGCATGCTGGCTATGAACATTGTAAGTGCAGTAGTCGCCGGAGTGAGCATCATCTTCTATTCCTTCTCACTTGCCTTCCACTATGCATTTGGACGATGCTACACAGCCTCCTGTGGAACAGGCTCCAACGTGCCTGTGGTGAGTCCCGGTGTCTACTGGGCCTGCCCAGCTCTGCCCAGCAAAGATGCCCCCAGTGAGGCTGGAGGTACTGGCACTGCCCACCACCCCACCCAAAAGGGCAGTGGCCCAAGAGTTGGGCTGGATGTCCTGAATGGCACTAGCGGGCACCATGCTCTGGGGAGTAGAGGCTCAGTAGGGAAGTGAGGTCCTGCAGAGAGTGGAGTGGGGGGGTCAGTAGGGGATGCTGTGTGTATTGTTTTGGACACTCAATGTCTGGCGGATCTCCCCCGGCCAGGCTACCATGTTTGGGGTGAGCATGATTCTCTTCGTCTTCACTATCCTGGAATTCTGCATCGCCATTTCCAGCGCTGCCTTTGGGTGCAAAACAGTCTGCAGGGACAGCTACAGTGACACGGTGACAGCCTCCTGGCTCAGCTTGGGGAGAGGCGGGGCAGGGCTTAGAGCAGGGTGGGGGGAGAACTTCTAGGTTCTATCTGCCCCTAGCTCATGGAGGGGAGGGGAGTCCAGTGGGTTAAGCAACGGACTTTAACTGGGAGTCAAGAGTCCTGTGTGTGGAAGAAATTTGTCCAACCCATGGCCTTTTAGATCAGTCAACAGATGTGGGTCATGCCACCTCTCATACTCTCCTGGGGAGGGAGCCTGGGAGTTAATCTATGGACAATTTAAGTGTCTGTTCACTTCCTTAGGGCTGCTTGGGAAAGGAATGTGGGGGGCTGGAGGGAGGATGGGGGAACAGGGGAATGTGGGGGGCAGGGGAGTGACTAGCCCAAGGGTAGTCCCTAATGCTCTTCCTGTCTCTCCTTCCAGTCTGTGGTGATTTATCAGAACATGGGGCACCCAGCTGCCCTTGCCAATGAGCCGCCCCAAACCCCACCCCCTTGCCAGACTCCCTGAATTGCACCCCACACCAGCTGCTGGCTGACCCTAACCACTGAGAGCTGCTGCTTGCTTTTCAGTAACCTGCAAGAGGCAGCACTGCATCTGGGCCAAAATCATGGGCCATGAGTCCTGGCACACTTTCCTGATGGGTGCCGTCTGCACTAATGATATGGCAGCTTTCCACTATGGATTTAAAGAGACAGAACCCAGCCGCAACTTGGCAAATTACAGCTTCTTTCTTTTTTTCTTTACTGCTGTGTAGACAGACCTAATCTCCCTGCAGCCAATAAACAACTTTTACAGAATGACTAGCCTGCTTTCTCTCTCTCATATTCAGCAAGATCCCCTGACCTAGCCAAGGGATGGAGGCAGCTCTAGGCATGGCCTCACTACTGTAGGCATGGTCACAGTGCTGGACTGGGGCTGAGCACCTGGGAACATGTGTGCTCAGCACATGGCACAGTAGTGAGATAAAGGCAGCAAGCTGAGACCAGGCGAGTTCAGTGCATGCTGGCAGAGACTTGCAGTACTGAGATAAAGGGAGTGAACTATTGTGCTCTAAAATCTGCAAGAGAACTTGGATTGCTTTGAAATCTGATGTTGCTTATGAGGCTACCAGGTAGTTTTAGAGATCCAAATTTAGGGCAACTTGAGCAATGGCTTCCCAAGATACACCCCCTGCCTCAAGAAAACAGGGTTTGTTAAGGTTAACTGATTCTCCTGCACCCCTTTCTTGTTTTACACACACCAAAGGGTCACATCAAGACTCAGCTCCTCCCCAAGCAAGCTCAGTTGCTTGGCATTTACCCTGGCTACCATGTGACACCAATTTGCTGCTAGAGGGCTCAGTGCTGAACATGGCATTCATCTGCGAGCGTGGCACGGGAGATGAGCATGTGACTACAGGCATGTGGCAAAGAACCATGGCACCTCTGTAGCCAGACTGCCTGATCTGATGGGGGTGGTCTGTGATGGAGACCCCAGACAAGCCTCCTGGATCCCCTCTGTCCACAGCCAGTCAGGTCTCTGCCACGGTGGAGTCTCCTCCCGTCCAGCACCTCGGGTCTCCACACTCCGTGCAGCCAGCCCCCAACTCCAGGCTCAGAGGGTCAGATCCTTGCTCTGTCCGGTCTCCCTTGGAGGGGATTTCCTCCCCCCAGGAGGATCCCAATCGTCCCAATCAGCAGCGACTCTCAGCCAGTGTGGCAATCAGAGGGTTTATTAGCAAACCAGTTCATACAGCAGCAAGGACAGTTGGTATCAGCATCCTCAGAACAACCACAAGTGAAACCCCCAGGGAATTAGGGCTACACCCAGGGCAGGGTCCTGTCTCTTGGACCCCCATCTTCCCTCTTCTCCCTCCTTCCCCCCCCCCCGGTCCTTTGTTCCCCTCCTAGCTCTGCCCACCTCTCCGCCCCCTGGCCCAACCAGCTGAATCCAGTGTGACCAGCGGGGGGGGGGGGTCCCAGGTACAGGCTCCCTAAACACTACCCCCCTGCCCCCTAGTGGCTCTACCTCATATCACCCACCTGTGTCCCATCACCCAAATAGAAAAGATAGAGGATCAACACCCGTGTCTTCCCTGACTAATCTAGCAGAGGGTTCCCACTTCTCCACATGGTCAAAGAAGCATGTGATGAGAGTGAAACATAAGCCAGCCCTAAGTGCTGGTAGTTTAAGTCCAGGCATGGACTGAGAGCAGCAGGAGGGTAGTAAGTATATTACTGAACTGTATCTCTCCCAAAGGTGGGCAAGGCCTTCTGGGAATAGCAGCAAACTCCAAGAAACTATGCAGGGCTGGTCTTTGGTACCTGAAGCAAACTATGATTTTGGTGCCCCGCCTCCCCCATATTGTAAGACATAACATATCGATATTATTTTTTAAATAGGGGAAAAAAGTTTCTTCCATCAAATCTGGAATCCCTTAAAGCTTGGCACACTGGGAGACATAGTTCACTTCTATGGTTGGGCCGGTCCTGGACGTGTGAAACGGAGAAAGGAGTGAAAAGTAGGGGGCAGAGAATAAGCAAGTGAACAGACAAGGCCCTGCAGTAGGGGTGGGGGGATGGGGCTTATGGTGAAACTCCTCTGTGATGGATAGACAAAAGGAGGGCTGGGAGGGAGATTTCTAGTGGCACGACTCAGGAAGACATCGGTGTTATATATCCCAGTTTTGGGAGTGGAGTCGGGCTTAGTGGTTAGCAGCAAAAAGCTAGCTCCCAGGGCTGGATTATCGCAGGGGCTTTAGAGGCTTAAACCTGGGGCCCCAGCCAAAAGAGAGGCCCCAGGCTCCAGCCCCTAGAACTTCTACAAAAGTCTGGTGCCCCCCAACCTGCTCAGTGCTGACAGGGCTGAGAGCAGTCCTGCCCTACCAGTGCTGTGGCGCTAGGGGACAGGGGCAGCCGGGAGCCAGAGGCTGGGCTGTGTGCTCCCAGCCCTGCACCTGGGCTGGTCTGCCCCCAGGGGTAGGGCAGGCCAGCACCTGCTCGATCTGCCCAGGGGCTGGGGCTGGTTGGCATAGCCATGGCCTCAGCTCCAGCCCACCACAGCTTTGCAGGGCGTGTCGCCCTGGGGAGCTGCACTGGGGGCCACTGCACCACACACCAGCCACCTCTGCCCCCGGCAGACTGGCTGGAGTGGGGCTGGAGCAGAAGCACTCTCTGGCCTCAGAGCCCCTGCTAGTAAACAGGGGGTGGGGACCTGGCCCCTGCAGTGGGAGATGGGGACCCAGGTAGTGGGTGCCCCGATGTGGGAAGCAGCCCAGGGTCCCCAGGATGGTTAATCCTGGCCTGCTAGCCCCATCCGCCAATCTGGCTGCCCTGGAAAGAAGTTCAACACAGGATGTTCTCTCACAGAAGCAGCAGGACCTGGAGATCTGCCAAGGGAATATAACCCTTCTGTAAGGCCAAGAGAGCAGCAGCAAAAGGCCAGGTTCTATATCCTGGAGTTCCCAAACAATGTTACAACACCAACTGGCTCAAGCCCCCAACCCAGTCTCCTGGGAAATCATGCACTATTCCCCAGGCGCTCTAGAGGGGTAATGCTTCCCTGCTCACAAGCACAAGTCTGAATGTAGTATCTAGAGCTTTTAACAGTAGCATAAAAGAATATATAGAGGCAATACCAAAACCAGCCCTGGTTTGGAGAATCAGTGCAGGACAGAATTCCCACAAAACAGCACTCACTCCACCCCTGTGGATGTAGAATGTGTTCTTCACTTCTCCATTACCCTCATACTGACCATCATAGTCTAGTATCCACCTCTCAAAAGGTGGGGGTGTGTGTAAATTTCCCTGTAAATTGCACAGGTGGGCAGGCACACAGCCTCCACCACTCACTTGTGCAGGGAAAAATGCCAACCGCTGCAGCCCCTACCCAGCCGGAAGACACAGTCTTCCAGCCAACAGAGAGTTTTTCCTAAGTTGGGAACTTTTAGAACTTCCACCCTGAGCATGCCCTGACTGAGCCTCTGAGCATGCTCAGTCAGAGCATGCTCAGGGCAGGAGAAGCAGCCCATGGCCTGGTCGCCAGGTAAGGGGTTCCTGGAGGGGCGGATTGAGGACAGTCAGGCAGCCAGCAGGGAAAGGGCGCAGGGGGTTGGGAGGAAGATAGGGTCAAGCCGACTGGGGGCAGGGCAGGTTAGCCACAAAATTGTTGTGCAGCAGATGCCAAAACTTGCACAGTGGCTTCAGCAGCTTAGAGGGAATATTGTAGGGGGTGGGGGTTGCTCAGCCAGCTCGCTCCACTTGTCTTCTGTCATCTCAATATCCACTGGTACCACCTGCTGGCTGCTTGCCTTGTCCCATTGGTCGCTCCCACCTTCCATCAGCTATGTCTACACTTGGAAAGATAATTCGCCTTTATGAATTAGTTGATTTGACTTTAAGTTGAATTTATTAATTCAAATTCTTCACTAGACTCCTAATTTGAATTAAAGCAGTCTTTATTAATTTGACTTAGAGAGGCTACACTAGACTCTCTAAGTCAACTGGGAGAGCTATGGCTCCAAAGGGAGTTGTGACTCCCAGGCTATGGGAGCAGCATAGGGGACAAGGGGAGCCACAGCTCCTGGGGACAAGAAGAGGACCTGCTCCTTGGCAAAAAGGGAAGGCATGGTTCCCTGGGAGAAGGGAGCCTCTGGGGCTCCCCAAACAGCGGATCCTGTCCGAGGAGTTCCCCCGCACACAAAGGACCCCCAGGAGAAGGGAGCCTCTGGGGTTCTGCGGGGACAAGAGATCCTGGGAGCCAGTTGCTGCTATCTTAACTGGCACTCACCAGCAGACAGCGGCAAGCAGCTCCCGGGACAGGGAATCCTAGGGGAAGAGAGCACTGGTGGATCTCTTCCTCAGGAGTGCCAGAGGCTCCCCTGTCCAGGGAGACCCAATGGCTGCTTCTTGGGGCTCCCTTGTCCCCACAGAGCTCTGGCAGCTCCCTTCTCCCAAGCCTCCTGTGACTTCCCAGCAAGAAAAGAGTTGCTCTCCCTTCTCACCTGGACCCAGGAGATGCGAGTCCAGGGACAAGTGATCAGCGGAAGCTGAGCATGGCTCCCTGAAAGGGAGCCTCGTGCAGCTCCATTCTGCCAGGGAGCTACACAAGGCTCCCTTGTCCCCAGCCCTAGGTCAACTAAAGTCAACTTAGGGTGGCCACACTGGATTAATTTGATTTAATAAATTGAATTACCCAGTCATTCAAAGTTAAAGGTGGTTTTATTAAGTCAAATTAGCGTTTCCTTATTTCAAATAGGGAACCACTTAATTTCACTTAATAAAATGCCAGCTTGGCTGGGGAGTAGGTTAAGTCAAATTAAGCCTCCTTAATTTGACTTAACATGTAAGTGTAGATGCACTCACTGGTATCATCCATTAGCTGCTCACACCGCCAGCTGCTGGCATCACCTGGCACCACCTGCTGGTCACTCACACCTTCTGCTCACATTGCCACTGGCACCACCCACTGGCCACTCTAGAGGCACCAACTTCTCTGGGCCTCATTCAGCTTTCTAGTGACTTCAGCTCTTGGAAAGGATTTTAACCCTCTAGTGATTTCAGCTTCAAACTTGAGCCTTTAAATTAAAACACCAGAGACTACTCTCTGATCAAAATAACAAAAGGAGTCATTAAGTCTATCATTTTACAATGGAAGGGGAATTAAGCATTTATTGCCTAAGGCTGAGCTCATCAGTACAGCTTGTCACCCCTCCTTCTTCTTACAAGACTAAAAATAGGGTTATTCATTCTTTTGAGTTCTATGTGCTAATGGTGACTTTTCCATCAGGACAGGCTAACACAGTTAATACAAACAGAGGGCAGCATGTCATGAAAAGACAATATTTCTTTTCCCACCTTCAGTTAAAACACTGGATGCAGAGGATTTGAATCAGCCACACATACCATTTCCCATCATTACCAGCAGTTGGGTAGATTCAGTAATATACAGTGAAAATATGCTAAGTACCTAATTATACCTGTGCAAATACAAAGTCCATGCAAAACTGGTGCCCCCCCCCCCCCCCCCCCCGCTAAGCAAGAGAAGTGCCCAGACTCTAGATCAATGGTTTTCATACTTTTCTGGAACCACTTGACAAAAATCATTTAGGCTCACAACCCAACAAGTCCTTCTTGAGCAATGCATTCCCATGTTTTTTTGGTGGTATCAGTGGTAGGGTTACCAGAGGTCAGGCAAAAGGAGGACATGTTCTCCTTTTTACCTTCACTTCATCCATCTGGCAGGCATTTTAAAAATACATGATTTTGTATGGCTTTTTACTTACTTTTTGCTTCCTGGAACACCCTAGTGTTAGGGGGAAGCGTTCTGGGGCCCTGTAAAACAGAAGACTATTACATCAGTACTACATTTTCTCCATGTGTCCTCCAATGTCCTCCTTCTCATACTTCCCTGTCCTCATTTCCATGCTTTGGTATCTGGTAACCCTAATCAGGGGGCATTGTGACACAGTACCCGAGGGTCTGTGACCCAGTATTGGGTCCCACTTCATGTTTTGAAAACCACTTCACTAGACCAGTGTTTCCCAACCAGTGTTCCACAGCACACTGGTGTGCCGGCAGGCCTCACGTGGTGTGCCATGGAATTTTTTAAAAAACTACTCAAAGAGTTCTGGCTTGGCTTATAAATATTCATGAGTCCATCTGGAGACTATATATGGCCACAGCAGAAAAAAAGGTTGGGGACCACTGCTCTAGATCTTGCTGACAAGAAGAGTAACTAATGGGGGCAGGGCCAGCTCTACTATGAAGGAAGAGACAGACATGGCTTCAGGTGACAGTTCTTAGGGGCACCCAGCCCCCCTGAAGATCAGGCTGGCTCCTGCCTCTTCAACTATTCCCTAGCAGCTCAGGCACTGTTAGTCAACCTGCAGCTTAAGTCATGTAGGCAGAGTGCACTTGAAATCCCTCTGCAGGCAGATGCTGGAGATTTGTGAACCCTGGGAAACCTTTTCAACCTCCATGAATGAGGTGGGAGGGTGCCAAATCACAATTTAGCTTGGGGCGCCACAAGCCCTTGAGCCAGCCCTGAATGGGGGTGGTGCAAAAGGACCAGCTCTGGGGTGAGGCAGATTAAGATCCAGGCCCTGAAGGGTTAATATTGAGCAGAAGGGCCATCCCTAGGGTAGGGCAAGTGGGGCAGCAGCCCAGGGCCCCGCACTTTGGAGGGCCCCTTGGGGCCCGCACTGCTAACCCCCCCACCCCATGCCAGGGACCGGCACAGGCCCTGGTCTCCCAGGGCAAGCCCCAAATGTTTTTCGCCGGCAGACACAGAGTCACGCAGCCCCTGCTCTGCTGGTGACTAACTGGGCTGCGTGAGGCCCTCCCTCTGGAGCCTGCAGCTGAGTGATTATCTGGAGGGGAGAGGGAGGTTTAGCCCTTTCCTCCTCCAGCAGACGCTGCCAGCACCAGCCGGGGGAACACACAGCCAGGTAAATACTGTTGGGCGGGGGCATGTGTGGTGGGACCCTGAGCCTGAGCCAAGGGGGGAGTTGGCTGGGGATCTGCCCCCCCCTCCCCAGGCCCTGGTCAGGGGTAGAGGTCTGGGGGACCTACGGATCCAGGACTTCTCACGGGCCGTGGATCTTGCAGAGCCAATGTGGGGAGGTGGGCAGGGATCAGGCCCACCTGGGCCTTGGGTCAGGCTGGAGGAGGACGGGGGGTTGGGGACCCAGGACTCTCCCTGGCCCCGAGTCACATTGAGTTAGTGGGGGGCAGGTAGATCTGGGATCATGCCCATCTGGGCCCCAGGTCATGCTGGTGGCCGGGAGGAAGGAGGATGGGTAGCTTGGGAAGCCCACCGCTACCTGTACCCCAGGATGGCAGGCAGGCTGGGCCAAGGATTGACCCCCCCCCAGGCCAGGTGGTGAGGTTGGAGGGCAGGCTGGGTTAGGGTTCCCCCCCAAGCCCAGGGTGTGAGGCCAGGGGGCAGGCTGGGCCAGGGGTCATCTACACCTAGCCAAGGCAGCAAGGCTGGGGGGCCAGCAGTCAGGCTGGGCCATGGGTCACCTCCCTGAAGCCCAGGTGGCGACGCTGGGTGGACAGTCAGGCCAGGGGTCTTCCCCCAGTTATAAGCCCCGGCAATGAGGCTGGGGGGCAGAATGGGTTAGTGGTCACCCCCATGAGTCCAAGTGGCGAGGCTGGGGAGACAGCAGGCAGGCTGGGCCATAGATCAGAGTCCCTGAGCGCAGGTGGCAAGGTCAGGGCCAGGGTTGCCCCCTGCTCCCCGGTGCTCAGGTGTTGAACCACAGGGGGCAAACCAAGGCAGCGGTTGTTCCCCTCCAAAGCCAAGATGACAGGGTTGGGGGGCACATGGCCCTGGGGTTGTCCACCACAAGCCCAGGCAGCGAGGCCAGGGGTCAGGCTGAGCCAGGCATCATCTGCACCCCCTGCCCCCAAGCCCAGGTCGCGATGCCAGCAGGCAGGCTGGACCAAGGGTTGTTTACCCCCACCACCGGCCCAGGTGGCAAGGACAAGGTTACAGGACTTGTCAGACGATAACCCCCACCCTCCCCAAGCCCAGGGAGGCAGGCTGGGCCAGGGGTCACTGCCCAAGCCATGGCAGCAATGCTGGGGAGCGGGGGGGGCAGGGTTTGTGCACCCCTCGAGGCCAGGAGTCACCTCCCCCAGCTCAGGCAGCAGGAAGGTCTGGCCAGGGGTCATACCCAATGTTCCCCTTAATCTTCCATAGTCTGTGTGCGCAAAAAATTTCTTTTGGGCAAATTTTCAGAACCAGTATCCAAATTTGTGCGCACTTCAGTGGGTGTGTTCAAACTTGTGAGTGCAATGAAGCATATGATGGAAATAATATCTAAATTTTATTTTGATATGGTGATGGAAATTATTTTATAAGTTACAAAACCTTATTTGAAACATGCTGTTTGAAACTGCCTTCTTAAAGTAGCACAAAAATATTAGCAACGTTGAATTTTTTTGTGCATGCTTTATTTTGTTGTGTGCACGGGCTTCACAACCTGCGTGCGCACGCACACATGCACAGCTTAGAGGGAACATAGGTCATACCCCAGACCAGTGGGGTGGTGGGGAGGTCTGGCTTGTTCCCTCCCTCTAGCCCAGGGGCAAGGCTTAGGGGCAGCAGGCAGGACTGGCCAGGGGTCACCCCACCTCTCACTGGCCCGGGTGGCAGGACTGGGTAGCAGAGCACATGGCCAGGGGAAGGTGGGGGGGGAGGCAGCTTTTGGCCAGCTCACCCGGTCCCAGCATGGGACAGCAGGAGCAGGGACCTGCCCCTCCCCTGAGCCAGCCAGCCCCACCCCTCCCAGTGCTGGGAGGGGTGAGTGGGGGCCCTGTACAGGGCGATTCACCAGGGGCCCCAACCCCCCTAGGGACGGCCCTGGAGCAGAGTTTAGCAGTGACTCATTGTGCCAGGAACTTCTGGTGTGGGAGCTGTACTGAGTCCCTGCCCCGCTTGCCCCCAACTCCCACCCCGCATGTTGCCCCCTGCTCAGCCCTGGCCCTTTCCCCTGCAGTACAGCGCCTCTGCTGAGCCCCTGCTCCCTCCAGCATGGCACCCCTTGCTGAACCCATTGTGCCCACAGCATAGCGTCCCCTGCTGAGGCCCCCCCACTCCACGCAGCAGGGCGCTCCCTCCCTAGTGCTACCCTCCTCCATCCTCACAGTTACTGGCAGAGGGATTCATAGCTAAACCATTGCTCAATATTAACCCTTCAGGGCCTGGATCCTGGTTCTTATCCACTCCACCGTAGGAGGGTTGCTTCACATGCCTCCCCCCCTCCCTTAGGCTCTGGGCCTGGCTGCTTGTGAGAAACCACAGGAACTATCTGCTCTTCGAGCCTCTTGCAAGAGGCTCAGCGCCAGGGATGGTCTATGCTTTTTTTCATAAGCAGCATGGACTGCCTCTGGCGCCGAGCCTCTTGCAGGAGGCTTGAAGCCGGATCAGGCCTCTGCTGCTGCCAGCAAGCAGAAAGAGCCATCTCCAAGTCTCCCCCACTTGCCATAAGTGGTCAGAAACCTGATCGGGCTGTTCCGGCTGCACTGCTGGCCAGAGATCCAGGGCCTGTTCCCTGCTGGCCCCAGCACAGTGATGCCCCTGGGGCAGGAGACCCAGCTTTGAGCAATACTGCCTCCCTCACCTCTGAGGACAGGTCAAGAAGCAATGGGTTGAGCTTGCAGCAAAGGCAGATTAGGTTGGACATTAGGGAAAGATCTTGGACTGGCAGGGTGGTTAAGTGGTGGAACAAATTGCTTGGGAAAACTGTGGGATCTCAGATTAGAGTTAGACAAACACCTGTCATGGAGTCTCGTGGCACTTTTAAAGACTAACAAATTTAGTTATCACATGAGCTTTCATGAGTGAGATCCCACTTCATCAGGTGCTTGAAAATGGAAAAAAGTATCGGAAGGAGGAAAAAATGCAGTGAAGTAAATGTAATCATAGGATCAGGTCAGATTACTTCAGCAAATCATACAGGTTGTATTGATTCAGACTGAGTGGAACAACAGATAGTGAGAGTGAGAGAGTTGGCAATCACTGTTTATAATGAGAAAGCCAGGAAATATCTCTATTCAAACTGAATTTGATGATATCAAATTTGCATACGAATTCTAACTCTAAGGCTATGCCTACACTAACGACAGGAAGCACTTAAGCACTTAAATCCAGACCAACTACTGGTTCTAACAGGCCATAACTAGCCTGTCTGGCGCCCAGGGCAAGCCGACCCAAAGGCACCCCCCCCCGGGCCCCGATCCCTCACACGCCCAATCCGTCTTAGCAGTGGGCAGCTGGATCAAGCCCCAGTACGATTGTGGTCAGAGGCGGGCAGGGATTTTTTTCTTCCCCCCACCGTCCGGCCAGCCAGTCGCAGCCAGAGCCGGGGGGGGGTTTCTCTTCCCCAGCTGGCCGGCCAATCACAGCCAGGGCCAGATGGGGGTTTGTCTTCTCCTGCTGCCTGGCAAACACAGCCGCTCACCAGGGCCGGGTAGGGGGTGCCCCGGAGACTCTGAACCGGCTGGCGGGGAAGCACCCCCCATTACTTGGCTCAGCCTAGCTAGAACCAGGAGGGGAGAACCTTCGAACTAAGTGTTCCTTAGTTCTAACTAAGAAATTTCTTAGTTTGAACTAGGGAAAACCCAGTATGGTCATGGTCTAAATTAGTCCAGACTAAGCCTCCTTAGTCTGGACTAATTTACCACTGTAGACATAGACTAAAGTCTGTCTTTGAAGCCTTGATCTAGAGCAGTGGTTCCCAATTTGTGGTCCTGGGACCCCTGGGGGGTCCACAGAGTTATTACAAGGGGTCCATGAATAAATCTGGCCTCAACCACTGCTGGACAGTGATGCATGTTGGAGAGGGCTCTAAATCAGTGGTGGCAAATTTATGGCCCACCAAGGGCACTGATCAAGCCTGCAGAGCTACTGCCCGGGCTGTGTCTAGAAGCTGTCTGCATAAGCTAACTGCAAAGACAGGCTTTTGGCACAGCAGGCCTAGGTGTGCTTCTGACTCAGTCATGTGGTCCGAGTCACAGCACAGATGCGCAAAGGAAGCCTTCCAGCCAATCCCAGCTCAGCTTTGCTGTGGTCTGCCAACCAATCAGAGTCTCACTCACAGCAGGCTAGGCCGGCTCCAGAGAGCCAGTGCACCGCCCTCTGTCCCACCTGTTCACTATCAGTCAGGATGCTTATTTGATTGACAGCACATTGCATGAATCACAAATAAAAAAGGAAAAAGTGAGTAGGGCTCATGTGGCAACAAGCCAATCAAAGGCCAGCTGGGAGTGAGCCAACCAGAGGCCAGCGTTCTGAATGACTGACAGCGAGTGGCCCGGGAGCGACAGAGGCAGGAGCCCAGCCTGGGTGGCTGTCACTGAGACTGTTTTTTTTTTTTTTTTTTTCCCCCCCCCGGGGGGGGGGGGGTGGAAAAAAAAGAAGGGGGGGCTGGGAGCCAGCATGGGGACGGGGGGCCCACAGGGTAGAAAAAAAGAGAAGGTGTGGGGAAATCTGCAGGACTGGGGAGGGGAAAAGGGAGTCCATGCCACTCTGAATGTGGCGGGGGGAAAGGTTTGGGGAGCCCATGTGGCCACATGGCCCACGACAGGCAGAGCCCTGCCTTCCAATGTGGCCTCTCCACATTGAATGAGTTTGACACCTCTGCTCTAAATGAATTGTATTTGCCTGCTGTGAGCAGCCACACCGTGGATATGTCCCTACCCTTAGGAGCAGGCAGGGGCCAGGTCCTCCACTGGCCCTCTGCGGCACTGCTGCCTGCAGTCAGTCCCTGATAACACCTGTTATCAGTTGGGGGTCTGAGAAATTTTTTGATGTTAAAAAAGGGTCCTCATACTTGAAATGGTTGGGAACCACTTACCTAGACTAAACCTGTTTAAGGGGAGCCACAGATAAGTCCATCACATAGTGGCCGGGGAGACTGAAGTGATTTCCTATTGGTTTTTGAGTGTTACCATTTCTGATATTAGATTCATGCCCATTTACTCTTTTGTGCAGATACAGTCTAGTCTGATCAATGCATAAGGTCAAGGGGCATTGTTGGCACATGATGGCATATATCACATTGGTGGATGAGCACGTGAATGAGCTCCTGGTAGAGTAGCTGGTTTGATTAGGTCCTCTGGTGGTGTCATTAGTGTAGATATGGGGGCACAGACAGGGTTTGTTGCAGGGACATGTGCCTACCTTAGCGTTTCTGTTTCATGGTCTGTAGTTGCTGGTGAGTATCCGTTTAAGCTTTGGGGGGGGGGGGGAGCTGTCTGTAAGCAAGGAAAAGGTCTGCCTTCCAAGGCTTGAGAGAGTGAGGGATTGTCTTGCAGTATAGGTTGTAGCTCCTTGATGATGTGCTGCACAGATTTGACTGGGGGTTGTACATGATGACCAGTGGTGTTCTGTTGTTTTCCTTCTTGGGTTTGTTCTGTAGTAGTTGACTTCTGGGTTCCCAAAATGCATCTTACTTCTCCAGGTGGGTATTATGGTTTTAAGAATGCATGCTACAGTTTCCATTTCATGCATCTGTTGAAGTAGGATTATAACCATGAAAACTCATATGATAAATAAATTGTTAGTTTTTAAAAGTGCCACAGGACTCCTTGTTTGTTTTGCTGAACTAGACTAATATGACTACCCCTCTGAATCAGTGCTTTAAAATATCTACACACCTGGTTGTCATGGAGACAAAAGAGTCATCAGCACCTCACACGGCTTTCAGTTGAAAAAAGTGCTCAAATTCTGGGTCAGAAGATGCAATTATTGACTGTGTTGCTAACATGCATAACAGGAGGTATACACTGACACTTCCTGGAAAAAAAATTTAAATGAATAAAGGGGAGCCTTTTCTAAGATTTCACAAAACAAAGTTTAACAAATGAAAATTTGTTTTACATGGTTGTGACAGTGACACTTAGCTGAAGAATGCTGTATAGGGGATGGATATTATTTGAGAATTATGTTTGGTTATGTAAAGTAAGTTTCCAATTTTACTGAGTCAAATTGTGTGTGTAAACTGGTGTTTATTTTTTTACTATTTAAATTCACTCCAGGTGTGATCAATTCTTTCACTTGGTTCATGTATGTAAAGCGGCTTCGAGGGCAGAAAGCTGCCTTCAGACTATGTAGATTGGGGTGCTGCCAAGTGCTTGTGCCTAAGGGGGGGCATGGTTTGGGGAGCCTGTGCACAAAATCTTTTTCCTATGTAGCAAAGCCCAGAGAGTAATGTCGCAGAACTGTGCAATCACGTGCAATATTCTGTACATGGGAATTTGGAATTACACAATTGTTTTAGAGGGAGTTAATCAATTGATTGGGTTCTTTGAGCATGTGCAATCACAGAAATGATAAAGCGATGATCAGTGATGTTTTATGACACGAGAAGTGACTCTAAATGGTGACTAACAATGTCAAAATATGTTTTATTTCCACCCAGTTATACAGACATTTTCATTTCATTCCAGCTTTACTGACCGTGTTAAAATTTTGCAACTGTTTACTGACTCTCTGTAACTTTAGGGGGATGGTTTGCAACACTGCCTGTCAGCAAGCAGTGGATTGCCTGTGGTCTGGAGCCATTTATGCATTAGATAGAGGCACAGAAGGAGTGGGATATTGTCCAGCCTCTGTCCTGCCTTATTCTTAGTTCAATGCCAATCAAGGCAGTGAATGTTTCTGCAACTTCCCGGGAGGAGGACCTTGGAGTGTTCTGTTGTTTACAGGATGGGTCCAAGTGCTGCTCTTTCCTGCCAAATGCAGAGCTGGATGGAAGGTGAGCAGGAAGCAGGATGGGATTAGGGAGGGGGATATCCCAGGTGGTAAGTACTGGTGGAATTTTCCTGGCTGGATCTCTATGGGTAGGGGAGGGGAGCAGGATGTGTGTCCCAAGTTGCCAGAGAGGGAGGTGTTAGTTAGTGGAGGGCTCAGGGATTGTGTCGCTTCATGGCTGCAATGGGGCAGACAGAGACTCTCTCTTGTCTGTTCTTGCCTTGGTCTAGACTAGGGGTCTCAGACACACAGCCCATGGGCTGCATAAGACTCTTGGAGTTACCTTGTGTGTCCCCTGATGACCTCTGGAATCCAGGGGCTCCTAAACTGTTCAACCCATGGGCCAAAAGTGGCCCTCAGGGCTTTTCAAGTGCCAAGCCACTCCGCTAGCTGGGAGCTTGGCATTGACAGTGCTACTGGGGTGGGGCGGGCCATACTGCACCACCACCCCACCCCTGGAGTGTCATCAACCACTGCTGGGGAGGAGCCAGATTTTAGAGGATGCAGGCTGAGCAGTGTTCCCTTTAGGCTGCACGTGCTGGCAGGGAGCTTCCTCAGGCAGAGAGCTTTTAAAACCCCCACCCTGAACATGCTCTGAGCATGCTCGGGTGGGGAGCCCAGCCTATAGCGTGGCTGCTCCAGCAGCCAGGTAAGGGGGCCCTGGGTGTGGGGGTGTTGGGGATGGGCAGCCGGCAGGGACAAGCCACGTGGGAGAGGTTGGCCCGGGGGAGCGCAGGGAGCTGGCTGAATGGTGGGGGAGTGCCTTCCCCACAGCCACCAGGGCCAGGCGAGGGGGGTGTCTTCCCTGCTGCTGGCCACAGTGTAGCCACCAAGGCTGGGCAGGGGGTGCCTTCCCCACCACCAGGGCCCAGGAGAGCGTGGGGAGCTGGTGGCAGGGTGGGGGGGGGGGTTGGGGAAGGGCCCGGGAGCTGGTGGCAGGGTGGGGGGTTATGGAAGGGCCAAGGGGGGCATGGGGAGCTGGTGGCAGGGTGTGGGAGTAGAGAAGGGCCTGGGAGCTGGCAGCAGGGTGGGAGGGTTATGGAAGGGCCTGAGGGGACACAGGGAGCTGGCAGCAGAGTGGGGTAGTAGGGGAGGGGTCACGGACTCGGGGTGACTTGAGGGAAGCCGGCAGCAGGGTTGGGGGGAACTGGATCCATCTGGTGGCAGGCATCCAGATCCATTCCTAGCCACCATGGGAAGGCAGCTGTGGACGAATCTGGCTCCTTACCACCTTCTGGCGGCGGCTGGGGCCAGATTTCGCCCCAGGCCAAGAGAGAGCACTTTTCAGGATGAGGGTCTCGGACCAATATCCTAGTACTCATGTGGTCTTCATGGCAATTTGAGTTTGAGACCTCTGGTCTAGGTCAGTGTTTCTCAACCTTTATTGTACTGGGGGACACATAAAGGTATTAATTACTTTATGTGGAACATCTGATGAAAGCCGTCTTGAAAAAGCTGATATACACCAGCTCTGATGTTTGTAATATCTGTGTACTATGCATTCCTATGAAAACAATTCAAGAAACAAAATTATATGCAATTTCACAAATACAACATGAATTTATTTCTAAAAATAAATACTTAATATTATGCACACAACTTAAAACTGAAAAATATATTAGTCTAGTTTTAACTGGAATTTTGGACCTGCACGATTGAACAAAATTCATCTATTCTTGAAGTAAGGTTTGTCAAAGAAAGTCTTATCAAGAAAGTTATGTCCAAGCAATTTTGATGCTGGCAGTAACAACAATGGGAAATTTAAAATGCCCCAGCTGCAGCAAAGGAGCAAGGCAGCAGTGGATGGCAATGTGGGCCTAGAAGCTTTGCTGTGCGGCTGGGGAATTTTAAATCTCCCAGGCATGCGTCAGCTCCCATGTTGCTTTCACCTCACTGCCCACTCAGCTTGCCCTCGCCACCAATGGGGAGGAGTTAGGGTTGGTCGCAGAACACCTTCACGGTGTTTGCAGAGCACCAGTTTCCAAAGGAGCACCAGTTCAGAAAAACTGATCTAGGCTGTAATATGAGACTGACCTAGTTACAGCATTCGAGGCTGTGAAAAACTCCACGCCATGAGCTCTGGAGCTAGGTTGACCTCACCCCACTGCAGACATGGCTAGGCCTATATTAGGATTTTTCTGTGGGCCTTGCCACCACAGCTCAGAAAGGTGGCTTCAATACAGCAATGATGAACGCCTGACAGGCATTGGAGGAGTCTGCTGTGCTGTTGTAGCCATGCAGCTCCTGCAGTCTGGATGCACCACTTGAATGTGCACTCAGTGTCTGAGTGTTCTCATGCACAGCCCTGCCCAAAACAATGCTACATCATGAACTACTATCTTGCAGGGATCAGATCACTGTGGGCTCATTTACTCTAATCTGTCAGTTTAACAAAGAAATAAATGTGCACTTCCTTTAGCTCCAAGTCAGGCACCCCCGCTTTCACTTTCTTTCCAAAATCAACATTGCTTTAGGTCAGGGATCTCAAACACACAGTCCCTGGCCGCATGTGGCCCCTAAAGCTATTTCCTGCCGCCCGCAATGATCACTCTTATAGTCCATCACTAACTTATCCACATGCTTCACTACTGATGGTTTTGCTTCCACGCCCTTCTTGCCATTTGGATAGGTACCAGTCTTTGTCAGCTGATTTAAGATAGAGTTCTTGGGAAAAAGTCCCACACCAGTTTAAAGTGTATCCTTTTCTCTCACCCACCCCAGGTGCTTAGTTTGCATTGTCTTTATTACGCATACCTTCACTGGTACCTGAGGCTATGCTTACACTAGCAAATTAGTCAAGATTAAGGAGGCTTCATTCAGACTAATTTGGTCCCTGTCTACACCAGGCTGTGCCTAGTTCAAATTAAAACAAAAATTTAGTTTGAACTAAGCAAAGCTTAGCTCAAACTAGTTAGTTTGAACAGTTAGTTTAAGCGGTTAGTTTGAACTGACTGCTTTTTTCTCCATCAAGCTAACTATAAATCAAACTAAAAAAAGAATGGCTAATTTGAACTAAAAATTAGTTTGAATTAAAAAGCCATGGTTAGGTCGAACTAACTGGGCACTGCTTAATTTGGACTAAGAAAGTCTGAACTAAGCTCGCTAATGTAAACGTAGCCAGAGAGCACAACGCCATTTATCTGTCCTCCCCATTTTGAGCCATATGAAATATGGACTTAGTGGTGATGGGAGACCAGTGGCGTCACTAGCGTTGGGCACCCCAGGGCATGTGCCGGGGATCCGGGGCCCGATCCCTGGTGGTCCACGTCTGCAGGGGCTGCGTCTCCGGCCAGGGATCCGGGGCCTAGTTGGCCGCCTGGCAGGCCCTGTCCCCTGGCCAGGGATAGGGGCCAGAGGTGGCTGCACCGCTGCCGGCAGCTAGGCTGCGGCGCGACACGGCCTGGCCAGGCCAGAAGCGGCTGCTGGAGGCCGGGCCTGCGGCCGCAGCCAGGCCCTGGATCCCAGGCCGGGGACGGGGCCGCTGCGGCCACGGCTGCCGGCAGCCAGGTCCCGGATCCCCAGCGGGGGATGGGGCTGCTGCAGCTGTGGGCAGCCGGCTGGGTCCTGGATCCCCGGCCGGGGACGGAGTCGCCTTGGGCCCAGCCAGGCCGGGCTGTGCCGCACCGCACCACAACCTAGCTGCCGGCGGCAGCGCGGCTTCCCCCGGCCCTATCCCAGGCCAGGGGGCGTGGCCTTCTGGGTGGAGGTGGGGCCTGCCCTCTGGGGGCGGGGGCTGGGCCCGTGCCCCGGGTCCCTTCCCGCCCCAGCGACGCCCCTGTGGGAGACTTCAGCTATCCAGACATCTGCTGGGAAAATAACATCACAAGGCACAGATTATCCGACAAGTTCTTTGAATGTACTGGAGACAATTTTTTTATTTCAAAAGGTGGAGAAAGTTACTATGGGACAGGCTGTTTTCAATTTGATTCTATCAAACACATAGGAACTGGTTGAAAATTTGAAAGTGGAAAGTAACTTGGGTGAAAGTGATCATGACATGGTAGAGTTCATGATTCTAAGGAATGGTAGGAGAGAGAACACCAAAATAAAGACAGTGAATTTCAAGAAGGCAGACTTTAGCACAATCAGGAAGTTGGTAGGTTGGATCCCATGGGAAGCATGTCTAAGAAGACAAGCAACTAAAAACAGTTGGCAGTTTTTCAAAGAGACATTATTAAGGGCACAATAGCAAACTATTCCACTACATAGGAAGTATGGCAAGAGCCCACCCTGGCTTAACCAGGAGATTTTCAATAATCTAAAACTAAAGGAAGTTTTACTAAAAGCAGAAACTAGGTCAAATTATAAAGGATGAGTATAAACAAAATAACATGATTATGTAGTAGAAAAATCAGAAAGGTCAAGACACAAACTGAGATCAAATTAGCTGAAGGCATAAAGGGTAACAAGAAAACATTTTTCACATACAGTCAAAGCAAGAGGAAGACCAAGGACAGTGTAGAATCATTACTCAAAAAAAAAGGGAAAAACAATAACAGAAGATGTGGAAATGGCAGAGGGACTAAATGATTTCTTTGTTTCAATCTTCACCAGAAATGTTGATGGCGATTAGATGCCTGATGTAGGGGAGGGCAAGAAAAATGGGGTAGGATCAGAAGCTAAAATAGGGAAAGAACAAGTTAAAAATTACCTAGATAAGTTAGATGTCTTCAAGTCACGAGGGCCTGATGATATGTACCCTAGAATACTCAAGGAGCTGACTCAGGAGGTTTCTGAACCATTGGCTATTATCTTTGAAAAATCTAGGAAGACTGGAGAGGTCCCAGAAGACTGTAAAAGCACAAATATAGTGCCCATTTATAAAAAGCGAAATAAGGACAACCCAGGGAATTATAGACCAGTCAGCTTAACCTCTGTACCAGGAAACATAATGTGTTTCTTGTCTCGGTGTCTTGGTTCTTCACTGACGAGGCAGGTTGCTGCATGTGGAACCACACATCACACCAATTGCACACAGGCATCGTGGAAGACTTTTTTAAAGATCTATGGGTATGTCCACACAGGGTTCTTATTTCAAAACAACAGAGGTTGTTTCGAAATTCTCATGTCCACACGACGTACCGTTGTTTCGAAACAACAGGACCCATTGTTTTGAAACAACGGTCGTTGTTTCAAAACTGTTAAACCTGCTTCGATATCGAATAGCCGTTGTTTCAAAACGGTTGTTTCAAAACAACAACGTTTGGACATGTTGTTTCGAAAGAACAGGCATTGTTTCGAAACAATTGTTTTGAAACAACATGTCTGAACGGCCTTATTTCAAAATAACCATTTAGAAATAACAGCTGTTTCGAAAGCAGGCTTTCCCTGAATTCGAATTAACAAACTGTTAATTCAAATTAACTTATTTTGAAATAAGGATTTTATTTCGAAATAACTCATTTTGAAATGTGTTATTTTGAAATAATGGTGTATGTGTGGACATAGCCTATGCCTCTTAGCTCCAGTTGGTGCATGACCCCTAGAAGTTTGCATGTTATCAAACCACTTCCTAATTACACCTCCATCAGCTGCCCTCGGTCTTCCACTAGCTATGGCTCCCACACTGCAAAGTCTTTAAAGCATGTGTCTGGTTTTAATTGAGGCCACCAGGATTGGTAAGGAACTGTTGCCTCCTAAGCAAGCTTAGTCCAAACTAATTTGGCCCATGGCCACACTAGTCTTTGGCTACTCTGAACTAAGAAATTTCTTAGTTCGGACTTGTCAAAGCTTAGCCGACACTAGTAAGACCCCTTGTTTAGTCTGGACTTGCCGGCTTAATTCAAACTTTAGTTCAAACTAAGCACATGCGAGATGTGAAATAAAAAGTTAATTCAAACAAGGACAAGCGGCTAGTTTGAACTAAAAAGTTGTAATTAGTCCGAACTAGTCTGAGGCTGATTCAGACTAACTTCAAACCTTTTTAGTTAGGACTAGCAAGTTCAAACTAAAAAAGGAAATATAGATATAGCCTATGATTCCATACTTGGGGACATGTTTCATATCTGTACATATGTATGATGTTGTAGGAAACATGCTACCATAAGAATAACGTAGCGCATGCCATGAGCTTTACAATAACCCTCTCATATGTCATGTTTTGCACTAAATCATACCATTGCATGACAAGGGTGGACAAGAAAGATGTACAGATCACCCACAGGATGTGGTGGGCAGAGGTGCACACATCACACACATCACATATGTTTACTGTGTTAACCTTATCTTCTATTTACTAACAAATTGCCAAACATAATACACAATGCTACACATACAATGCTGTGCTGACTAGTCCTGACTCCTGATCAGGCAGATGTTTTTTCTCCCAATTGGCCAGGCCAGCTGTGCCCCATCTAGATTCTCATGGCTGCACCCTCATGGCTGTGCCGAGGACTCTAGCATCTCTGACCTTGGCCTGTGTCTTAGAGGTGGATTCTTCTTGTTGTTCCCCAGCTGCTCTCCTTCTTGGACCTCAGTTTTTATTGTGACTTTTGAGTCCTGCTTAACAATACCTTACACAATCATTTTACTGAAATATTACAAAATCTGTGACCATTGCTAGCATATTGCAAAATAATTCTTTATAATCGTACCAACCACTTCAAATGATTTAAATATTACACAATTAGTTATGCAACCAACAGAAAGAACCAGATGAAAATCATTCAGATAAACAGTAGTGAAGTGGGACCATAAAGACAAAATGATAAGTGTACTATTTTACTACTACAACTGTTGACAAGTTCCAAAGGGGTAGCCATCTTAGTTTAGATCAGTAAAACAAACAAGGAGTCCTGTGGCACATAAAGACTAATAAATTTATTTATCATATGAGCTTTTGTGGGAGAAGATCCCACTTTGTCAGGCGCTTTGAAGATGGGGGAACTCACAGAATGGGAGGAAATAAATGCAGAGGAGTGTAAGTCATGGAATCAGGTCACACTGTAAGAGCAAATCCAAGGATTTTCTCCCATGAAAGCTCATGCGATAAATAAAACTCTTGACAAGTGATTACTTGCTTGACTGAATGCTGTTAAACAACATTTTCTTTGCATATCCTAAGATCTGTTTATTTGATGATCGTGCATACTAAAGGACCTTCTTACCAGCCCAATATTACATTGTCTAGATGTAATCTCAGGACTGTGGAGATGTGCTCACCTGTTTTTCAGGTTATGGCTGCTGTCAGTCCTAATATGGCTGCTACTGCTTAGCAAAAAATCAAGGCCTCAGACTCTACAGAACTTTCACCAAGCTCATAGCACACACAGAGACATACTCGAGTAACTGTGGTCGCTGGTTAGCACATCTCTCTGGCTCCATTTTGCCTCAGTGCTTGAGACCCCTCAGTCCAGGGTCTACTCTTTCACATGCAAGAAAAATGAAGCTTCACACTGTGCTTGGTTGAACCCAAGCTCAGCCCTGTTCTTCACACCCTTGCCCTTCACATCAAGCCTGGTGGGTTCTTCGCTACCATGGAAATTCTCAGCGGAACCCCTGCTGGGCCACAGGGGAAGTGGAGAGACATACTGGAGTCCATAGAGCCCCCTGCTGCTCAAAGAAGTGATGCTGGTGTGATGTGGAAGAGCTAGGGTGTCAGTAACATGCTTGGATGGAGGTGTTGGGGGGGTATCATCCACTTGAATTATAAAAGGATCATCACTCCATTCCCTCCTAGCAGAAAAAGAAGACCTTGGATTTTTCTCAGTCCTTGATTAGACTTAGACCTTAGAAAGTCTGCACCTCACTGAATCCTCCTTCTTGAGAAGCTACATTGTACAGGTCTGGAATTCTGCGGTGATGCTGGCATAAGCCAAGGGACATTGGTGTCAGCACTGGGATACTGCTATATGAGGTGAGATATTGGTTGTGTGTCTGAGGAGGGGGGGATTGCAATGGAATGCATGTACTGGAGCCAGCTATGGGATACTGGTGACAACACTGGGATATTGGAGTTAGCTACAGGATGCAGTGGGTGGATCCTCTCGTAAGAGGTGGGAAGCTGGTGTTAACTGTAGGATCCTGCTGTCAGTACTGAGAAATGGTGAGATGCTTATGCTATTACTGGTGTCAATGGTGCAAATTAGCATGAGAGGTAGGAAAATGGTATCAGCAGTGGAATACTGATGGGGTTAAAGTATAATTTGGTGGGCCCCGGAATCCTCCTGCACAGGTGGGCCCCCCTCTGGCAAGCATGGGCCCCCTTTCCTGCACAGGTGAGCCCCCCAATACCCATCTCCAGAATGAACCCCCTGCCCCAATACCCACCCCAAGACAGACAGACAGACACACACGCACACACAGCCATAGCCACCCGCAGACACACAGACACACACACACACGCAGCCACCTCCATACCCCCCCACATCCCCAGACAGACAGACACGCATACACAGCCACCCTCAGACACGCATATACACACACACACACGCCAGCCACCCCAAAGCCCTTAGCTCTGCTGTTTGCAGGCTGCCTGACTGGCTGGAAGCTGCTTCCAGGCACAAGCTGCTCCTCCCTGCATAGGGGGAGATTCACAAACTCTGGGCCTGGGGCAGCTCTCTGCTGGCTGGGCTCAAGGTGGAACAGGGTTTAAGGTGCAGCCACCAGAAAGCTGCATTCCATTCCAGCTGCTCCTGCTATTTTAGGGGGCCCCACCTGAATGCAGCATTCTGATGCATTCCTCTATTTGGGGGGGGGGGGCAGAACGCTGCCAGCCTAAAAATAGGGGGACCTGGAACTGAATTATGGTGCCTTTCCCCTTATTTTAACCCTCTGGATACTGATGTCGGCCACGTGATGATGGTATGAGAGGTGAAATACAATGTTGGCTGTTGGATAGTGATGTGAGTTCTTGGAAACTGGTGTCAGCAGTGGGATACTGACATGAACAGCGGAAAACTGGTGTTAACAGGGGTCTTCTGGGGTGAGCGGTGGGATACTGGGGCTGAGATGTAAGAAACTGGTTTTAGAAATGGGATATCAGTGTCAGCCAAAGGAATGACAGTCTTATCACTCCACTCCCATGTGGGGGGAAGGGGCAGCTTCTGTGGGACACAGACTATAGGAGACAAATTTGGTTCAGAAATGTCCCCTGCTGCAGATGAAAGGCACAGGAAGATTAAAGGAGTGAATTAGGGTGACACTGAGATGGCAGTGATCAGTCACTTCAAGGAAAACCTTGACCTGTACCTCCCCTCACCCCCAAGGCAGGGGAATGGGTGATCCTGATGAGCCTGTTATCTCAACAGGTAGAGCCATGGCCTCCACTGCAGGAACCTGTCTGGATGGCACCGTCACCATCGTCAACAGGATCATCACCCAGCCCCACACAGCCAGTGTCCCGGCCCCAGCCACACTGCGGCCCTTGGTGAAATTCTACAAAGGAGAACCCCTGGCCCTAGGGGTGAGTACACTACAAATTGAAAGGGTTAACAGGGACATGGTGACTTCCGTGTCTGCCTGGGATGATCAGAGCTTGTTCTGGTGATGTCATAGTTTAAAGGTGGTGTCCCTTTGTCCAGAGGATGCTGGGAGGCGGAATCCTTGAAGACAATTTCCTCCAACTCTTTTTATAATAAACTGGATGTGCCTTAGGTGACCCAACCTCACCCTCTCACTGGCCCCAGGTTTGCCTGGGTGGGTGTGTTGTGCCAGTGATGAGACTGGCCCAGTTACTAGCATTCTTGCAGAGAACATAGGCAGCTAGGACCAGTATAAGCCCCTAACAGCAAGCATTTGCTTCTCATGTCACACCTCGCTGCCTCACTGTGTTGGTGCATTCATCTGCTTGCCTCTTTCCAAACCCAGAGCTCCCTAGGCCAAAAGTCTGGATCCAGCCCTGTCTATATTTCAATAGCCCTGACTTCCAGTACCATGGTGGGAGCAGGGGATTGTGCATTCTGCTGGGATTATAAACCCTATAATTTTGTGATGGTAAACTACAGAAACATTAGACATGCCTTCTTGTTGACTCAGGTCAGACACAGAGGCCAGCTAACCTGGTATGAATCCCCAGCACACCACCCCAAGTCAGACGCATAGGTCTGTCCACCTCAGTCTCTTTCCCAGCTCTCCCCGGTATGTCAGATCTGTGGGCCTACTTACTCCTTCTCTGCCATAAACTCTCTATCTGCTCCTTGGGCATCTCTTCATCTTGCTCAGTGCCTCAATTTCCCCACCTGTAGAATGTGGTTAACAGCACGTTCTGGCCTACCAGTGGATGTGGGAGAAGGAGGAGGGGAAAGACAATTCAATGTGTTGAATACTGTGAAGCATTTGGAGACTATGGTGATGGGCACCATATAAACCCTCATGCTATAGGTACCTATTAGCAGCAGGAAAGGAAAGGCGACACTAGAGAGCTCAGGATGCACTGCTAAAATTTTTGGCTTTCTTCCTGGTAGATCACCCAGATCCTGGTTGGAGCTGTGCAGTTTGCTGTTGGGGTGGTGATAGATGCGGCCCGTCTGTTCTGGTCAGTAGCACTGGATGTATATGTCCCAATATGGAGTGCAATACTGGTAAGTCACCACCCAACCCTGTAGTCTATCATCAAGTCATACACTGGAGCCAGAAGGTGCGAAGAATGCTCAGTGCAGAGAGATTCTTTGGAGAATCTAGCTGCCAAATTCTAAGACATCCCTATGGAGCATGTGGAAACTAGATTTTTCAGAAGTTTATAATTTAGCCAAATTAGATGGACTTTTTCTAGGACAGCAAATGGCACATCCTGTCCCCAGAGTGACCCTGCTTGGCCAGTTTTGAGTCCCTACTCCAAAGCCTGCAGGCTCTTGAGCTTCCCAAGGAAAAGGTTGTACCAATGTATTTGTATCCGGGGTGAGCTAAACAATTTATTTTCCACTTACCTGATTCTCAGAAATGACTGAGCCATTTTGACAGAAATTACTCCAGAATTCAGGTTTGACAGTCACTGAGCGTAGGTCATTTTGGTCCGAATAGTTAATATGTGGCAAGGCTTTCAGAAGCTGAAAGCAGGGTCTTATAATTGGATGCACTGGGCAACCTTATCTCTTGGTGGTGTTAGCAGCAGCAGCAAGGCCAGGATATGTGTGGTTCTGATCCAGAAGTACAGAGTCAGTCAGTGGGGGGATCAGAGCAGATGTTGGCTCCCTGGGGGCCACTGGCCTTTATCCTGTCTCCTGCTGCAGTTCCTCTCCCAGGCTGTCCTAGGAGTTGCCAGTATACATAATACCTGTTCAGTCCTGCTGTGCTCTGTAGCTTTAGACATAACTGTGTCTCTAACCCAGTGGTTCTCAACATTTTCTCTGCCATGGCACACCTTCCTACCTTTAATTAATTGCAGGCACACCACTATATAGTTTCCAAATTAACTCATAAATATTCATGAGCCAATGAGCCAGTCCAGAGCTCTTTGAGTAGTTTTTCAAAAAATTTTGTGGCACATCTGCTCAGAGCTTATGGCACACTGGTTGGGAAACACTGCTCTAACCCATTGTCTTTCTTCACTACAGTACATCATCTCCGGGTCCCTCTCAGTGGCAGCTGCAAATAATCCCAAGATACCACTGGTATGCTCAATTTCCTTCCTTTCTTCCTTCTCGCTCTCTCTCTTTCCATCTCCCTCTCTCTCCATACAATTGGACCCAGCAATCCATTATAGAGATTTCGACCTGAAATGTGCCTGTAGGAGCCTACTTTGGCCAATCAGCTCTACTGCCCCGGCAATGTGAGTTCAAATGATGATCATCATAACAAGGGGATATTGTAGTGTGGGCGCTCTCTGATGCAGGAGCCGGAAGAGGCAGCACCTCTAAAGAGAGAGTCTGGACCCTGTGCTGGGTTGACCATATGTGTCCCGCTGGGCTCTGAGGACTCCTCTCCAACCCCCATCTTCTGTCCAGGTGAAAGGAAGCCTGGGGATGAACATCATCAGCTCCGTGGTGTCCGGCTCTGCCCTGATCATTTATATCGTAACCTTGATGGAATTCAGATACAGGCTCTACTACTTGTACTATGAGGAATGTATGGCTTGTGTGAGTACTTGGTATTGTCTCGAGAGGGCAGACCTGCTACTGTGTCTATCTGCCTGCTCCCAGAGGAACCAATGTGACTCCCATGGGCTGCTGTCACCAGTTGGCAGGCAATGCGAGATGGGAACTTTCGCATCTGGGAGTGCTAGTTCTGATCCAGCCTCAGGACAATAAACTGGTTCATGGGGGTGGAGAATGGGATATGGGGCCTTTCCCCTCTTGAGGGCATTGACACTGATCTTGCCCATGGTGGGGGACTGGCTGGCTTGGGGGGGGGGGCAGGAATGGGACATGGGGCCTTTTGCCTCTAGGGATTTCAATCATTTTCCATTGACAGACGTTAACAAGGGCCTTCATCGTTGTTCTGTTCCTCTTCACTCTCCTGGAATTCTGTGTCTCCACGTCCACTGCGGCCTTTGGGTGCAAAACCATCTGCCGGGACAGCTACAATGAAGTGGTAATGATCTGTCACCATGCAGCTTGTATTAGTGACTTGGAGGGGAGAGTGTTAGTGGCCTAGACCAGGGGGGCTGGGAGACAGGACTCAGGGGTTCAATGTCTAGTTTGGAAGAGGAGGGGTCTAGTGGGTTATATTTTGTGCAGTGATGTGGGGGCTGGGAGCCAGGACTCTCAAGTTTCTATAGTGGGGGCACCTCACTGGGATCTGGCTGGGCTGAGAGGGACACACTTGAGCCCTGTCCTGATAGTTTGTCTTCACCTTTCCCTCCAGTCTGTGGTCATTTACCAGAACGTGGTGCCTTCAGATGACCTCACAGCTGCCACCAGCTCCCACACTGATGCTGTTGCCCACACTTCTCCACCTCACCAGGATCTCGCCACCCCATGAGCTGCGCAGTAGGGCAGCCACTGACTGGATTTGCCCAGGTCCATAGCTACTGTGCCCAATTTTGCACCACCGCAGACCAAGGGAGCAGAGTGGAAACTGAGCATATCTCCTCTTTCTGACATGACACCTGCTGCCCCATGCATTCATCACACTATGGAAGGACACATCTCTAGAGATGCCTGACCACACGATTGCACATGTGATCTGCCAGTTTCATGGCTCTTTCCTTCCTGCCTCTGTCAATGGGAACTCAGCCCAGGGTCCCATACTCGACTATGTGTCTATGCTGCTTCCAATAAAATCTTTTTCTCCCATCACCCAGCCCTCATTCACTCCCATGGTCAGTGGGATCTCTGACCTAAGCTTCAGCCCAAGGTTCTAGGAGGACACCTTTGGACTCCCTGTGGTCTCACAGTCATCCACTAATGGGCCAGTCCTGGGGATAAAACACACAAGTCTTACCTCCCTGCTCTTGCCCACTATGATGCTTCCCCACTGTTTTTTCCAGAGCCTGCTGCCCCTCAGTGACCTCTGAACTCCTCTCCTGAGGAACCTTGGCAGGGCTATTTGTTGAGCACCTAGTGACTGCCAGATCCCTGTCCTCAAGCTCACTCTTCCTTCATTTTGCTTGGCTTCTGTCTGGCTCTAGATCAGGAGATGTGTGAGCTAGGAGCCCAGCCAGAAGCCACTGGACCCATTTTCTGAAGCCTCTAGTCTTTTACCCCACTGACCAATACTGATTTTTGACAGTATCCTGAGGCCTGAACCCTCTGGGCCCACTTTCATCCTTCAGGATTTAGTAGCCTGCCCTGCCTCCATTTACAACCAAATATTGAGGTTTGGGATCTCTCCCTATGAGGAACTCAATTCTTTGCTATGTGGCGTTGTGGACACAAGAGGGAAGATTCATGTCAGCAGTGGGAATTCAACGCATTTCTGTTGTAGAGGAGTTCTCTGAGTCAGCCACAGAGCACTGGCCATCTCTTTCATCACAGGCTACATGTACCTAGCTGGAGAAGAGCAGTTTCCTCCTCTCCATAATCCCTGGTTCAGCCATTGTACAAAATTCCAACACTGAGTGTTTGACAGACTGGGTGAGGCATATGGATATGCAAGCAGTGCAACCCAACACATAGATATGGCACATTCATTTTGCAAGGCACATGCTACTGAATGAGTGAGATGTGGCTCTGTCCCTTCAGGGATCTTGGCTGACACATCACAGAGATTTCAGGAGCCTCAGATTTCAAGGGCTATGTCTACACTTGGAATTGAGTTTGAATTAATGAGAATTAATTCAAACTAAATTGGTGCATGGCTACACTGGCTTTCATTACTTCAAACTAAGGAAGTCCTTAGTTCAAAGTCATGAGTGCTTACTTCAAAGTTATAAAATATCCCTTAACTTCAAAGTTAACAGTCATTGAACTTATTAGTTCAAATGACTGAATGGAGCTGCGTTAATTCGAACTAACCATTAGTTCAAATTAACATGGTTTGCCCTTCCTCCTCCCAGGGTGCTTTCCTCTTTGTATGTATTGGCTGGGGGCATGGCCCTTCTTGGGTGCCATGTTTCCCTCTTCCTGAGTCGAACTAGCATGTCCTGTCCATCAACATGCGAGTTTGATTTTGGTTTCTAGTGGGGCCATGTTAGTTCCAATTAACCTAGTTCGAATTAACCAGTATTAGTTTGAATTAATTAATTTGAACTAATAATGGTTAATTTGAACTAAGTTAATTAATTAATTTGAGCCAAGTTAATTCAAACTAACCTTCCTAAGTGTAGGCATAGCCAAGGTGCTTATATTGAGAACACTTATAAGAGGCAAGAAATTTAGTGGTGGGTGCCTGGTGCTTTATGAAAATCAGGCCCTTTTCCAGTCTTTCGAGCACCACAAAAAGAAGGCTCTGTGTGTTTCAGCAGTGATGATGGTAAGTAAAAGTTGTCAACTGCAAACTGCTATGTGTCAGGCGAGTGGGTCTCCAGTACCTGGGGTGCAGTGCTCCACCCTGAACACTTACAAAGGGAAGGAGGGGTCCCTGGCATCTACCAGATGGGCACCACTCCCTCAGATGTCCAGGGAAGGGTTAGTCTGTACTTGTTGGCTGTGTTGGGGGGAAAAGCCACATTCCTACTCTTGCACCCCAGATGAGTTTCTGGTGCTCATAGTGGCCGCTCCCTGACTCTGGCCAAATTCCACTCTCTCCCCACCTACGCAATGTTGGGAGCAGAGTGGAGGGATGCCCACAGGAGTTCTGCTGATGAAATACAGGCTAAAAAGCATCCCCCACTGGTTGATTGTGGCACATGCAACTTTTTATTTTAAGATGGGATGTCCTTTGCAACACAGACTTGTGGGCAAGCCTAGTCTGTGTGAACTGTGTCTGTGTATATAAGAGTTGTAATTTTATGTTGTGTATTTGTATGGTTATACTGTGTGTGGGCGGGAGGGGGAAGAGATGGAACTCAGGCGTTCCAGCTCCCAGTTCCCCCTGCTCTAATGTCTGGACCAGGGTTTCTCAACCTTTTGTGGGTTGCAACACACCTGGCAGCATATTGCAACTCTCCAGGACACACTCGCCCACACCCCCAGGCCAACATGACAGACTTATCAGTACTATGGGGTGACACAGTAATGTGTCCCAACATAGTAGCTGAAAACCACTGGCCTAGCCTAGACATTCCTCCTGGAGCCATGGACAGAACCCATGAGTCCTAGTTTTCAGTGTTCCCCACTAGACTCCACACCCCACCACCTCAGCCCAGAGTAGGGCCTACAAGCCAGTTTTCCCAATGCCCAACCCTGATAACCAATCAGCTCCCTTCCCGGAGCTGAGAAGAGAACCCAGGAGTCCTGGCTCTGAGCCTATTACCCTCTTCCCTGCACTCCAGCTATTAGACTCCGCTCCCCTCTCAGAACTGGGGATTGAGCCCAGAAATCCTGATTCCCAGCACTCCCACTCTAACCCACCAAACTCAATTCCTTTCTCAGAGCCAGGGAGAAAACCTGGGACTCCTGGCTTGGTTTCTGAGGTCAGATGTGTTTAACAGCTGATCAGCTCTAAGGAAGGGATGTCAGTCCATCATTGTCAGTTGCAGCTTTTGGGGTAGGCGAAGCAGGCATACTCCTAGGGCCCCAAACAGAAAGGGGCCCCATTGCCTGCTTCGCCTACCCCAAAACCTGCATCTTCCTCAGTCAACAGCAGGAGGAGCTGGCCCCTGGGGCTGGGGCCAGCAGTGGGGGGGAGCTGAAGCTGGCAGTGGGGAGCTGGACTGGTGGCCTGGGCCAGTGGCAGAGGAACTGGGTCCATGTCAGAGGAGCCAGGGCCACAGGAGGGGGGCCGCTGGGCCTATAGGGTGACCCCCTGCAATGGGCCTTTG
>ML682100.1:451164-517702 GCA_007922195.1 Podocnemis expansa
AGGGGGGCCGCTGGGCCTATAGGGTGACCCCCTGCAATGGGCCTTTGCATACGGCCCCCAATAGCCAAAGACTGCCTCTGATCATTGTGCAATGTCAGGTCAGCCAGACCAAGGGGGGAAGGGTACAGATAGGCCTCAGGAAAATGCTGGTGTTTTCCCTGAACTGGAGCCTGAATTTTGAGAGTTATCTACAGGAGGCTGGTGTGCGCTGGTGAGGGAGGGCAAATGATGAGACTGCTGGCACCCCTGAGTGGGTAATGCCTTGTGTGCCATTCCCTGTACCTACGAGCCAACCCGTCTCCTGCCATGGACTGGGTGAGAGCTGGTGCTCCCAGTCCCAGCGAGTGTAATGTGGTTCTTGCTCCCGACACTACATTGCTTCCAGACCCCTACTGGTAGCAACTGCCAGGAACTTCAGCCTCTCCCTGGTAAGGTGGGCTGTCCGATGGAGTTTGGGGCCTACTGCAGGGCCAGAGAGGGAGTTAGGCAGTGAGCAAGAGGAGTTGCTGCTGAGATTTTCTCAGCTAGTTGCTAGACATTGTTCTGCAAATAGTTTTATGACTGTTTGCACCTAACCATAAACTTTATTTTAAGCAAACAATTGCCTGGCTTTTCTGCTGATGAAGGTCCCCGACACCTGTGAAAGGCCCGTGTGGGGGACAGAAGTTTTACCATGTATCATAATGTTTGGTTTATTTCTTTCACCATATTTTAACCCCTAGTTCCTGGATCCCAGGCTGCAAACCAGGAGTTCTGGCTCCGAGCTCTTTCTGTCCAAACCCACTGGACCCCATTCCACTTCCCAGATCCCCACTCAGCTTAGAAAAAGCCAGTTAAGGGGGGAAGAAGATAGAACTCTCTAATTCCTTAAAGGGTAGAGAGACGGAATCATCTCTTCGCATAAGGAATCAATGGACAGCGGATTTAAAAGAAAACAAAGGAAGGGCTTCTTCACCCACTGCACAGCCAGCCTTTGGATTCACCACCAGAGGAGGTTAATATGGTCCAAAGTATAACAGGGTTCAGAAAAGAAGTAGATATGCTCCCAGAAAAAAAGTCCATTGATGACTGTTAGCAAGAGGATCAGGGATGTAATCCTGTATTTCTGGAGTCCCCAGACCAGTGGTTCCCAGATGCTGGGAGTAGAGGAGAGGGGTTGGATCACTCCATAATGGCCTTGTTCTGGTTATTCCCTCTAAAGAACCTGGCACCAGCCCCTGTTGGAGACAGGATCCTGGACAAGATGGACCATTGGGCTATCCCACTGTGGCCATTCTTATATTCTGTTGCCCCCAGCAGCACAGCATCCCCTAGTGTGCCTCTCTCCAACTCCCTGCGTCAGAGCAACTTCTGCTGTTTCATTCCTGGACCTGCACCAAGACTCCCTAGCCCAGCTCTGGGGTGAGCACTTAGTCCAAGAGGTGAGTGCCCCATTGCTTTCTAAGGGTATGTCCACACGGGGCTTTTATTTCAAAACAACACTTGTTGTTTCGGAATAAAAGTGCCTATGTCCACTTGATGTTTTCTTGTTTCGAAAGGAGGGAGCTCCTCTTTTCAAAACAAGAGCCCTCCTTTCGAAACAGCTTAAACCACTTTGCAAGCGGCGGGGGGGGCCAGGAAATCCTGGGGGCGGGACAGCCCCGGCCCGCACAAGCCCCCCCCCCCCACCCTGCCCCTCCCCATCTCAAAATAGCATGTCCAAGTGGACATGCTATTTCGATTCCCGCTTTTTTTCTTATTTTGAAATAGCTTTCTGTTATTTCTAAATAAGATGTTTTGCAATAAGGCGTTGTTTCGAAACGGCTTGTTGCGAAATGGCTTGTTTTGAAACAAGGGCTTGTGTGTGGACATAGCCTAAGAGAGCAATAAGCTTGAGGATGCTGCCTTTTGCAATCACAGGGTGAGGGCTCAGCTCCTCCTTGGCTTTGCCCAGGTGTCTGTCTCTCTGGGGCAGGGTTTGTACCAGGGCATCATCCTCCTGCTGGTCCACTCACTGCTCTGGAGCTCAGCATCCCTGCCTTGCCTATGTATGAAAACATCAGGCTGCTGGTGCCACTGTCCCTGAAACTCAGGCATCCTGGTGCCCTGCCTGTACTCTAACCACTAGACCCCACTCTCTTCCCAGAGCTGGAGTAACATCCAGAAGTCCTGACTCCCAGTTTTCCCCAGCTAGCCAGGCCCTAATTTCTAGCTGGGTCCCTGAAAGTGCAGGGTGGGCCTGGCCAATGACAGCTTCCAGTCACATGACCGGAGGTTGCCCCCCACACACAAAGAGCAGAGGAGTGGGACAGCGCCAAGCAGGGGCATAAACTTTGCTGCTGCGGCTGTGAGTCAGGCAGAGATACCAGCACTACCACCTCTGCTCCGCTTGCAGCTGCGGGACTCAGCAGCAGTGGCCAGGAGTGGAGCAGAGGTGTCAGCACTGGTGCCTCTGCCTCACTCACAGCCACTGTGCCCGGCAGCCACAGATGGAGCAGAGGTATCTACGCTGGCGCCTCTGCTTATGGCTGCAGCCACTGGTTGCTGTGTGGCCCTGTACCACAGCCGAGAAATTCATGCTGCTGTTGGGCACTAAGGTGGGCCAGTCTCATGCCACAGTGGGTGGGCCTTGGCCCACTTGGGTTGACCTGTGGCTATATCCCTGCCCTGCTCTAACCACTAGACCCCACTGTGCACCCAGAGCTGGAGATTGGACCCAAGAATCCTGGTCTATGCTTTATCACTTGGCTACCTCCCCTTGTGCCTCCTGCAGCTCACATTACTGTGGCTTCCCAGTACCTTTCCTAGTGTTTTGTTCCGGTCTGAATTTTCTTTCTCTACTGGCAGTGAAAGCAAAATGGTAAAAGTTGGACCAATGTGCGCATGGGAATGACATATGCAGCACCTGGGGGCAGAGGCATCGCTGGCGCTGGGCACCCAGGGCACATGCCCCGAATCTCAGCGCTGGTGCCCCGGATCTCTGGCCTAATCGGGCCAGAGATCCAGGGCCCGGCCACCAGTGGCTGCAGCAGCCATCTCCCCGGACGGGGATCCAGGGCCTGGCCACCCACAGCCGCGGCGGGAAGTACGGGGCCGAGCCATCCGTGGCCACTTCCGTCCCCATCCCTGGCCAGGGATCCGGGGCCTGGCCGCCCGTGCCGGTAGCAGCCCCGTCCCCAGCCGGGGATGTGGAGCCTAGCCACCCACAGCGGTGCGGCGGCTTCTGGCCCTGTCCCCAGCCAGGGGGCGTGGTCTGCAGCCGGGGGTGGGGCCTGGGCCCGTGCTCCCGGTCCCTCCCCGGGCCAGCGATGCCCCTGCCTGGGGGACCCCTGTTGGTGTCCCTTTGGCAGTGTAGGCTGAGGATGAGAGAGGAGCCTGACTAAAGATTTCCCCTTGTCTGCATGGGATGAGCTGGGCCGGGCTGGGGGCAAGGTGGGGGCATGCGTCTAGCCCCAGTCCAGGGTTCTTTGTGCTATGCGCTAAGCACCAAGAAAGTGAATCTCTCCCCTGAATAGCGTTCAGGCTGAAGAAATGCAGTGCAGAAGGGGAAACTACAGGATGGCCAAAGAGCTTGCTGATGGTTACACAGTAGCTCAATGGAACTAGAACCAAGAGCCGCTGATTGCCTGCCAAGTGCCCCCCACATTAGGCAACACTGTCACTACATGCCCCTCCACTGACTCTGCCTTGCAACTCTTTCCGTTCAGTGTGGCCTGCAAGAGGCATCAAATTTTGTATGAGTCCATGCACCACCCATGAAAAGTGCATAGTGTGCATCTGAACCATGCTTTAATTGCTGCGATGTCTGTAGGTCCATTTAAGTTGACTTAATTTTCTGGTGTAGAGAAGCCCGAAGACTCTGTAGCAAGACCACAGCACCAGATGGGAATATGCACCCTGCCTCACCCAGCCACCTCTCTTTCACTGAGCTGGCATCGCTGTCTTCTACTTAGTGAGAGAGACTACATTTAGGGGACTCCCTGAATCAGGACTGGCTGTGCACTGTCCTGGTGCCCATTATTCCCACAGTTAGGGTTACCACATTTCCTTACTCCTATCCTCAACTCGAGTGATCTGTAACCTAATATCAGCCACAAAGTATCACTTTAGCAAGGCAACGTCATCATGCTGCAAATCTCAGCAGAATGGGCGAGTCCATGCAAATGTACTGCTCTTGAAGTCCTTTCCCCAGTTCCCCACTAGATGTCAGGGGACTCCTGGCTTCAAGAGTAAGAAACTGGATAGTAGAGACTGAATAGCCATGTGGTAGAGATGGTAACTATTTCTTCTTCGAGCGCTGCTCGGATGCATTCAGTAATAGGTGTCTCTGTGCTGGAGCACCGGATTGGTCGGAAAACTTTTGTCCCAGCCTGTCAGGAGAGGGCAGAAGGCCACCGCCCCTCATGCCACCCCGTGGTTATATATACGGCCACCTCCCAACCCCTCCTCAGTTTCATTTCTTCTGCCTTGCATGTCAGATCTGGAATGTCCGCTCCTTGCAAACACAAGCAGCCTGTCCTCCTCTTTATCAGCTTTTCGCCCAAATGGGAGCACTTCTTTGTGGACACAGTTCCACCACAGAAGCCCTCTGTTGGTCCGAAACATCGTTTGATCATGCCAGGGTTCAAACCCTGCGCCGAGTGTGGCAAGGCCTTCCCCTGGGATGATCCCCACAGGGGGTGCCTCAGGTGCCTGGGCAAAGACCATATGGTCTCAGCCTGTTGCCTGGACCTCTCCTTTAAACCTCGAACCAGCAAGGAGAGGGAACAACAGCGCCGTGCCCTACCCTCTAAGGAGGCTTGGCACTCTCCACCCGAGGCTTCGGGTTCCCGCCTGGTGCCAAGACCCAGCTCGACACCGGAGTGTACACGGCACCGTATCACTGGTAGCTGCTGCTGCACAACCTCAGTGCCGACTCTGGCACCTCAGCACCAACCCAGCACCCTGGCACCTCAGCACCACTCGAGGCTGCCTCCAGGCACCCCCGGTACCCGGATCACCCCGGTGGCACAGCCCGGTACCGCCGGTACCCGGATTACCCCGGCACCATTTGCCATCATCTCTGGCACCATTGGCTTGGTACAGCCTGGCCTCACCAGTGCTGAGTTCACCCCAGCACCAGCCACAGTCACCCTGGGCACCGCAGGCTTGCTATAGCCACGTGCCACAGGAGCAGGAGTCCTCCCAACCAGGCAGTCCTCCTTCCCCGGGCAAGGACTTGCCACAGGGCCATGTGGAGTCGCTCCTCGTGCCGTCCACCTCTGAAGCAGTGGAGGCTGCTCGAGCCCTGTTCCTACTCCCCACACCACCCGCCCCAATCCCAGCTAGAAGAGGCAAACCAGCCTTTACGTCTAAGGCCTGGATTCAACATGGGCACTGCTCTCCCTTGCCATATAGCCCCCTGTTTTCCACTCCACTGAAGCCCGGTACCGTAGGGCCATCCCCACAGCAACATATCACCTTGCCGTTGCTGGTACCGGCCCTGGAGCCTTGGTCTCCTTCCCCCATTTCTAGCCCCGAGGAAGGGCCACCAAGGGGCTCTAAGCAACTCCGGTGCTGCACTTTGGCGCTGTTGCCATTCCATTTCCGCCCACAGGAATGGTCCCCCTGGGAGACCCCTTCTCCATCATGGCGAGCTCCCGGTACCACTCTGTCCCCGGCACCAGGGTCCTATATGGGGAATCTGTCGGTGCACTTTGATTTGTTGCTTCCGGGCTACGGCCCATCTAGGAATGGAGGTGCAGCCCTCGGGTCCCCCTCCGGATACCCTCTTCAGGCCAGCCTTTGCCTCCACAGAACCCTTGACAGGGCCACTCCATCCGAGTATCTGGGACTTCACATGTTCCCAGTGGCAGAGTCCAGGCTCTACTGCCCCGGTTTCAGACACGGTGAACATTAAATACTGGGTCCCTGAATCGGACTTTCCCTCCCTTGCCAATCACTCAGTTCCCCCGGGGGATGTGGTGCATATGGTGCTAGGCCCGGGGGAGCCCTCCAGCGACCCCCTTCCATCTTCCAAGGAGGCCAGGGAATTGGACCTCTTGGGCCGCAAGGTCTATTCCTCCTCGGCCTTTCAACTGCGAGTGGCAAACATCCAAGCCATGACCAGCAGATACTTGCTGGACATGTGGGAGTCTGTTGTGAAATTCCAACAGTTTCTCCCACCAGAGGCCAGAGAGGAACATGATGCTTTCCTAGAGGAAGGTCATATAATTTCACAAGACCGCCTCCTCTCGGCCTGCGATGTGGTGGATACAGCCGCCGGCCCTATGGCCTCGTCAGTAACTATCTGCCGAGTGGCCTGGCTCAGGGAGGTTAGAGTGCCCCCTGATGCACAGCAGGTGGTCCTTGACCTGCCTTTTGGAGGGGATGCCCTGTTTCCCCCAGAAACCTTATCTGTGGTGGGCACTGCTTGGGACCCCAGGGGAGAGGCCAAATACTTTGGCCACCTCCCTCCTGGACCCACCTCTCCCACATAAGCCCCCACCCTCAAATTTCCACTCACCTACATCATCGTGGGAACACAGCAAAATTTTCCTCTCCACCGTCATCACCCCGCTGCAAGGTGCTGAGACCCCTTTCCTCTCTCACCTGCAGTAAAGGTGTCCACCCAACTGGCTGCCACCCTAGTTTCAAGTTACCCGGGGTACAATAAGACTTCAGTGCATTGTTGCAGTGGACAGTTGACGCCCTCTCCCTTCCTTGGAAGGGGGAATGGGGCTGGATTGGAACCAGCTTCCCTCCCTTGCTACTGCGACCACGGGCACACTAACTCTGGCCATGCATTCCCCCCCCCCCCCAATCTCAGGCGAACATGGGCCACACCAACCAACCCCCGTCACCTGCACCGTTAGTACATCGGTACTGGGGCCCACCCCTACATATCCTTGGCAGCTGCTACCTCAGGCACTTATGGGGAATCCGCCCTTCACACCCCCCTCTTTCTCGGGTACCTTTCGATCAACAACCCCTGCGCTGTTCACGTCAGAATGGGTCTTGCCAGGGACGAGAAGCGCGTCTTGTAGTAGCCCCAGCCACTGCTGCAGAGGCTCTGACATGTGCATATGTGGCATTCACCTGGATGCAGAACCAGTCCTGTTTACCCAGATGCCCTACATCAGGTAGGCCCCATTCTCGATCCCGGGTTGGACGGGGGGGACGCCTTTGCTAGCATACCATTGACATACCAGGTAGCGAGCTCTACTGGGGCTCTCGACACCTCGGCTCGATGAGAACCTCCACTACCCTACCCATTAAGCAGGTCACTTCCGCATCATCACGGCAGACCTTAGCCTCCAAGGAAGACCAAGGCAGAGTGGTCCAGCCCCTGCCACCCTATATCCCCTTTTTTTTCCTCACGGAAGCTGAGGCTCCGTAACAGCCCCTTCCCTAGCGGGCAACCTCAGTTGTTAGCAGGACACCTATCCTAGGAGTCCTCGTCCTAGGCCCACCCTACCAGAAGCAGTGGTCAGCCCTCCTTATACCCCCCTTTCCCCCCCTTCGCTCGAGAAGCAGAGACCTAGTGTACCTGACTGGAACCTTCCAGATCAGGAAACCTACAGGGACGGCGCCAATGTTGCCTTTCCCTTGGAAGAGCATCAGCAGCAGGATACCTTATCTTGGGTCTTCCACATTAGCATCCACCTTTCCGGCCTCAGTCCCTTGTCAGAGCTGGGTAGAAGGCCATGCTCCAAGCACAGAAGCTCCTCCACCAACCTGCTTGTACTCCCTGCCTAGCCTCCCTGCCTTTAGGATACGTATTCTGGCAGGACACTGTCCCCTGGGGCGTGCGTTGACCCGCTATATTTGCTTGGGGCCCTACAGTTCAACCGTCGGGTCACCTCCATGTGATGTTGGTGACGACCTTACCAGGACCATTGTTCCCCTCACCTCCTTGAGGGACCAGATGATATATGTTGCTCATATAAATCTGTAATAAACAGAGGAAACAGGTTACAGTTCCTGTTTCCGAAACACTCAGAGTTCAGAGGCTTGTACTCCCCATGAGGAATGCCATCCGGTTCCTTGACTGGAAATAACCCTCCACATCGGATTCTCTAAACCCAGGATACCTCTGGGATTCCGTGGTCAATACTCTGTGGGCAGTTTCGCTTCCTAAGTGATAGGAAGATGACTTCTCCATCCCCTGACAACCATATTTGGGGGGAGGGGTAGCTCCACCTCAATGTGTCTTCCCCCCAGGTGCTCACGTTGGTGCAATGTAGCTGTGAAACTATCCTTTTGGTGGTGCCCTAGGCACACAAGACCATATCCCCATATGGCATCTCTATGAGCCCTTTGGCCACCTCAACTGGGTAGCCAAACAATAGCTGGCATCCTTCCCACCCTCCCTTCCCCCTTTTGCGTGTATCCTCATGATGCTGGAATCCCACTGGATTACAGGCCAAGAAGTGGGCACTCTCTCTCTCTCTCTCACTCCCTCTCCGCGAGTTCTTGCATTACCCAGGCTCTTATAGGTACCAAACCATCAGCACCGCCCCAGGCCATTCCTCTGCCTTGTGGGTGCTAGTGCCCTGGAGTATCCCTCCAGCGATAAACCCTGGTTTTGGTACCATACCCGGTTCAAAGCGTACACCTTGCATACTAACTTGAGATCCTGTAGGCAGCATGCTCTGTGCCTCCCACCGCACCACTTTTGGCTTTGGCCTTCAGTGCACGGGCTTGAAGTGTCTTGCCCAGACCCTTCTTGATCGATCTCAGGGTTCCCTTTCCCCCATGCAAATACGTAATTTCACTACTACTCTCATCGAGCAGGCCCCACTAGGGCTGGTCATGGTCAGTCCAGGGGATAAGGTTCATCCCTCCCACAGCTACCTGCCTGGCCTGCATCCACCCAGACTACATCGTGACTCCTTGAATCCCAGCTCGGGCCTTGACGTGCTCAGCCCATGGGATAATATTCATCCTTTCCATTGTTTCCTGTGCGGGCCACAGTCATTATGGCTAACCCCGCTCCCATTGGCCTCCAGTGTTCCCTAACAAGCTCACGCTGCAAGGCCCCATGGCCAGACGCTTAGCTTCTGGTCTTCATACCTTGTGCTATACCACTTAGGTGGAGCACCCAAACCCAACCCTCTATGTTTTCATGTTGCGTTCTTCATCCTCGTTATGGTGACCTTGGTCCGTCCTGCCCTTACTTATATATTTTGGCAGGTTCGGCCCTGCCCCTGACTTTGGGTTGGCCCTCAGTTGTTGTTTCTTCTGTGCCATGTCAAGAGCCTAGTTCGTCTCTTGTCTCTAGTTAGAATCTTGTTTGCTGGGTTTCTTCCCTTCTGGGGCGTTTTTGCTGTGCTGAAGTGGAAGACCCAACTCCACCCGCCATCCATCAGCATGGCTAGTAATCACCTATTACTGAATGCATCCGAGCAGCGCTTGAAGAAAAACAGTGAGTTACTCACCAGTAACCTTTCTTCTTTGAGATGGGCTGCTTAGATCCATTCAGGTCCCTCCCCTCCATCCCTGCATCTGGAGTTGGTGACTCTGAGGAACTGAGGAGGTGTTGGGAGGCGGCCATATATATAGCCACGGGGTGGCGTGAGGGGCGGTGGCCGCTTGCTTTCTCCTGACAGGTTGGGACAAAAGTTTTCCAACCAATCTGGCGCTCTGCCACGGGTACACCTATTACTGAATGGATCCGAGCAGCCCATCTCGAAGAAGGATGGTTACTGGTGAGTAACCCACCGTTCTTCTCCCATTACAACAGGTAGTTTGACTTCACCCTCCTCAATGGGCTGTGTTCCCAGTGTTTGAAGCTAAACAACTGCTCTGATTTGCTATTACGGTATGACCTGATCCCATGTCTTACACTCCCTTGCATTTATTTTCATCCATTCTGTAAGTTCCCCCATCTTCAAGGCATCTGATGACGTGGGATTTTCTCCCATGAAAGTTCATGTGATAAATAAATTTATTAGTCTTTAAGTGCCACAGGACTTTTTCTTTGTTTTGCTGAACTAGACTAACACAGCTGCCCCTTTGGAACTTGTGAGGTAGGGACAGAGGAGCTGTGTGGTAGGGATGGACTAACTGTGTGGTGAAGACTGAACAGCCATGTGGAAGGGACTGAGTAATCATACTCAAGCGTTCCCTAGCATGTGACACTTGCTTGGCAACAGGTTTCCCCCATGATTTCATGGCCGATCTCCCAAACACATGTGGGTGTTCTGCTGGTAGCTTTAGGAACCATCTTGATGCTGGGGATGAACTGCAGTTATTTTTGATATATGGTGGGATATGCCTTTGGACTGGGACCCTGGAAAATCCTGTAAGGTAAAAACAAGAAGGGTGTCATCTCTGAATCCTCACTGGAGGATGATTTAGGTGGCCAGCACTGTGCTCTGAATCCAGCTTTCCATAGCATGGTTGTTGATATTTGGAAGCCGTTCTGGCACAGCCATGGATGATGGAATGACTGGGGCTCTGGTCATGGGGCTAAGAAAGCTGGGGGTTGCCCCAGCTCTGCTACTGGCCTCTTGAGAGAACTCCCGTGTCCCCTCTGTGAGTTCTTGGGGTGGACACTTGCTGGGTGTCTATACAGGGCCTTGGTCTGGCTTCTGTTGTCCCCATTCCTGAACATGGCCAGCACAAGGGTTTTTGGGACCCTAGGAGATTTATGACTTTGGCACCCCCCCACCTCATGTTCTTTATAGAGAAAAATGAGAGCATCTAGAATGAATAAATTAATATATATTTTTAAATAGAGAAAAAAATAAGTTCTGTCTAATTTAGCAAAATTAAAAGTTGGTGCCCTAGTGACTGCCTAGTTCACATATATGATTGGGCTAGCCCTGGCCCTGAGGCATCTGGGCCCTTCTCCATCATCAGTAGGTCCAGTGAAGTGGTATTCAAGATGCCACTCAGTGGCATCTCTTTGTCTGTCCATCAGTCTGTCTGGTTGAGTTTTACACAAGAGTGTTTGAATGCTGCATCTGATCAGTGCCAAACTGTCCAGGAATGAGTCAGGCACTGATGGCCAGCCCAGAATCCTACTGAATTGGCGAGCAGTCAGAAAAACAGAAGGAGAAGATGAGGCAGATGGAGTCACCAACATGGAGAGAAAAGGAGAGGGACCTGGTATGGTGGGAGGAGACAAGGGGGGCACACAGAGTCCCAAATAGAAGGGAGTGGATGGGGGGCACATAGAGGCCATGCCATGGGGGAGATCCCCATGCTAACTGGTTCTAGGACTTAATTGCCCTAAGATTTAGAAAGGTGTTCCTGATAGGTAACCCCAATCTCACCTGCAGCAAATTACACCCATCACTTCTCATCCTACCTTTGCTGGATGAGGCAAACAGGTGATCCTCATCCTGTATATAACAGCCCTGCTCCTATTTAAGGATGGTCATCATATCCCTACTTAGTAGCCTTTGTTCTTTGCAACTAGTACACTCCTATGAAAAATCTGCACTTTCCAAAGGCAAAACACCTCTCTAGAAGCCCTCCTACCCACTCTTCCTTGAAGCATAGTGCTCACTTTGCGGCCCAGGTTGGGGCATCCATCCCTCTTTTGCTTAACCTTATTTTGGACAGAGGGAAGGAAGTGATGGCAGCAGGGTTGCCATCCTTATGTTTTAGTTTTTACTGACATGATTAGGTTTTTTTATTTTTTTTTTTACTGACAGTAAACTTTTTCCTGGAATGACTAAAATAGCATTAACAATCTAATAATGTCAGAAGTATGTACTCAGTGATGATATTCTGTACACAGGAATTTACTGTTACACAATTCTTCAGCTGCAGTTAATGGATCAGTTGGGTTTTGGGGGCATGTGCAATTACAGAAATGATAAAGCCATGATCTGTGCAGTTTTGTGATACAAGAAGTGATTCTGAATGGTGACTATCAATGTCAAAATACAATGATTTACTTCCACCCAACTTTATGGACATTCTCATTTATTTACAGATTTACTGACAGTGTTAAAATTGTACATTTCTTTGTATTGACTCTCTGTAAATTTAGGGATGGTTTGCAACCTTGTCCCTTAGTGAATGCATTGCCTGAAGCCTGTGGATCGGATCCATTTATGCCCTAGATAAAGTGGCACAGAGGGAGTCGGATATTGTCCAGCCTCTGTCCTGCCTTATTCTTAGTTCACCTCTAATCAGGGCAGTGAACATTTCTGGAACTTCCCAGGAAGGGCCGCTTGGAGCATCCTCTTGTTTATGGGATGGGGTCCAAGCTCAGCTCTTTCCTGCCAATTGGAGAGCTGCATAGAGAGTGAGTTGGAGACAGAATGGGACTGGGGAGGGGGATCTCACTGGTGGTAGATATTGGGGGACTATTCCAGGCAAAATCTCTATGGGGAAACTGGAGGATAATGAGTAAGATGTGTGTTCCAGGCTGCTGTATTGGAAGTGTCAGTTAGTGGAGGACAGTGGCATCTTCGGGGGGGGGGGGGGACGGGATGGGACGGGACTCAGGGGGCCTCAGTCCCCTTGAAACTCAGGGCCAGCTCCTGAACAGCATGACTCTAAACTGCACAGGGGTGCAGCGTCATGCCCCCGTGCAGGGAACACTGCCCATGCAGCAGGCAGCCGTGGGCTCTACCCGGCTGGAAGACAGAGTCTTTCGGCTGGTAGGGAGTGGCTCCAGGCTGGGCCTTGGAGTTTCTAAAACTCCCACCCTTCTCAGCATGCTCCTAACACAAAATCTTTTAGTGATGGGAGCTTGGCGATTTATGAAAATCAAGCCCCTTCCCGGTATCCCAATCACTACAAAAAGAAAATCCCTCAGCACCATCCATCCCAAGTCACCATGTGTTTCACCAGTGCTGACAGGAAGTACAAGTTGTGAACTGCAAACTGCTGTGTGGCAAGAGAGCAGGTCTCCAGTACCCAGGGGGGTGCGCACTGCTTACATTTGTGCTCCTCCTTGCTCCCCCATCCCCACTCAACACAAGGCAGGAGTTGTCCCTGGCTCCCAGCAGATGGCATCACCCCCATCTGCCCTGGGGAGGGTGGTCAGTAACTGTGGGATGGGGGGGCATTGCGTTCTGGCAAGTTCATGGTGGCAGCACTCCCAGCAGTAGCGAAGCTCCAATGCCCCCCCATCCCTTTGTCTAGAGGGGAGTGGAGAGATGCCCCCAGAAGTATGTCCCCCTGCTGTTGAAATATGTGTAAGGGGACTGATAGCCCCTTACTAAGACTGAATGGGCCTTTTGATTGGCCACTCCTGCTTGCAAGCAGGACTCTGAAACAGCCAGCCCCAGGGCCAGTGGGAGAGGCCAGTGTCACAGGATGGCCTGATTGATTGAGAGTGCCCCCCTGCCCCTGAGCTGAAACTGCAGGCTGGACATCCCTGGGCAAGCCAGTGTGTGTGTGTGTGTGTGGGTCCCAGCTAAGGAGGAAGCACTATGCAGCCAGCAGCTGGGAGCCAGAGGACCCAGGAAGGGAGGCCAGGCTGAGCTGACTTGTGCAGAGGAGACCCACAGCAGCTGGACCAGCAGAAAGCCAAGTGGGGCTGAGCAGAGCAGAGCTGGAGGCAGTGACAGAGCCAGAGGTGCCTGAAGCTGGGGCAGGAGGCCAGAGAAGGAGCCCAAGGTGCTGAGCTCATCTGTGCAGCCCCACAGCAGGAGGGCCAGAGGAGCCCCACTGAACCAGAGCAGCAGCTGGGAGCTGGCGTTGCAGCCATCTGGAGCTGGGTGTGGGGAGCAGCTGGGGAGCAGTGAAGGGTGGCTGATGCTGGGAAGAAGGGCCCTGCCCCTGGAGCTTGGGGACGTGTGGCCACAGCCAGAGCCTGCATCTGGCCCCCTGGATCGTCCAGTTGCAGCCAGGCCTGGGCAGAGGGCTTGCAACGTGGAGGACAGACTGAGACTGTTCCTCAGGCCCCAGAGACTCTGTTTGTAGTGCTCCCACACCAGGCAGCGGCGCTGGGGGTTTATTGTTCACCTTTTTCCACTTTTTCTCTATTTTCTTATTGGGTTATTTTTTATTTCTGTATGCTTAAATAAATTGCATATAGTGACTGGTGGGCCAGAAGAGTGGTCAGTGTGGTCAGCACCCTGGACTTGGGACACCCTAGCCCTGTCCTGAGAGACCACGATAAGAGTGGGGGTCAAGCCCCCAGAAATTCTGGGGCTCAGCCTTGTCAGGTTTACAGAGACTCCTCCAAACAGGAGATTGGGAGGTGAGCCTTTGAGGTCAGGCAGGCCTTGGGGTAAAGGAAGTGGGCTCAGGGACTCAGATCCTTTTGCTACCCACCTTCACCAGGGTAGTATACAAAGTCTGGGAAGTTCCCCACAATAGCGAGTCCATCCCTCCGCTTACATATGGGCTAAAAGGCTTCCTGCACTGGTTGATTGTGGCACAGGCAATTTTCTATTTAATTAAGGGATGTCCTTTGTAATTCAGGCCAGTTGGCAGCCCTAGTCTGTATGAATTGTGCCTGCATGTATACAAGTGGTGTTTTTATGTTGGGCATTTGTGTGTTTATGCTGTACATGAGTTATGTCTGAAGGAAATTCTGCTCTTGAATACCTGTTTTTGTCAAACCACAAACAACACCCCCCCTTCTCAGTCTGAGCAACTTGTTAAGTCAGTCTGTCAGTTAAACCACAAGTTTCCGTGAACAAACTAAGTGTAAAAGACCCCCACAGGAGGAGTACGCAGGCTTAATAAGCTTATGAATATTTACTTGCACACCCAGGGGAGGCATAATTATTGCTTTGTGCAACATGCGATGTATGTAACGGGGGGGGGCACATGTTAAGGAGAACATGAAGTAGGTGGAACGGGGAGTCTGTACCTCCTGACTACCCTAGCCAATGGGGAAAGGGAGAGGGAACCCTGCGGCCGGTATTAGGGAATAAAAGAGCTGCTAGGCTAAACACTGGCTGAGTTCACTGAGTGGCTCCCCCACTCTGTGTACTCCCTTTATTCGAATAAAGCTGCTTATAAACAGGCCTCCTCTGCCTCTGTGGATTTTATCACCTCAAGGAACCTCAGGTCCCATACGCTACATGTCCATTTGTGTATGGGAGTGGACAGGTGAAGAGATAGAACTCAGGCCTTTCAGTGCCTAGTCCCCCTTTACTGACTCCTAAACACTCCACCCAGGACTGAGGGGCCCAACATTCAGTGCCCCCTCTAGACTCTGCTCCCACCTGTGGTCCTGTCAGTCTGATGCAACCTCCCGAAAATGCCAAGATAAGGATAGGTTCAAAATGAGAACAAATTTTCTCACTACTGCTGGGTAAACACTGAAGTCAAACTTTCCAGTGAGCAAACAATGCTGCTGTTGCCTCACACTGTTTTCCAAGAAGCTAAAACAAAAATACACTCAGCCCCCTTTACTGCATTTTAGTCCCTGCCCCCCATTAAGTCACTGGGGCTAGTGAAGAGACTAGCTACTTAAAACTGCAAGGTCTCTACCAAAGGGGTTCTGACCCTAAAGGATCAGCTACATTATCAAATCAAAGTAGGTTTGGATCTAATCCAAAACGCTATGCTGCCAGCCAATCCTTTAGTAAATAAAACTAAGGATTTATTATACAAGGAAGGAAGCAGACCATAAGAGTACTGTTAAAGAATTAAAATATTCAAATACATGCAATGATTTGAAAGTTCTGATATATATCTGGTTTCCAATAGAATTGGGCATTTGCAGACTTGTATGGTCCCTTAGGTGCATGTTTGGAACCTGGACGGCTTTAAGTCAGAGGTGTCATTGCCATTGGGCCTGCAGGGCCAGAGGCAGCCTCAGACAATTGGGGCCCTAGGCAAAGGCCCATTGTGGGGCCCCGACTGCCTCCCTCCCCATGGCCGGTTCCCCCTCTCCCCCAGGACTCCTTGTTTGTTTTGCTGAACCAGACTAACATGACTATCTCTCTGGAACTCATAAATTATTCTTGGGTATGATATTTTTAAAGATCTTTCCATCATGAAGCTTGTAAGTTGATCATCTTTCACTTAACATACATGAGCTAATTCTGTACTACAACTACTTGTACCTCTTCAGATAAGGGAAGGGTGACTGACCTGAGCCTGTTATGCCCCCAGAGGATGCTTATCTCCCCAGTGCTCTGCTGGCACAAAGAAAGACCATCTGTTATCTCAGCAGGTGCGACCATGGCCTCCACTGCAGCAGCCTGCCAAGATGGCACCATCACCATTGCCACTAGGATCAGCACGCAGCCCCACATGTCCAGCATCCCAGCCCCAGCCACTCTGCAGCCCCTGGAGAAGTCCTACAAAGGAGAACCACTGGCCCTCGGGGTGTGTACTCTGCAATCTTAATGGGATAAAGGGGGGCGTGGTGAGGGCTTCATCTGCCAGGGATGATCAGCTAATGAGACCTTCTAGTAACGTCATAGTTTGAATGTGGTGTCACTTTGTTGAAGGTTGCTGGGAATGGAGTTCTAGAAGACAATTCCTTCTAACTCTTGGAATTAAGTAGGTAGGCTCTTAGGTGATGCATCCCTGCCCTTTCACTACCCCCAAGTTTGCCCAATTGGCAGTGTTGTGCCAAGGAGGAGCCTGGCCCAGTTACCAGCATTGTTCTTGCAGAGAGCGCAGCCATTGGGGCGAGCATCACTCCCGTCAGTGGGCGTCTGGTCCTCATGTCTCTCCTGGACTGAATTCGTCTATTCTCTGCCTTCCAAGCCCAGAACCCCCCTGGTCAAGAGCCTGCATATAGCCTGTTCTGTATTTCAATGGCTCTGACTTCCAGCACCATGGGGGGAGGAATGGGACTGTGGCTTTTGCTGGGATTGTAATTCCCATAATTCTGTGATGTTAAAACACAGAAATATTATGCTTGCCTCTCTGCTGACCCAGATTAGACCCCAGGGTCAATCCAGCCTAGCATCTATCCCCTCCTTAGTGTCCCAGGTCAGACCCAAGGACCTGTCTAACCCGCTCTCTATCCCAACTCTTCCAGCTGTGTCAATCTGACCAGTAGGCCTGCTTAGTCCTTCTCTGTCATAAACTCCCTATGTGCCCCTTGGGGAACTCTTCATTCTGCTCAGTTTCCCTGCCTGTATAATGCAGATGACAGTATATTCCAACATACCAGTGAGGTAAAGGGGAAGGCCTGGGAGGGTTCAACATACCTAATACTATAAAGCAATCGGAGGCTATGGTGATAGGCATCAGGTGAATATACATGATAGAGGGACCTGTTAGCAGCAAGAAGGGGAAAGTGACCCCAGAGAGCTCAGCAAAACAAACAAGGACGCCTCTGGCACTTTAAAAGACTAATGAATTAATTGAGTGCATGAGCTTTCATGGATACTGTCATGCTAGGTCTGAGAAGGCCAAGCCCTCTTGTAAAATACACGACTCAAATATAATCTTTGGAAATCTATTATAGGAAAAGGCAGTGATAGTGTTACAATTAGGCTAGGGCTTTGATATGCATGTGTATCAATAGTGGTTTGGTTTCTTAATGAAATTTACATATATCCTGTTAGAAGACAGCAAGGTGAGTGAACTGTTTCTGTGTCTGTCACTATTGTTCTGTTGGAGGGGGTTGAAAGGGAAGATTAACATCTAAATGGACCTTTTATGTACCAATATAAACTGTCTGTTAATGGTGCTAATGCAGCTAATTACCTGTGGTGCCAAGCAGGTGAAGGTTTTACTTCAAAGGATAATATACATTACTATTTTCCACTTAAGTACCTGAGAACTGTCATCAAAGCCCACATGAAGAAATGACCTGCAAATGCCCACTTTGCTACAACTTTAAAAGGGAGTGAGGAACATAACCGCTTTATCTCACATCTATCCAAGCTTCTCAGGGAAAGTTTGGGCCACAGGACTGAGATCCCAGCCAGATCTGGCCTGGAAACCACCCTGCTAATTCTCAGTTGAGAATTAGGGCTATGGCCACACATATATCATTATTTTGAAATAAGTTAATTCGAATTAAGAAATTGTTAATTCAAATTAAGGGAAAGCCTGCTTTCGATACAGCTGTTATTTCAAAATAAGGTCATTTGGACATGTTGTTTCGAAACAGTTGTTTTGAAACAATGGTGTCGTTTTGAAACAACATGTCCAAATGGCATTATTTTAAAATAACCATTTCGAAATTAACAGCTGTTTCAAAATGAATGGAGTTTAAGCTGTTTCAAAATGATGGTTCTTATTTCAAAATGACAGAGCCTGTCATTTCAAAATAAGAGAACGTCGTGTGGACATTCAGTTTTTTATTTTGAAACAACCAGTGGTGTTTTGAAATAACAGACTAGTGTGGACATGCCCTAGAACTAACTCTACACCTGGACCATTTAGTCTCTATTCCTTAAAACTAGATTTGTAGCAACTGAAGCTGGAAATGTGGACTTAAATCCATCTAAGCACTGGATGTATTCCTAAGACCTGCAAATTCCAAATTCTTCAAGGATTTATCTTCTGTGGACTCTAAATCATTTGTAGCTTTGTGATCCACTTTGACCCTATAATAGCTCTCATTTTGTTTCTTTTCTTTTTATATTAAACCTTTAGCTGTAGTTACTAAAGGATTGGCTGGCAGCATGGTATTTTGGGTAAGGTCCAAGCCTATATTGTTCTGGGTGATGTGGCTGACCCTTTGGGGTCAGGAGAACCTATTTTTTAAGAGACCTAGGGGCCTGGAGGAACTGAAGCGCAGTAAAGGGGATCAGAAGCATTGTTTGTGACTGGTTGAGGGGTTTAACTCCTGGTAACCCACCAGTGCTGGGAGAATCTGCTCTCCTTTTAGCAGCTTGCCCTGATCTTTGCATATTCATGTGGTTATCCCAGGAGGCCTGGGTCACAGGTACAATCCCACTTCATCAGATGCATGAAATGGAAACTGCAGTATGAAAGGGGATGTATAAATGCAGAGAAGGGTAAGTCACAAGGTCTATACATCCCCTTTCATGGTGCAACCTCCATTTCAAGCATCTGACCAAGCGGGATTCTACCTGTGAAACTTCATGTGATAAATAAACTTGTTAGTCTTTAAAAGTGCCACAGGACTCCTTGCTTGTTATGTTGAACTAGACTAACATGGCTGTCCTCCAGAACTTGTGACGAGTGAGCTCAGGGTGCACTGATGAAATTCCTGGCTTTGCTGCTTGGTAGATCATCCAGATCCTGGTTGAAGCTGTGTGGGTTGCTGTTGGGGTGGTGATGGATATGTCCCACCCCTTTTCATCACAGGACTTTATTTGGTATGTCCCGATACGGAGTGGGATGCTGGTAAGTCACCACTGCACCTCACCTGGTGCCGTTGGGTCACACACATGAGCCAGGAAGGTGTGCAACAGAGAGACCCTTTGGAGAACCCAGCTGCCAAACTCTAACATGTCTCTGTACGGCATGTGGAAATGAGCTTTTTCAGAGGTTTATAATTTGGCCAGCTTTGGGAAGACTTTTTATGGAACAGAAAATGGCATATCCCTGTGCTCATGGCAACCTTTCTTGCCATATTACCAGCCCTGCTCCAAAGCTTGCAGGTGCTAGATGTTCCTGAGGAAATGGTTGTAAGAAACATTTTTGACAGGGGCAAAACAATGTCTTTTCCCCTAACCCCAGTCTCAGCAAAGGCTGAGCCATTTTTTGACTGAAATATACTACCAAAATTCAGCCTACAGCAGACATCCAGTGTGGGAAATTTCAGTCTAAATAGTTAGCACTTGGCAAAGCTTTCAGGACCTAGAAGCAGAGTCTTATAATGGGATGTGTCAGAGACTCTTACATCTAGGTGTGCAGGCTAAGGTTGTGGGTTGGTCAGCACAAATGCTGGCTCCCAGGGGGCCATCAATCTTTACCTTGTCTCCTCCTTGACTTCCTCTCCCAGGCTGACTTTAGGATTCCCCAGCATGCACGGCACCTACCCACTCCTGCTGTGCTCAATTAGCTCTAGCACAGCCCCGGCCATGCCTCTAACCCCTGTTCTCAAATCTCTCCCAACTACAGTACATCATCGTGGGGTCGCTCTCAGTTGCAGCTGCAAAGAATCCAAAGATTCCACTGGTATGAACGTCTGACTTAGTTTCCTAACTATCTATCCCCTGCCTTTGGATCCAGTGAGATTTCATCCCAAAATGTTCCTGTAGAAGCCTGGCATCAGCCAATTGGCTACAGCGCCCTGGCAATGTAAGTTAAAATGATGATTGCCATACTAGGGGGATGTCATTGGGTGGGGGCTCCCTGTAGCCAGGGCAGGGGTGCCTTTCAAGTGAGGACGTGGGCTCCAGGCTGGGTTATCAGCGTGTGTCCAGCTGGGCTCTCAGGGCTCCCCTTCCACCCCCTCGTCTCCTGTCCAGACGAAAGGCAGTCTGGGTGGCCAGATCTGCCCTGATCATTTATCTCCTCTTCTTGATGGAAACCGGGCACCAAATGTTTTGTGTCGGATACCCAGAGGAGCGTATCGCTTATGGGAGTACTTGGTATCATAGCACAAGGGCAGGCCTGCTTGTGTGTCCATCCCCCTGCTCCCACAGGGATCAATGTGCCTCCCAAGGCAACCTTACAGACAGCCATCACCAGCTGGCAGGCAATGGGAGATGGGACCTTTCCCAGTTCTGATCCAGCTTCAAGGCCAGAGACTGGCTGGCTCAGAAGGATGGAGAATGGAATACGGGGCCTTTCCCCCAATGGCTGGGAACTAGCTGGCATGGAGGTGGAGGGGGAGGGAATGGGACATGGCACCCTTCCCTCTCTAGGGACTTCAATGATTTCCCATTGGCAGAAGCTAGCTGTGGCCTTCAGCGTTGTTCTCTTCCTCTTCACTGTCCTGGAATTCTGCATCTCCATCGCCACTGCAGCCTTTGGGTGCAAAACCATCTGCTACAGCGAAGTGGTAACAATGTGTCAGCATGGGACCTCTATTAATGATGCAGAGGGGAGTGGGTTAGTGGCATAGAGCAGGAGGGCGGGGAGCCGGGACTCCAGGGTTCAATGTTCAGCTTGGAGAAGGGAGCGGGGTTCATTGGGTTGTGGGGTTGGAGGCTGGGAGGCAGGATTCCCAGATACTATCCTGGGAGCACTTCATTGGGGTCTGGCTGGGCTGAGAGGCACACTTGACCTTTCCCTTTCCACACATCTCACCTTTCCCTCCAGTCTGTGGTCATTTACCAGAACATGGGGCCTCTGGATGATCATGTGGTGGCCACCAGCATCCACACTGACACTGTTGACTGCGTTTCACCGCATTACAAGGATCTCACCAGCCTGTGAGCTGCAGCCTAAGATGGCTACAGACTGGATTGCCAGCTCCGTAGCTACCATGTCCATCTGTGTCCCTTGCTTGATGCCAAGGGAGCAGAGCAGGAGCTGGGAATAGCTCCTTCCTTCTGACATGATGCCTGCTGCCCCCATTCATTGATCACATTACGGATGGAGATGGGCACATCCCTAGTGACGCCCACCCCACAGCAGCACACAAGCAATCTGCTGGTCTCATGGCTCTTTCCTTTCTGCCTCTGTCCATGGGATCTCAGCCAGGGGTCCCATACTGTACCACATGTCTTTGCTCCCTCCAATAAACCCTTTTTCTCCTATCACCCTGTGACAGGCCACTCCACAGATCCCGTCCTGTGTGCCACTGTGACCTCCCATTTACCATTCCTGAATCCTGATTTGCCCCGCTTTGTCAAGTGACCACTCACTCCTGAGTCAGTCCACTCTGGCCTCTGACACGCAGCTGGTCCCAAGCAGTGGGCATATGCCCTCTGACTACACAGGCGGTTTTTGGGGTAAGCAAAGCAAGCAGTCATCTTGGGTCCCGTGCTCGGGGGCCCTGTAGCGGTTGCCTGTTTCACTTATGATAGCGCTCCTGCCTCAGGGTGGTGGGGGAGCAGGAGGCCATGGAGTGCCAGAGCCAGCAGCTGCGTTGCCTGCCTGCCGACACCCACATGGCATCTCTAAAGCAAGGTTGGAGCAGTGCTCCCCATGTACACCCAGCCGGCCATGCCTCCCCAGGGGAGAGAAGAGAGGGGCCAGCACAGTGCTGCGGCTTGCTGGGAGTGGGGCCCCCTGAAGTGGCCCTCTCCGAAGAGCGTGGGCCACTTCACTCCAGGCCTGAATGAGCCTGATCCAGGGCCTTGGGGTGAGGCAGCCTCTATTCAGGCCTGGGGTGGCCGGGACCAAAGCGGCCTGAACTTTCCAGAACGGGCTGCTCAAGAGGGCCCCACTTTTGGCAAGCTGTAGCGCTGCACCAGCTGCTCTCCTCCCCCTGGGGAGGCGTGGTCAGCTGCGGGTAAGCGGAGAGCACTACTGCACCCCTGGTGCAGAGACGCTGGGCAGGCAGGCAGGTGGGGCAGCCTCTGGCCCGGGAGATCTGCTCTCCTCCCCAAGGGAGCTGAGACTGTGGGGTGGGTAGTTAGGGCAGCAATGAGGGCCCTGGGGAGGGTGGCATTGGGAGTCTATAGGGGGTCCCATAAAGGGCCCTCATCTAGGGCTCCCAATTGCCTAAAACCTCCTCTGTCTGGCTATTCAAGGACAGTCCCCTGGCACGCACCGCTGGCCACAGCTTCACATCAGGAGCCGCTGTCTACAAAGATTGGGGACCACTCCCAATCACTATACACCCATGTACATTCATTTAACAAAGAAATGTATTGTGCCCAGCCTTCTTCACTCACTCCCTCTAAAGATCACACAGCTTTAGAGAAAACAACTACAAGTTTATTGATCAGATTATAACTCTAAGTGAAAATATGGCCAATCATGGCAGAATCACCATATAAATGAGTCAGAAGAGACCACAAGGAAATCAAAGGTAAAACATGCAAGGTAACCTAATATCTCTACTGACCTCATGGTTCAAGCTCATGCTCAGGGTGTTCATCTGTCAGATGTTCAAACAGCCAGTCTCTGCCTGTGACCAGGCAGGGCCCAGATCTTGCATGAAGTTGTTTCCAGATGGAGAGTCTCAGCCAAAATCCCCCAAAATCTTCCAGGTGTCTCTCTGTTTCTCTCTCTGCTCAAGCCCTCCCCTTCTAGGCAGAGGTGATCCCTTTGTTCTCAGCCACCTCTATTAGCATACCTTTGTCCCTCAGGTTGTTGCTTGCTCACTGCTGCTGGGAGAGACTTCTGTCTGTTCCTCCTCTTTGAGCCATGGAAAGCACGTTACACATCTGTTCACATGCATGAAGTTATAGGAACCCTATCATCATAGTAATCCTGTAGAATGTGTTATGAGCATCCATAGAGAAACACTGCTTCATGTAATTGGTAACTAATCTTACCATTCCAGTGTATAAGTGAACAGGGAAGTCATATAGATCAAAACCCAGAATGCACACATGCTCTAGCCCCCAATGATTCCTTCCCACTGTCCTCCCAGATCCCTGGCCCCCACTCCTGAGTGACCTTGGACACCCCACCAAGAGACCTTGGCAAGGTGATTCTCTGCACGCTTAGGGACTGCAGGATCCCAGTCCCCAAGTTCACCCTCCCTCCATCTCACTTGGCCGCCTTCTGGCTCTAGGGCAAGAGACATCTGAGCTGGGAGCCCAAACAAATGCCACTAGATCCATTCTCTGAAGCCTCTGACCTTTCACCTCACTGTGCAAATCTGATCTTTGACAGTATCCTGAGGCCTAACCCCTCTGGGCCTGCTTCTGTCCTTCAAGATTTAGTAGCCTGACCTGCCTCTATTTATCACCAGATATTGAGATTTGGTCTCTCTCCCCCTGAGGAACGCAATTCTTTGAAATGTGGTCTTGTGGAAACAAGAGGGAAGACTGGGATCAGCCATGGGAATTGACCGCAGCTCTACTGCATGCCAATTCAGTGTGCCGTATAGGAGCTCTTTGAGCCAACATCAGAGCGGTGGCTATCTTCTTCATCACAGACTAAGGATCTATCTGGGAAACAGCAATTTCCTCCTCTCTCTAATTCCTGGTTCAGCCATTGCACTAATTCCAGCACTGAGTGTTCGGCAGACCCAGGCAGCCCTAGTTAAGCAGTGAACCCAACACATAGATACGGCACATTCATTCTGCAAGTCACGTGCCACGGAATGAGTGAGATGTGTCTCTGTCCCTTCAGAGCTCTTGGCCGACGCTTCACAGAGATTTCAGGGACCTCAGTTTTCAAGGTGCCCGTATTGGGAACACTTAAAAGAGGCAAGATCTTTTAGTGATAGGTGCTTGGTGATTTATGAAAATCAAGCCCCTTCCCGGTATCCCAATCACTACAAAAAGAAAATCCCTCAGCACCATCCATCCCAAGTCGCCATGTGTTTCACCAGTGCTGACAGGAAGTACAAGTTGTGAACTGCAAACTGCTGTGTGGCAAGAGAGCAGGTCTCTAGTACCCAGGGGGGCATGCATTGCTTATATTTGTGCTCCTCCTTGCTCCCTCATCCCCACTCAACACAAGGCAGGAGTTGTCCCTGGCTCCCAGCAGATGGCGTCACCCCCATCTGCCCTGGGGAGGGTGGTCAGTAACTGTGGGATGGGGGGGCATTGCGTTCTGGCAAGTTCCTGGTGCTCATGGTGGCAGCACTTCCAGCAGTAATGAAGCTCCAGTGCCCTCCCCCACGTCTCGAGGGGAGTGGAAAGATGCCCCCAGGAGTATGGCCCCCTGCTGTTGAAGTATTGGCTGCAAGGCTTTCTGCACTGGTTGATTGTGGCACAGGCAATTTTCTAATTAAGGGATGTCCTTTGTCATTCAGGCCAGTGGGCAGCCCTAGTCTGTATGAATTGTGCCTGCGTGTATACCCAGAACTGAGGGGCCCAACATTCAGTGCCCCCTCTAGACTCTGCTTCACCTGTGGTCCTGTCAGCCTGAAGAAACATCCTGAAAATGCCATAAGGACAGGTTTCAAAATGGGAGCAAATTCTGTCACTACCAAAGGGTAAACACTGAAGTCAGGCTTTCCAATCAGCAAACAATGCTGCTGTCCCCTCACACTGTTTTCCAAGAAGCTAAAACAAAAATACACTTAGCCCCTTTTACTGTATTTCAGTCCCTGCCCCCCCATTAAGCCACTGGGGCTAGTGAAGAGATTAGCTACTTAAAACTGCAAGGTCTCTATCAAAGGGGTTCTGATCCTAAAGGATCAGCTACATTTTCAGATCAAAATTGGATCTAATCCAAAACACTACGCTGCCAGCCAATCCTTTAGTAAATAAAACTAAAGATTTATTATACAAGGAAGGAAGCAGACCATAAGAGTACTGTTAAAGAATTAAAATATCCAAATATATGCAATGATTTGAAAGTTCAGATATATATCTGGTTTCCAATAGAATTGGGCATTTGCAGACTTGTATGGTCCCTTAGGTGCACATTCAGAACTTGGATGGCTTTTAAGTCAGAGGTGTCATTGCCATTGGGCCTGCAGGGCCAGAGGCGGACTTAGGCAATTGGGGCCCTAGCAAAGGCCCATTGTGGGGCCCCTATAGGGCCCCCTATAGTCTCTGACTGCCACCGTCCCCATGGCCTGGTTCCCCCTCTCCCCCAGGACTCCTTGTTTGTTTTGCTGAACCAGACTAACATGACTATCCCTCTGGAACTTATAAATTATTCTTGGGTATGATATTTTTAAAGATCTTTCCATCATGAAGGTTGTAAGTCGATCATTTTTCACTTAACATATATGAGCTAATTCTGAACTACAAAGTGAAAATGAACATTTAATTTTTTAAAAAAAGTATTATATTAATTAACAAACAAAAAAGTGGTAAAATTAATGATGGCTCAAAAATAACTGAAATACCACATTTAAAATTTTGGCAGTTAAATCTTACAAATTTTTCATATAGGCTTGGGTTTATGTGCAGTAGAAGTTTAATACAAATAATTATAATAAATAAAATTAAGTGAGAAGAAGGCTTCTAATGTGTAGCTGTAAATGAAAAACACTAAATTTCAATGAAATTCTCTGAAGTACTCAAGTTTATAAGACTCTGCCTCCCTTGAAAATATTAAATAGTAAGTAAAAGAGAAGCTAAACAATTAGTTACCAAAAGAAAGACCTACAGCAGAGACATCACACACAGCTGTAATGATTGCTTGAGGGCAGCACTGTATTTACATGTAGCAGCCAATATGGACCCACCTGGTCACCTGAGCTAACCAAAGCCAAAGAAAAAATTGTCACAAAAGCAAATGAAAAGACAAAAAAAGAACATGTAAGAAAAAAAAGAAAAAGTCAAAATTTCTCAAGTAGGATTAAAAAATGGCAGAATAAATGGCCACACTGAGTAACTAAAAGATGAGACCATTGGAAAATTTCCTGCTCTTGTGCTATCTGTTGGTGTCAATGGTGAAATCTGCAATTCAGACAAAGCACAGATTGTAATGATAGTTTGCCTTGATGAGCCAAGGCTAAAAAGTGCTTAGGCTCCAGCACTCTGCTAGATGGGAACAATTTCTATATTTTTCTATATTTTCATTTCTGTCCACCAAAATGAGGATGGGGCTCCATAATGCCCAGGGCCCTAGGCAGCCACCTGCTTTGCCTAGCCCAAAAGCTGCCACAGCACAGGGCTCATGCCCTGTATTGCCCTGGGCCTGCCCCAACTCTAGCCACCTGCTTCTGGCTGGCAGCAGCAGGAGCCAGAGCAAGGCTGGTGCTGCCTGTCTCTTGCTGGCAGGAACCAGAGCTGGCCTAGGACAGCCTGACGCTTACCAGCAGTAGCAGGACCTGGAGCCAGAGCTGAAGACAGCTTCAGGCCGCCTGCCACTTGCAGGAAGTGGCTGGAGCTGGATTGGGCCCCAGAGCTGGATCAGGCCTTGGGACAGGGCCCGGGCCCAACCCTTTTTTGGAGGCAACAATGCTCCTGGTTTAAGTCCTTTATTTTATAGCTTGAGTAGTTTCGAAGGAATGTAGATTAATTAGTCCATGTGTAAAGTTTGTTCTACTTCTCCCATGAGAATTAGCATAATGATTCCATGCTGGTGCTGGCTGGGATCTCAATCTTGTGGCCCCAGCTTTCCCTGAGAATCTTGGACAGATGTGAGATAAAAGCATTAGGCTCTAAGCTTCCTTTATAACTGGGTGGGCATTTGCAGGTAATTTTCTCATGTGGGGTTCGATGATGGCAGATGCTGTTACTTGACCTTTACTCAATGGATTCTCCTTCAAACACTACAGTCAGCAATAACCATTTAAGCTCTCATGCCAGTTCACAGACATTTCTTGAGTGGAGAATAATGTGTATTGTTCTTTGAAGTCAAATCTTCAACCCTCAGGCACCACAGTTATTTATCTGCATTAGCACATTAATAGATAGTTTATATTGGCACATCAAAGGGCCATCTAGATGTTAATGTTCCCTTTGACCTCTTCATCAAAGAGAACAGTAACAGAAAGGAAATCAGTTTATCTACCATGCTAATTTCTACCAAGATAGAAGTAATCATCACCAAAGAACTACCAACAATACACGTGCATATCAAAACTCTGGAGTGTATTAAAAACAATGAGAGTCCTGTAGCACCTTATAGGCCAGGGGTTGGCAACCTTTGCTGGCTGCCATGCCAGCCCCACCCACTGCACCCTCAGGAGGTGCTGGAGGCAGGGCCAAATGGGGGTGGAACCAGGGACTCTGGTTTGGGAGGGAAAGGCTAGGGTCCCTGGGGGCAGGTGGCCCCAGGACATGAGGGGGACATGACTGACATCCCTCAGGATGAAGTGGTCTGAACCACCCTGCTCCCCTCCACTGTGGGGCCAATTGACCCTGGGTCCCACACCGTGCTGTGCCCTCCAGCCCTCGGTGCTGAGCTGCACTGGCTCCCTGCACCACGCTGCCCCCATGCACTCTGCCAGCTCCCCTACCAAGCTGTCCCATGCCTCCCTGGCCCCCTATGCTGAACGGTGCTGCACCAGCCCCTGAACCGAGCCGTGCCATACCAGTCCCAGGAGCTCAGGCACACTGCACCGGCCTCCCAAGCCAAGATGCACTGCACCACTCCAGCCGCCTACGTCGAGGTGCATTGCACCACTCTGACCCCCCACGCCAAGTCATGCCATGCTGGTCCAGCCCCCTGTGCTGAGCTGTGCTGCACCAGCCCCTGAGTCGAGGCACACCACACCGGTCCCTGGCACTCAGCCACACTGCACCAGCCCCCCAAAGCCAAGATATGCTGCTCCAGCCCCTGAGCAGAGTTGCGTCGCTCTGGCTGTTGTGGCCCCAACCTCCAGGCCATGCTTGGGGGAAAGGCCAGCAGGGAAGCCTGAGCAGCACTGCAAGCCACTCAGGATCAGCCCGCGGGCCAAATTTGGCACACGGGGCCAGGGGTTGCTGACCCCTGTTATAGACTAACAAGATTTCTTCGGGCATAAGCTTTCATGGGCTCCAACCCACTTTGTCAGAGGTATCTGATGAAGTAGGTTGGAGCCCATGAAAACTTATGTCCAAAGAAATCTGTTAGTTTATAAGGTGCCACAGGACTCTTGTTGTTTTCACTGTACACAGACTGACATGGCTACGCTTCTGGAAATGTGTAGTCTATGAGGAAGGAATGACCCACATCACTATTGTGATTTCCTATAGGGAGTCTTTAAAGGTTAGATTTGGATCACATAGTTATCAGGTTGCTTGGCCTTTTCAGGCCTAGCATGGCACATCCCACCCCTCCCAGAGAAGGACCTAGAAGCCCTAACTACTAGAGCCGGTGCCTTTCACAGCGCTGAGGACAGAACAACAGAGGAGTCCTGGCTCTAAGCCTCTTCCTCCCATTCTAACTACTAGACTCCACTCCACTCCCAGAACTGGGAAACAACCTAGGAGTCTTGAGCCCTACAACCTCCTCTCGAACCCACAAGACCCAACTCCCCTCTAAGATCGAGGGAGAGAAACCATACCCCCGGCTCTGTTTCGGAGCTCGGATGTCTTTAACTACTGATCAGCTCTAATGAAGGCACACCAACCCTTCCTTGTGTGGTGGCAGGTCACATGAATCAGGGCGGGATGGTGTCTGGGAAGTGCTGATGCTTTCCCTGACCAACTGGATCTGAATTTTGAGAATTATCTACAGGGGGCTGGTGTGCATGCGTACTGGGGAGAAACTTTGAGGCTGGTAGCACCCCCTAGTGGGGAATGCCCCCTGTGCCATTCCCTGCTCTCCAGAGCCAGCCAATCTTCTGCCATGGGGCTTGATGAGCACTGGTGCCCCCAGTAGATATAACGTGTCTCCTGTTTCCCACACTACATTGCTTCCAGATCCCTATTGGTAGCAACTGTCTGGAACCCCAGCCCCTCCCTGATAAGGCGAGCTGCCTGTTGGAGTATGGGGGCTTGTGTGGGGCTGTGGAGGGAGCTGGGCAGTGAGCAAGAGGAGATGCTGCTGAGTTTCTCTCAGCTAGTTGGCAAGCGTTGGGGCGTTGTTCTGCAGATAGTTTTATGATTGTTTGCACCTAACCATAAACTTTATTTTAAGCAAACAATTGCTGGGCTTTTGTGCTGATGAAAGTCTCTGACACCTATGAAAGGCCTATGTGGGAGACAGAAGTTTTACCATGTACCATAATGTTTGGTTTATTTCTTTCACAGTCATTCACCTCTCTAACCACTAGTCCCTGGATCTGGGGCTGCAAGCCAGGAGTTCTGGCACCCAGCTCTTTCTGTGCAAACCTACTGATCCCCATTCTACAACCCAGGTCCCTGCTCAGTTTAGAAAGAACTAGCTAAGGGGGAATATAATAGAAGTCTCTAAGTTCTGAATAGGTGTGGAGACAAGGAATCGGGAAGTGTTATTTATCCCTTCACATAAGGAATTAAAGGACAGCAGATATAAAACAAGCTAAAGGAAAGGCTTCTTCACCCACTGTAAAGGCAACCTGTGGAACTCACTGCCACGGGACATTGGGATGCCATAAAGTATAACCGGATTAAAAAAGAAACAGGTAAGTTCCCATAAAAAGTACAGTGATGACTGTTACCTAAGAGATTCAGGGGTGTGACCCTTGCTTTGAGTATCCCTAAACCTCTGGCTGCCAGATGCTGGGAGTGAATAACAGAGGTCGGATCACTCCATAATGTCCCTGTTCTGCTCATTCCCTTGAAAGCTCTTGGTATCAGCTACAGTCAGAGACAGAATCCTGAACCAGATGGACCATTGGGTTGTCCCACTGTGGCCAGTCTTATATTCTCCTGCCTGAGGACAACAGCACCCCCCGGTGAGCACTTGCACAACTCCTGTCCCTCATCCCTGCACCAAAACCTCCTAGCACTGGACAAGAGTGAGCACACTGTAAGGGGTGAGTGCCTCCTGCTGAGCCCCCATTGCTTTGTAAGGCAGCTTGAAAACAAGAACATCTGTGAACCCTCACTAGAAGGTGATTTAGGTGACCAGGATGGTGACCTGGACCCGGCTTCCCAGAACGTGGCTCTTGATCTTTAGAAGCCCAGACATGGCTGATGGAGTGACTGAGGCACTGGCCATGGATTAAGAGAGCTGGAGGCTGCTCCCAGACCTGCTGCTGGCCTCCTGAGTGAACTCCCTTGTCACCTCTGTGAGTCCTCAGTGTGGTCACTTGCTGGGTGTCTGTGCAGGGCACTGCTCTTGCAGGCTTCTCTGGCCCCCATCCCTGTTGCCTCTGGGCTCCTTTTCATGATCAATAGGTCTGGTGAAGTGATACCCAACACTTCACTCAATGGCATGTCTTTGTCCATCAGTCTGTCTGGGTAGGTTTTACATGACAGTGTTTGATTGTCACATCCAGTTAGTGACAAATTCTCAGGGAATGAACCAGGCACTGATGGCCAGAATCCTATTGAATTGGGGGCCGTCAGAAAAACAGAAGGGGAAAATGAAACAGATGGAGTCACTGGCATGGGGAGAAAAAGGGGAGGGACCTCGTATAGTGGGAGGAAGCAAGGGGGATACAGCGTCCAAGGCACATGGAAGCAAATGGGCAGGATCTTGTTTATGGGGGAAAGGAGAATAGGGGGCACATAGAGGCTCTGCCATGGGGGAGGTCCCTGTGCTAACTGGTTCTAGGACTTAACTGCACTAAGAGTTAGAAAGTAGTTCCTGATAGCTAACCTCCATCTCACTTGCGACAGATTACGCCCATCACTTCTCATCCTACCTTTGCTGGACAAGAACAGCTGATTCCCATCCTGTCTATAACAGCCCTGCTCCTATTTAAGGACGTTCATTGTATCCTCGTTTAATTGCCTTTGCTCTTTGCAATTGGTACATGCCTATGAGAAATCTGCACTTTCTGAAGGCAAAACACCCCTCTGGAAGCCCTTCCTCCTAGCGTAGTGCTCACTTTGCACCTCAGTTTGGGGCCTCCATCCCTCTTCTGCTTACTTTTATTTTGGACCCACAGAAGGAAGTGATTTGTTTGGAGAGGTCCCGGGAGCAGGGCTGCCAACCTTGTGTTTTAGTTTTTACTGACATGAAGATCTAAATTAATTTTTTTTTACTGCCACAGTAAAGTTTTTACTGGCATCTCAAAAATAGCATAAACAATCTAATAATGCCACAGATGTATGTACTCCCTGGTGATATTTTGTACACAGGAGTTTGTTGTTACACAATTCTTTAGCTGCAGTTAATGGATCACTTGTTTTTTTGGGCCTGTGCAATTACAGAAGTGATAAAGCCATGATCTGTTTTGTGATACCAGAAGTGACTGTGACTGGTGACTATCAACGTCAAAATACGATGTTTTATTTCCACACAACTTTACGGACATTCTCATTTATTTACAGATTTCCTGACAGTTTTAAAATTGTACATTTTTTCATTGATTGTCTGTAAATTTAGGGATGGTTGGTGACCCTGCCGGTCAGTGAGCAGTGGATTGCCTGAAGCCTTCGGCCAGGTGCCATTTATGCAATGGACAAAGAGGTACAGGTGGAGTGGGAGACTGTCCAGAATGCGTCCTGCCTTATTCTTAGTTTGGCTCCAATATGTTTCTGGGACATCCTGGGAGAGGGCTCTTGAACTGTAAAAAAAACCCCAAAACAAAACAAAAACAAACAAACAAACAAAAAAAAAACCCCAAGGAGTCCTGTGGCACTTAAAGACTAACAGATTTATTTTTCGCATGAGCTTTCATGGGAGAAAATCCAACTTCATCAGATGCTTTGAAGATGGGGGAACTTACAGCATGGAATTAAAATAAATGCAAGGATGTGTAAAACATGGGATCAGGTCATAAAGTAACAGCAAATCAGAGCAGTTGTTAAGGTTCAAACCCTGGGAAGGTTGAAGTCAAATTACCTGCTGTACTTGGAAAAGAAGCTATAGTCTTGATTTAATCCTGGTTTCACACAAACAAACAGGTAATTTGACTTCAGTTCCATTCAACATTTTCATTAATGATCTGGATGATGGGATAGATTGCACACTCAGTAAGTTTGTGGATGACACCAAGCTGGGGGGAACAGTAGACATGCTGGAGGGCAGGGACGGGATTCAGGGAGACTTTGACAAATTGGAGCAGTGGGCCAAAAGAAATCACAGTCAGCCTCAGGACACCTCTTCCTCCTCTCCAGTAACAATGTGCCTCCCTCTTCCCTTCCAATACCCTTTGGGTCAAGTAAGGGCCTGGCCACCGGAGAATTCTCCTCACACACACTTGCTTCCAGATGCATACGCCCTGGAGCCTCGGTGGGAACCTGGAGGGCATAGAGGTATGCGAAGTGGGCACATCATGCCCCACCAAAAAACCCCCCCAAAAAACTCCACCCTATAGCCCTCTGGGTCAGGGGTAGGATGCCTATACTTCAGCCAACTCCTTCCCAGTCGGGCACACTGAAAGGGTACACTCCCATGTCGCTATCCCGAGAGCACTCCTCATCCGTGTCGGCCTGCAATGGATCAGGGGGAAACTATTGCGGGATGATGCACCCCACCCCCTAGGTGATGGGTAAGAGGGCAAGCTCATCCCCCTTTGCCCTCTTCCTTCTTCTATCTCACCCCCCCCCCCAGGCAGTGCCCCCTTGATATCGGGGCCATGCTCTTCAGACTCGTATTAGGCTTTTGCCTGAGAGATCCTCGAGTCTCACTGTAGCGGTTTTTGCCTTTTCAGCCCCTACCCCTCCTCCCCAAGGACCTTCACCACTTTGAACTGGTTCTTCTGTCCATGGGCAGACCTCAGTTTAGCTGTTGACTGGAACCTCCTCTACTCTGGTGCCCCCCTCTACCAGGCAAGGATCGCTTTCCCCTGAAAGCCCTAGACAGCCGTCTAGGAGCTGCCTTGACCCCTCTATTGCACCCCCTCTCCTCCCTAGAATTGCTACAAAGGGAGATAGTAGGAGATAGAGCTCCTAACCACCATTGGTATTCATACACCTGAGTGAGCCATTTGAGGACCTGTGGTCTTCAGCTCAGGGTAGTTCCCCTGAAGAACTCTGGCCCAGGGAAACTTACAGACCTTAATAAACTGGAAAGCCTGATGCCTTATGGGTGACATTTTCATAACGTTCCCTCTTGCCCCTCTGTGTTCCTTTCCTCCTCTTCCCCAGATCCTTCCCTCTTCCCTCCTCCCACCCGGGACCTGCCCAAGCCTTAACCCTTCCAATACATGGGTGGCGCACCAATAACACTCCTTCCCTTGGAGCAGCAGTTACATACCACGTCCAACTTGTGTCTTGCCTGAGGTGTCACCCTTTCTCCTCATCAGGACCTATGCAAGATCCCTCGCAGTTGCCTCTTTGTAGCCAGAACCCAACACCTGCACCTGCCGCTAGAATAGTCATCCAGCTATGTTGTAAAGTTTGACTGCCTCTCCATAGAAGTGAGAGATGAGAATACCTTCTGAGCTGTGTTCCCTTTCCAAACACTCTGATTCTGGGGTTGGAGGCATGACTCTCGAGGTGGACCTGACCCATCTACAGAGATGGCCAGATACCCCTTCCCTTGATTTGGCACACCTCTCCCTATGTGAGTCCATGTACCGGGAGAGTAGGGTACAGGGGCAGGGGACAGAAATGCACACCAAGTGCTGAAGTTGCGTATGCCCTCCCCTCCACCCTGATGTTTTCACCACCCCTACCTCAGGTCATTTCCCCCTTTTTTGGATGGGGACAACCTAACAGGGAATTCAATCACTTTTTGCCTAGTTTCTCTCCTGATACTAGGATAGGTGTACCTAAAGGCTCTCTTTTTTACTACAATAACCCACTAAAGGGTTACCTCTAAAGAAGGGCCCTTCTGAGATGTCCATTTCTTCCTTTATGATGACCTCCCTGAAGGAGTGTCTCTGACATTTCCGGGCCCCAGAGGTGGGTCTGCCAAGCATCTAGAACTTATTCTGGGGCCCTCCTTCCAGGCCCTCCATTCCCATGCGTCAACGGATGGAGGGGTAGGGGTCCCCACCCACTCCTTCCTCATTACTCCTCTTCCTGCATGAGCTTCCATATGGAGCTGGGATGCCTCAGTTTAGGGTGCCCCTTATCAGTCCCACCCATGCCATCTCCTGCTAGTACACCAATGGGGAAAGGCCTCTTGCCTATTTCCCATTTGGCCAAGGGGCGATGTGCTCCCCCCACCCCCAGTCTTGGTTAGTAATTTAACTCAATTCACCTTTCCCTTTTGGGATTGAGGTGGCAAGGGCAGCAATTATTCCACTCTTGCCCTTCGCCTGCAGTAGTGGGAATCTGTTGCCCTGGATCACGACTGCCTTTCTCAGGAGTCGATTCTTCTAGAAAGGGGCAACCGTCCTACGCTAAATGGTCTTGCTGGTGACAAGGTTGTTCTGTGCTATTATGATATAGCAAATTCCCCAACAATGAACCAGGGAATGCCCCTGGTGGGGTTATAGTCTCCTGACAGAGTGGCAAATGATCCCTCGGCACTCCCATGCATGCCCCCTCCGAGGATCTTGCACTTGGTGGTGTGTCCGTACGCGTTCACCTGGTGTCCCACTGTTTCTTCACCCAGTTTGGGGGCTGTGCCATTTGTGGGTAGCCGTGCTGACAGCTGATGAAGTTCTAACTCTGCCCACCTACCACAGTACGGCTATTAGTCACCTAATGCTGGATGTATCCAAGCAGCACTCGAAGAAGAATGGTGGGTTACTTACCAGTAACTGTCCTTCTTCGAGATGGGCTACTCAGTTTCATTCAGTCCCCTCCCACCATCCCCACTACTCAGAGTTAGCGATTAATGGGAACTGGAGAGGAGCAGGGATGGGGCCATATATATGGCCAGGGGGCGGTGGCTGCCAGCCCTGTCCTGACAGGCTAAGGCTAGAAGAAGTTCCATTCAGTCATGTGCTGTGGCACGTAGACACCTAATACTGAATGAATCCGAGCAGATCATCTTGAAGAAGGACAGTTACTGGTAAGTAACCCACCATTCTCTGTTTTGCCTGCAGCAGAGAAACAGGAAGAAAAGCTTTTCTTGCCTTTTTTCTTTAGAGGGCAGGGGCAGTGAGCAGAGGATGACTATTTCCCAACGAAATCTGGTTCCTATGAACCACAGTGCAATGTGTTCCAGGAAGTAATTGAGCAGTGGGAACAGGAGACCCCAGCAAGGAATTTTTTGTGTGATCACTTGCATTCACCTTCTGTAATTTGACAGCCTACAACTGAATTAATATCCCACCACCACTGTAGAAAAGCCCCAAGAACCTGTGCCCAACCCCATCTGTAGTTCAACAGCTCTGACTTCCAACAGCAGGGTGGGAATGGAGGACTGTGGCTTCTGCTATGATTCCCACAATTTTGTGATGGTGAACCATGGAAACTTTTGATTTGCCTCTCTGCTGAACTGGATCAGACCCTGAGGTTCATCAAGCATGGTATCCCTCCCCTCCTTGCCCCTCCAGCTCAGACCCATGGGCCCATTTAACTTGGTCTCCACCCCAACTCTCCCTGCTGTGTCAGATCTGGCCAGGAGGCCTCCTTAGCTCTTCTCTGTCATAAACTCCCTATGTGCCCCTTGGGCATCTCTTCATCTTGTTCAGTGCCTCAATTTCCCCACCTGTAGAATGAGGATAACAGCATATTCCAGCCTATCAGCAGGGGGGGAGGGGGAGGATTGGAGGAAGGATTCAATCTGTTAAAGACTGTAAAGCAGTCGGAGGCTATGGTGATGGGCACCATATAAACATTCATGATAGAGGAACCTGTTAGCAACAAGAAGGGGAAAGTGGCGTTAGTGAGCTCAGGGTGCACTGCTGAAAGTTTTGGATTTGCTTCTTAGTAGATCACCCAGATCCTGGTCGGAGCTATGCAGTTTGCTTTCGGGGTTGTGGTAGACATGCAGGGCCGTAACTAGAGATATTGGCACCCAGGGCAAACAGCGCCAAAGGCCCACCCCCATGCCTGGGCCCTGATGCGGGGCCCATCCATCCCCCTCCCCCAGTGGCCAGAGCCGGGCAGGGGGTTCCCTACCCCACCACAGCCACAGTACCAGGGGGAACCCCTTCGCCGGCCGTGGCCAGAACACCGAGGGGCACCCCTTCCCCTGCCGTGGCCAGAGCACCGGGGGAGAACCCCGTACCCTGCTGCAGCCAGGGCTGAGGGGGAACCCCTTCCCCTGCTGCAGCCAGAGCTGGGCTGGGAGCCCCTTCCCCTGCCGCGGTCGGAGCGGAGTGGGGTTTCCCTTTCCCTGCCATGGCAGTAGAGCCAAGCAGGGGTTCCCTACCTTGCCATCGCTGGAGATTGGCAGGGAGCACCTTCCTGGGTTCCCTGAGGAATGTGCTTTTAAGGCACTTTCCTCTTTCGGGCCAGGAAAGAGTCTGGTGCCCTTTCAAATTGGCGCCTGGGGCCTTACCCCTTTCGCCCCACTGTAGTTATGGGCCTGGATATGTCTGACCATTTTTGCTCAATAGCACTGGATGTGTGTATGTCTCAATCTGGAGTGCGATGCTGGTAAGTCACCACCCCACCCCATAGTCTATCATCAGGTCATACATAGTGCCAGAATGGAGTGAAGAGTGCTCCAGTGCAGAAAGACCATTTGGAGAATCTAGCTGACAAATTTTAAGACGACTCTACAGAGCATGTGGAAACAGATTTTTCAGAGGTTTATAATTTAGCCAAAATTGAGTGGACTTCTAGGACAGCAAATAGCACATCCTGTCCCCAGGGTGACTCTGCTTGTCCCATTTTGACTCCCTGCTCCAAAGCCTGCAGGCTCTTAATATGCAGAAGGTCCTGGGCTCAAGCCCCATGAGGTTGGACTTGATGATCTCACAAGGTCCCTTCCAACCTTATGATTCTATTCTATTCTTGACCTTCCCAAGGAGAAGGTTGTATGATGTATTTTTATTAGGGGCAAAACAAGCTATTTTCTACTTACCTCATTCTCAGAAGTAACTGAGTGATTTTGACTGAAATCTACTCCCAAAATTCAGCCTGCGGCAGACACACAACTTGGAAGATTTCATTCAAAATAGTAAACAGTTAAGCGAAGCTTTCAGAAACTGAAAGTAGGGTCTTATAATGGTGAAACTTATCTCAAGTGGTGGTAGCAGCATCACCGACATCAGTGTTCAAGTTCCAAAGAGGCAGCCATGTTAGTCTAGTTCAGCAAAACAAGCAAGGAGTCCTGTGGCACTTAAAGACTAACAAATTGATTTATTGCATGAGCTTTCAAGGGAGAAAATCCCACTTCAAAGCATCTGATGAAGTGGGATTTTCTCCCACAACAGCTCATGCAATAAATAATTTGTGAGTCTTTAAAAGTGCCACAGGATTGCTTGTTTATTAGTTTACATGTGACTCTGATCCCAGCTGGTAGCTCTTCTGGGAGCAGGAGGGACATTCACTGATGTGCAGGTCAGATAGCTGGTGGGTTACTGCAGCTGTTGACTTTCCATATACCCTGTCACCTACCGGACTTCCTCTCCGAGGCTCAGCCTAGGATTTCCCAGCATGGACAGCACTTATCTACTCCTGCTGTGCTCTACCTCTTCTCTCTTCCCATCACAGTACATCATCTCAGGGTCCCTCTCAGTGGCACCTGCAAAGAATCCAAAGATCCCACTGGTACAAGCTGATGCCTCAGTTTCCTTCTAGCTAATCTATCTATCTATCTATCTATCTATCTATCTATCTATCTATCTATCTATCTATCTCAATGCATTTGGATACAGTGTAGAGATTTCAACCTGAAATGTACCTGTAGGAGCCTGGCTTCAGTCAATCAGTTCTGCTGTTCAGCAGTGTGAGTTTAAATGGTGATGATCATCATAAGGGGATTTTGTCATGTGAGGATTGCCTGGATTTGAGGTAGGATGGGGGGGTCTCTCCCAAGAAGGAGTCTGGGCCCCGTGCCAGATCATTTGCATGTGTCCAGTTGAGCTCCCAAGGCTCCCTCTAATCCCCATCTTCCATCCAGGTAAAAGGCAGCCTGGGAATGAACATCATCAGTTCTGTGGTGTCCATATGTGCCCTGATCATTTATATCCTTTCCTTGATGGAAACCAGTTATGAGGACTTATGTCTGGCACCCAGGAGACTGTAACGCTCATATGAATACTTGGTATGATAGCATGAGGACAGGCCTTCTCGTGTGTCCATCCTCCTGCTCCCACAGGGACCAATGTGCCTCCCAGGGTTACCCCTATGGACTGCTGTCATCAAATGGCAGGCAATGGGAGATGGGACCTATCTATCTGGGGGTGTTTGTTCTGATCCAGCCTCAGGGCTGGAAACAGGCTGGCTTATAGGGGTGGAGAATGGGATATGGGGCCTTTCCCCTCTAGGAAATTCAATGGTTTTCCATTGGCAGAAAGTAATTGTGGCCTGCACTGTGGCTCTGTCCCCCTTCACCTTCCTGGAGTTCTGTGTCTCCATGTCGACTGTGGCCTTGGGGTGCAAAAGTGTCTGCCAGGACAGCTACAGCAAAGTAGTAGCGATGTGTCACCACAGGGTCTCTATAAACAACAGGGAGGGTGGAGAGGAGTGGGTTAAAGCCATGGGGCTGGGAGCCAGGACTCTGGGGTTCAATGTTCAGCTTGGGGATGGGATGGAAGAGGGGGTCTAGTGAGTTTAATTTTGTGCAGTGGTGAGGGGACTGGGAGACAAGGCTTCAGGGTTCTGTCCTGGGAGTACCTCACTGGGGTCTGGCTGGGCTGAGGGGCGCACTTGAGTTCTGTCCTGATAAGTTGTCCTCACCTTTGCTTCTAGTCTGTGATCATTGACCAGAACATGGTGCCTCCAGACGATCCCACAACTGGCACCAACTCCCACATAGACACTGGTGTCAACACTTCTCCCTCTTCTAAGGACCTTGTCACCCCATGAGCTGTACTGTAGAGTAGCCACTGCCTGGATCAGCAGTTCCCTCGCTACTGTGCCCCCATCCCAAGAGAGCAGAGGGAACTGGGCATAACTCCGCTCTTTCTGACATGGCGCCTGTTGCCTCCATGCACTGATCACACTTCCAATAGAGAGGAACACATCCCTACAGATAGGTGATCAAAGAATCAGGTGCATGATCTGCCAGTCTCGTGGCTCTTTCCCTTCTGCTTTTGTCAATAGGTTTTCAGCCCAAGGTCCCATATTGTACCCTGTGTCTGCGCTGCTTCCAAGAAAGCCTTCTTCTCTCATCACCCAGCCCCGATTTCCTTCATTCCTATGGTCAGTGCAATCCCTAATCTCCAGCCCAAGGTTCTATGAGGGCATCTCTGGACTGTCCCTGCGATCCCCCAGCCATCCATTAATAGGGCCAGTCCTGGCACAATAATCCACAAGTCTTGCATGCCAGCTACACTGCTCTTGCCCTCTATGATTCATCCCCAGTGTCCTCCCAGACTCTGCTGCCCCTCAGTGACCCCCGATTCCTCTCCCCAAGAGACCTTGGCAGAGCGATTCCTTGAGCAACTAGTGACTGCAGGACCCCAGTCCTCAAGCCCCCCCCCCACTCCATCTTGCTTGGCCACTGTCTGGCTCTGGGGCAGGAGACATCTGAGCACTCCGGCTAACCTGGACCTCCTTTTTCATTGAGCAGACATCCCTATCTCCTGCTTTACAAGAGAAACTAAGTTTAGGGGACTCCATGAATCAGGATAGGCTGTGCACCATTTTGGTGCCCTTTTTTCCCCACAATCAGGATAACCACATTTCCTTACTCCTGCCCTCAACAAAAGTGATATGAAACCCAACATCAGCCACCAGGCATGACTTTAGAGAGGCAATGCCATCATGCTGCACATCCCAGCTATCTGGCCGAGTCCATACAAATGTGGACTGGTCTCGAAGTCTTTTCCTCAGCTTGTCAATAGATGTCAGGGGACAGTTTATTCAGATCTGGCTTACAGAAGTAAGTAACTGCATAGTAGGGATTGAGAAGTCATGTGGTAGAGACGGGGACATCCCAAGGGGTGGAGCCCAGGACCAAGCAGCCAGTGGGTTCCCCATACCCCCACATGCTGGTGGGGGGCAGGTATCCCAGAGGGCAGGCTCCACTTCCCCCTCCTGCCCCTGGGCTGGCTGTTCTGCCCTGGGGGCTGTGTGGGCTGTCCCAGAGGCCAGGCCCCGTGCTCCCGCTCCTCCCCTGCTTGCTGCCAAAGGCAGCAGGGTGGGAGCAGGAGCAGCACGGCAGCGAAGGGCTGGTGGAACTGTGGGACCTGGGATAGTTGCTCCAATCACCCCCCACCCCCCAAGGACAGGTCTGGGTAGACATAGAGTAACTGTGAGGTAGGGACAGAGTAGTCATGTGATAGGGATGGAGTAACTCTGGTAGGGACTGAAGTCCCATGCAGAAGGGACTAACTATGTAGTAAGTTCCCCAGGATGCAACTCTAGCCTGGTAACACGCTTCTCCCACCCTCACAATTTAGTGGCAGATCTCCCAGACACTCATGGGTGTTCTGCCGGTAGCTTTAGGCACCATCCTGATGCTGGGGCTGAATTGCAGTTGTTTTTGATGCATGGTGGGATATCCCTTTGGACTGGGACACTGGTAAATCCTGGTGGCTGCTGTAAGGCAGGATGTGAAAATAAGGAGGATGTCATCTCTGAATCCTCACTGGAGGATGGTTTAAGTGGCCAGCACCATGTCCTGAATCCAGCTTCCTGGAGCTTGGCCATTGGTCTTTGGGAGCCCATCTGGCACAAACATGACTGATGGAATGACTGGGGCACTGGTTGCGGGGTTGAAAGCTGGGGGCTGCACCAGATTTGCTGCTGGCCTCCTGAGTGAACTCCCTTGTCACCTCTGTGAGTCCTCAAGGTGGTCACTTGCTGGGTATCCATACAGGGCCCTGCTCTGTCAGAGGGGCTTCTATGGCCCCATCCCTGTAGCCTTTGGGCCCCTCTCCATCATCAATGGGTCTGGGGAAGCAATATCCAACAAACCACTCAGTGATATGTCTTTGTCTGTCCATCCGTCTGTCTGGGTGGGTTTTACACAATAGTGGTTGAATGCTCCATCCGACTAGTGCCACACTGTCAGGGAATAAATAAGGCATTGATAGTCAGAACACTGCCAAACAGGGGGGTAGTCAGAAAAACAGAAGGGGAAAATAGGACAAGACAGAGCTACAGGCCTGGGGAGACTGTGGGGATGGTTCTAGTATGGTGAGAGAAGATAATGGGAGCACACAGAATCCCTGGCAGAAAGGCGAGAATGGCAGGACCTAGTTTATGGAGGAAGGGAGAATGTGCAGCACATAAAAGTCCTGTGCTGAGAGATTCCCATGCTGTTTCTAGTATCTAACTCACCTGAGAGTTAGAAAGTTGTTCCTGATATGTAACCTCCATCTCGCCTGCTGCAGATTGCACTCATTGCTTCTCGTCCTACCTTCACTGAACAAAGAGAACAAGTGATCCGCTTCCTGTCTGTAACAGCCCTGCTCCTATTCAAGGACAGTAAAAATGAGAGTCCTGTGGCACCTTAAAGACTAACAGATTTCTTCAAGCATAAGCTTTCATGGGCTGCAATCCACTTTGTCAGATGCACTTCATCAGTAGGTTAGAGCCCACAAAAGCTCATGTCCAAATAAATGTGTTAGTCTTTAAGGTGCCACAGGACTCTTGTCGTTTTTACTGTACAACAGACTAGCATGGCTACCCTTCTGGACATTTAAGGACAGTCATCAAATCCCCTCTTAATCACCTTTGCTCTTGGCAATTGGTACATTGTTTTGAGAAATTTGCACTTTCCAAAGGCAAAACACCCCTCCAGAAGCCCTCCCTCCCTCTCTTCCTCAAAGTGCAGTGCTCACTTTGTGCCCCAGTCTGGGGCCTCCATCCATCTTCAGCTTACCCTTATTTTGGGTAGAGGGAAGGAAATGATTTGTTTGGAGAGGTCCTGGCAATGGGGCTACCAACCATGAGTTTTAGCTTTTACTGACGCGAAGATCTAAAGTTTGTTTGTTTTTTTTACTGATGTGGGATTCTTTTCATTAGTATCACTAAAAATACCATAAAGCATGTGCTCTCTCTGCTGATATTCTGTACAGAAGAATTTGGAATTACACAATTGTATTAAAGAGGCAGTCAAGTTAGTCTAGCTCAGCAAAACAAACAGGGAGTCCTGTGGCACTTTTAAAGACTAACTACAATATTTGTCGTATGAGCTTTCAGGGGAGAAAATCCCACTTCTTCAGTGCTTGAATTGTTTTAATTATAGTTAATTAATCAGTTGTGTTCTTTGGGCATATTCTATAATAGAAATGATAAAGCCATAATCAGTGTAGTTTTATAATACAAGAAGTGATTCTGAATGCTAACTAGCAATGTCAAAATACAATGTTTTATTTCTACTCAACTTTTCATTTATTTATAGATTTACTGACAGTGTTAAAATTGTAAATTTAGGGACGGTTTGCAACCCTGCCTGTCAGTAAGAAAAGGATTGCCTGAAGCCTGCGGCCCAGAGTCATTTGTGCATTGGACAAAGAGACACAGATGGAGTGAGATATTGTCCAACCTCCATTCTGCCTTATTCTGAGTTCGGCTCCAATCAAGGCAGTGAACGTTTCTGGAACTTCTCAGGAAGGGCCCCTTGTAGCGTCCTATTGTTTATAGGATGGAGTCCAAGCTCAGCTCTTTCTTGCCAGATGCAGAACTGAATGGAGGGTGAGCTGGAGGCAGGATGGGATTGGGGAGGGGGATCTCATGTGTGGTAAGTAATGGTGAGTTTTAGTGGCCAGATCTATGGGTAGGGGAGGGGTGAAGGGTGTTTTTCCAAGGCTGCTGCGGTGAGAGTTGTCAGTTAATGGAGGGATCAGTGGGTTTGTCCCCACATCCCTGGAATGGAGCAGACAGAACTGGGCGTTCAGAGATGGGAGGGAAATATGCATGATGTGCGTGAGCGTGCGCACACACACACACACGATGGACACACACACATTGTCCCTTTCAACCTAAGCGGCTAATCAAAGGCAGAGGGGGGGCGCTGGGAATATTCCAGCTGCAAACAGAAATCACTGCTAGCAGCGTATTGGTTTTTATGTCATTGTGCCTTGCTTGGAAACAAACAAAAAGTCCTGCGTTTCTGCAGTGCACAGAAGGGGCTGCAAATCAAGAAGCACTCAGCTTACAACCCCCATGCCACCTAAGCAACACAAGACTCTGATGGTCTCTCTGTAGCTTTTACCAGGCTGTTTCCAAGGTCCTGCTTTGCTTTTCTAGCCTTTCCACTGTCTCTAATCTGTTCTCGGCTTCATGCAAGCTGTAATATGAGATGGCGCTAGCTGCAGCACGCAGGGCTGTGAAAAAGTCTGTGCTGTGAGCTCTGGAGCTAGGTTGATCTCACTGTAGTACAGATGTGGCTAGATCCATATTAGGATTCCTGTCTGGACCTTGCCACCACATCTCAGAGACAGGGCTGGATTAAGGGACCTCAGAGCCCTGGGCTCCCAACCTTTGTGTACTCCACCCAACCTGGGCTCCAACCCCACACTGTGTGGCCTGTGGGCAGGCTGGCGCTGGGTGGCCCTGGGGTCAGAAGCCACTCTCCACACTTGTCTCACCCCACCTGCGGACTGGCAGCCCTGCCCCTTGTTGGAGGCGGGGGTAGCTGGCATGCAATGCATCCTCCAGTGCAGCCCTGGAAGGCCACACCAGAGGGAGGCCACACCATGTGTTAGCTGGCCCCTCTACTGGAGTGCAGCCAACAGGTGCCAGCCAGCCCAGGGGCAGAGCCAGAGCATGGAGCCCAGTTTCTGACAGGCTCTGCACCCCACCAGCGCTGGCAGGGCTGGGGCCCTCCCAGCACCTCCTCAAGCCCGGCCAGCTCTAACCCTGGTAGGAGGGGGTAGAAGGATTACGGATCAGGCAGGAACCTTAGGTGCTGGGACTGAGGGCCCCACTTTAGGCTGGGGCCCAGGGCTTCAGCCCCTCTAGTCCCTGAGTTGATACAACCCTGTTCAGAGAGGTGGGTCCAATAGAGCAATGGAAGAACTCCTGCCACAGCTGTTCCAGGGTTGTGGCTGTAGCTGTGCAGGTGCAGCAGCTGTAGTCTGGATGAGCTGCTTGTGTGTGAGCTTATTGTCTGGGTGTTCTCGCACACAGCCCTGCCCAAAGCAACAACCAGCCCAAAATCTCGAGGGCGGGAGGGTCACACACCTTTTGTCTTTGGTGAGGGTTATGTTTACTGTGTTAGCGTAACTTCTGTTTATTAATGATTACCAAATGTAATACACACACTACATGTACAATGCTATGCTAACCAATCCTGATCACACAGGTGGTTTTTCTCCCAGTTGACCTGCCCACCAGCTGTGCCTCATCTGGCTTCTGGAGGCTGTACCTCATGGTTATACAGAGGATTCTAGCAGCTCCAATGTGGGCCTCTGCCTTGGAGGTTGATTCTTTTTGTTCTCCAGCTGTTATTACCTCTCCTGAACCCCAGGTCCTGTTCCTTTTCTAGACCAGCCTGTATTCCTGCCATATCCACCTCCTGTGGGGCCCCCTATTAATCTCCCATTGTATGGCGCCCCTAGTGGGGGGGTCTGTCAGCCCACTGTATAGGGCATCTCTCTGGCTACATTTGACCTCAGTTCTTGGGATCCTTCAGCCCATGCTCCGCTCTTTAACAGGCGAGAAAAATGGTGCATCATTCTGTGCTTGGTGAGACCCAAGCTCAACCGTGCTGCTCACACCCTTGCCCTTTACACACAGCCTGGTGTGTTCTTCAACTACCATAGAAATTCATAGTGGAACCTAACTTGGTCCACAGGGAAATGTAGGACACACTGGGCTCCACAGTGCTCCCTGCTGCTCACAGAGGTGATGGGGAAGAATTAAGTTAGGGTGTAGGTAACATGATCTTGTTGGAGATATGTGTGGGGAGGGAGGGGAGAGATGACTTTTGGAGTAGGCAAAGCAGGTGATCACCTAGGACCCTGAGCAGTAAGGGGCCCCATTGCCTGCTTTACCTACCTAAAAGCTGCATCTGCCTTGGTCAGTGGCAGGAGGAGGAATTGGCTCTGGGGCCAGGGGCCAGCAGCAGGAAGCTGAGGTCATGGGGGAGCACAGACATGGGTGGATTAACACATGGCAGACTCAGGGGCCCACACAATGTGAGGGAGCCTCTTCCAAGTGGTGCTGGGAGGGAGCAAAGCCACCATGGCTCAGAGGCTGGGTCCTTCTTTCCTCTCCAACCCCACCCCTGGGCCAGCCAGTCTGCATCTGGGATCCAGGGGTAGGGAGCCAGAGCCACAGGGGGACCCAGATGGGGACCATAGCCCAGTGACAGGGAGCTGGGACCATGGGAGGGGCCAGCACTGTTAAGCTGGGGCTGCAGAAGGGGGGCTTGGGGGCCTATACAAGGTCGCACAATGGGACTTGGCCTAGGGCTCCCGATTGCCTAAGGCTGCCTGTGGGTATCATGAACCTAAATTATAAAAGGATTATCACTGCATTTCCTCTTGGCAGAAGAAGATGACCTTGAATTTTTCTCACCCTTTGATTAGATTTAGACCCTAGACCAGACATGGCCAAACTGTGGCTCGCGAGCTGCATGCGGCTCTTTAAAGAAAAATTGCAGCCCCCGGGAGGGAGCAGGAGGGAAGGGTGGCATGGCAGGAGCCAGGGATGACAAATTTATAGTGGTCGGGAACAGCAGAGAGGCGGCAGCAGGGTAAGAGCCAGCAGCAGAGGAGCAGCCTTGTGAGAGCTGCAGGAAAAAGCAGCATGATCAGAGCCAGGGGAGGGGCAGTCCTGGGAGACCCCGCAGGGAAAAAGCTGCCTGGGAAGAGTGGGGAAGGAAAGGGAGGGAAAGGGCTGCATTGAGAGAGCCCACAGGGAAAGACAAGCATTCAGAGCAAGTAACTGCCAGATTCTACTGTTTACCCACACAATAGTAATTTCTACCCTCTTTGTCTGGGTGCATAATGAGACAGTCTTTAATTACATCAGTGCATGATTCTTTTAAATACTCTTCTTTTTTGATATTGTTTTCTGGGTAAATATTTTTAAAACTGGCAACATAAATTGATCAAGAACAAGTCTACAATGAACTACAGATAAGGAATGATAATTAGCAATTTAAACCTGAAAAGCAATTGTAAATTAAATTTAAAAAAAAAAAATCATCTGGCATTTCCAGATATTGTAATACAATGCAAAATTATTTCTCTTGTGTTTCTATTTTGAGAATTAAATAAGAATCATCAGAAATGACTGAAAATTGACACAAGTATTACATCCAAAACCACTGACTACTGTCAAAGGGCTATTAAAAAAACCCTCTATTTAAAGAATGTTACAAGTACTTATTATGGATGATAGTTCATTTTCAGCATGCAAAATGATTTAGACTTTAGATAGACCACCATTACTGAAAACTGGCTTTAGAAAAAAAATTCCTTAAGTCCATTGAACAAGTGTGCCTGAGACATCAGTATGTCATCTGTTTGCAGAAGGAACTGCTAGCACATTTATTTTATAAGAAAATTTTAATTAATATAACTGTCAATTACCAAGATAATTTACATTCACTACAAAGTTCAATAGCAACACTATACTTCTACTGATTAAATAGCATTCAACATGTATTCTTTTTTGTTGTATAGTCAAAATCTATTTATATTTCAGTGCGGTCTTCATGAATGACTCTATGGGTATCTGAGCCCCTTAGACAAGAGAGTAATTGTTGTGAAGGGCTGAGGATGGAAAATTGTGTTGCAAATTTTCTGAAAAAAAATCTTTCACCAATAAAGATTTTACTTTGCATTATAAAAACCAAATATTGATATTTAGAATTTATACAGGGCCTGACCCCAACAAAATAAACTCAATGGGATTTTTTCCATAGTATCTTCTGTGCATGAACTCCAAAGCACTTACTGAAACAGTCTCTGATCTTGCACTTTATGTCCCCATAAATTCTCATTGATCTGTTGTGATTCTGAACAGTTGAAAAGGTCTCCCTGTGTGCATGTCTTCACAGGATTAAGATGAGAGCAGTATTTTCCCTTACTATTACTCTCATTTTAAAATTAATTGTGTCTGACTCCTCAGACCTTTTGTCTTCACTGTGCATGAGTATTTTAGTGAACAAGTTTACTGGCAGAAATATTGGCAGGGAAGTGGGGGAATGGTAGGTGCCAGGATGGGGTGGGAGGCAGAATTGTGGCATGGCTGGGGAGAGCAGAGCAGCAGAGACGTGGTAAGAGACAGCAGGGAAGTGGCAAGGGGGGAGTGGGGGAGAAAAGCGTGACATGGTCAGAGAGGCCATAGCATGTTTAGATTTTCTTATAGGTCCTAATGCAGTGTACTCGTTGATAAAATAAAATCATGTTTTACAAGTCCTAAACATGATGTGGAATACTAAGAAATGAAAATACAAAGGAGAAAACTATAAAACTGAACATAGATTACTTTCAATTTTTGGCACAGCTTACTGCTGTGAAGCGTCATATTCCACAATGAAATTCAAAACATTGTGCGATACTTAGAGATCAGCATCTCGGAGAGTTTTTCCCTGCTGCATTAACAAGTTACTGCCCAGATTTAAAAAAAAAAAAAAAAAAAAACTTGCCACAAGCCTGTAGTGTTCTACACCTAGCAACAGCTACATTTTTACTGTATAGGCCTAGTTTCATGGTAATTTTAAATAATAATAAGAAGAATCTGAGATTAGTGGATCAATATTTGCCCTATTTGTATGATAAAATTAAAGTGCGCAATTAATTTTAAGCTTAGTAATTTTGGGGTAGGTAAAATATGTGGTTATATGCCTCAGTGCGGCTCTCAAAGGTTTAATAATCGACTTGTGCGGCTCTTGAGTTCCATAAATTTGGCCACCCCTGCCCTAGACAGACTGCTCCTCACTGAGTCTTGTTTCCTGAGAAGCTGGCTTGTATGGCTCTGGAATTCTCCTGTGATGCTGGCATGAGGCATGAAATATTGGTGTTAGCACTGGGATACTGGGTTTTGAGGTGAGATATTGGTGTGAAAGGAGAGGAATTGCCATGGAAGGTGGGTACGAGGGTAAACCATGGGATATCTGTGCCAGCACCGGGACACTGGAATTAGCTATGGGATACGGGCAACAGTGGTGGGAAGCTCTTGTGAGAAGTGGGAAACTGGTGTTCACTGTAGAGTCCTGATGTCAATGAATGGAAGTGGTGGGTTGCTGATGTTGCTACTGGTGTGAGAGGTAGGAAACTGGTGTTAGAAGTGGAATGCTGATGTAAGAAGTGGGATACTGGAGTCGGCTGTGTGATGCTGGTGTGAGAAGTGGGATACTGATATGAATGGAGGAAATCTGTTGTTACCGGTGGGGTATTTGGGTGAGAGATGGGATAGTGGGACTGAGCTGTTGAAACCTGGTTTTAGAAATGGGATAATCAACATCAATTAAAGGAACAACAGTCTCATCTCTCCAGTGCCATGGGGGGCAGGTTCCATGGGGCACAGACTGTGGGAGTCACATTTCCTTGAGAAATGCTCTCTGCTGCAGATGAGAAGATTAAAGGAGTGAATTCGGGTGATCTTGAGATGGGGGTGATCAGTCACTGCAAAGAAAATCCTGACCTGTACCTCCCCAAATAGGGAAAGAGTGACCCAGACGAGTCTGTTATGCCACAGAGGGGAATTATCTCCCAATGATCTGCTGGCACAAAGAAAGCCCATCTATTATCTCAGCAGGTGGGGCCATGGCCTCCACAGTGGCAGCCTGCCCTGACAGCCACGTCACAATCGTCAACAGGATCATCACTCAGCCTCACACAGCCAATGTCCTGGCCCCAGTCACACTGCAGCCCCTGGAGAAGTTCTACAAGGGAGAACCACTGGCCCTGGGCGTAAGTACCCTGCAGTCTTAAAGAGTTACAAGGATGTAGTTACAGCCCCTGCTGCCTGAGATGATTAGCCAATGAGAGCTTCTTCTGCTTTTGTCATAGTTTGAAGGTGGTGTCTTATTGGCCAGAGGATGCTGTGAGGCATAGTCCAAGAAGACAATTCCCTCCATCTCTCAGGATAAACTCAGTGGTGGCTTTGGTGACCCGGCACTGCCTTTTCTCTGCCCCCAGGTTTGCCCATGTGGGGGTGACGTGCTAGGGAGCAGCCTGCCCAGTTACCAGCGGTGCTCTTGGAAAGATCACAGCCAGCTGGGGCCAGCATCACTCCCCAAGATTGCATGTCTACTCTCCATGTCCCTTCTGGACTGTGGGTCACTGCTCCATAGCCAAGATCATAGATCCAACCACATCTTTATTTCAGTTGCTCTGAATTCTAGCAGCATGGTGGGAGCAGGGGAATGTGGTTTCTTCTGGGACTATAATTTTATGATGGTAAAGCATAGAAACTTAAGACATGTCTTCCTGCTGACCTGGATCAGATCCATGGGCCCATTTAGCCCTGTATCTCATCTCATCCCTTCCCTGTTGACTCAGATCAGCAGTCAGGGCCCATCTAGCTTGATATCCATCCCCTCCTTACCATCCCAGGTCAGATCCATGGACCCACTGAACCTGGTCACTTTCCTAACTCTTTGTTCTGTGTCAGATCTGGCCAGTGGGCTTACTTACACCTTCTCTAACATAAACTTCCCTGTGTCCCTTTGGCACCAGCCTTCATCTTGCTCTGTGCCTCAGTTTCCCCACCCAAGCAGTGAGGATAAAAGCTCATTCCATCCTAAATAGTGAGGGGGATGTGGGAGGGAAGGCATCAATGTACTGAAGATTGTCAGGCAACCAGAAGCTATGATGGTCACCATATAAACACCCACAGTAGATGGACCTGTTAGCAGCAAGAAGGGGAAAGTGACTCTAGAGAGCTCAGGGTGCACTGATGAAATTCTTGGCTTTACTGTTTGGTAGGTCACCCAGATCCTGGTCGGAGCTGTGCAGTTTGCTTTCTGGGTGGTTATACATGCATTTGGTTTCTCTGAGTTACCAGCATTCAGAATGAAAGTCCTGTTTTGGAGTGGGATACTGGTAAGTCACCACTCCATCTGCCTTATACATTGACCAAACTGTACTGTCCCTGTGCAAAAGAATATAAGGACAGAAATCAGACATCAAGAGTGGTAACATTCCAAAGTGGCTAGCGAACACTTCAGCCTCCCTGCACATTCAGTAAAAGATGTGACAGTTACAGTGTGTCAGCAAATAGACTTCAAAAACAATACTGCAGAATTTGAATTCATACGCAAATTGGATACCATCAGATTGGGTCTGAATCGGGATTCGGGCTGGTTGCCTCATTATCAAAGGTGATAAATTTTCACATACTCATCTATTGTTACACTCTGTTTGAATCAAAACAACTTGTTTTGGTTTTCTGTAAAAGACTGAACTGACCTTGCGACTTATTCTTCTCTGTATTGGTGGTTAAAGTATAATTTGACAGGCCCCAGAGCCTTTCTAATCCCCTGGCACCCTTCCTGTATTGTCTCGGCCTCCTTCATGCATGTGTGGGCCTGATCCTTCTAGATTCTGTAATTTGAGTCCCGGAACTCTGACCTGTCAGATTTGTGGGGCCCCTGAATGCTATTATTAGATGTTCCCACGTACTTTAACCCCATATTCACTTAGGCTATGTCCACACATACATCGTTATTTCAAAGTAAGTTATTTTGAAATAAGTTATTTCTAAATGAGTTATTTTGAAATAAAGTCCTTATTTCGAAATAAGTTAATTCAAATTAAGAGAAAAGCTCAAATCAAAATAGCATGTCCAAACACAGGACTTGCTATTTTGCTTTAGGAGACAGGCATGATGGGAGGTGCGGCAACATGGCCCCCTCCCTGGGCCATGCCCCCACCCAATATAGGCTAAAAGGAAGGCACCCTGGGAAGGAGAAAGGCAAAAGTGTTATTTTGAAATAATGGTTATTTCAAAATAACATGTCCGAACGGTGTTATTTCGAAATAACTCTTTCAAAATAACAGCCGTTTTGATTTAAAGTAGGTTTAAGCTATTTCAAAATGACAGCTCTTATTTCTAAATGATGGAGCTCATCATTTCAAAATAAGAATACGTTGTGTGGACCTAATCTCTTTTATTTCAAAATAACTAGTGTTATTTCGAAATAAGAAAGATGTGTGGAGATACTCTTACAAACTACAGTCTCTACTTCATTTATCTGGTGAAGTGGGATTACACCTATGAAAGCTCATGTGATAAATACATTTATCAGTTTTTAAAAGCACCCCAGGATTCTGTTTTTACTGAAGTAGACTAACAAGACTACTCCTCTGGAACTAAGAACATTTTAGAAATTTAAACCCCATTTGAGGCTTTTCTTTTAGTCTACATTCTTAAATTTAATTAATAAGTCTACAAAGCTTTTGGACAAAAATCTCAGGCTACAATTTCCCTCCTTGTTGGGTTTGAAAACTTGTTTACAAGCCCAGCACCTATGCATTTGGATAGTCAAGGATTTTTGTCTGGTTTTGGATGATTGGTTCTCCAGTGATGGAGACTGAATGATTGATTCTCTTTATTGATATAAATCCTCATTGTTTTCCTTTGGTCACACAAGTTCAACACCTTTAGATTGTGAGTTCCAATGTCTGAGGATTTTTGTCCAGTTTAGACTCAAAGCTCTCCTCTGAAAGAGACCAAATCCACTTATCTTCCTACTGGTGCAACTCCTCTTCTTTGGTTCTCCCATAGGTCATACTGAACTGTGTACCATACCATGGTCTTTTGTTCAAAAATTCTGCATTTGTTCCAATTTATTTAATTTCTTTCTTATCCAAAATACTAAAATATAAGTGTTAATGTCATCAACATTTGCACTACTAAAAGCATCACAATAGGATGTAAGAGTACATTCAGAGACTTGGTTGTGGTTGGGAACAATCTTATAAATATTTCCCACCAGTTGTGTTTAGTTATTCCTTTGACTCTTTCAATTACTTGTTCTCTCTCTTTTGCAGAGTGGTGCACAGTGACTAAAACATCCTTTGCGTTTTCCTTAGCTTTTAGGTATTTGTTTTTGTAACTCCAAGTGCTTTATTAATTTCTTAACTAAACTTATATTCAATCCTACAGGAATTGGGTTTATATGTTCATAGAATTTATATCAATCTCTAATTTCTTCTTTTACGTTTTCTGGCAAACTAAATTCAGTATTGCAGCCTGCAGTTGTACCATTAAGTAGACGGGGGTTGGTAACTTTTGCCAGCTAAGGACCCTGGGGGCAGGCAGCCCCCAGGTGTGGGTGGGGGCATGGCTGTGGTCCCGCAGGGGATGGAGTGGGCTGAGTCGCCTCTCTCCCCTACACTGTGGAGCCAATTGACCCTGGGCTCCGCCACTGTGCAGACTCCTGAGCTGATCCAGCCCCTGAGCTGAGCCATGCTGCTCCACCCCCCAACTCTGAACTGAATCTCACCAATCCCCGAGCCACACTGTGCCACCCCACCCCCTCTGCCGCACTGGCCCCCCGCGCTGAACCGCACCATTCTGGCCCCCAAACTGAGCCATGCCGTGCCAGCCCCCTGTGCTGAGATGTGCTGCTCCAGCCCCCAAGCCCAGCCATGCCATGCTGGTTCCTCAGCCACACCATTGCCATACCAGCCCCCCCCCCAAGCTAAGCTGTGCCACTCTGGCTCTTGTGGCCCCAACCTCCAGGCTACGGTTGGGGGCAGAGCCAGCAGGGAAGCCTGAGCAGTGCTATGTGACACTCAGGATCGGCCCACGTGCCAAACTTCTCACATGTGCCGTGTGTTGCTGACCCTCATATAGACATTTGTTTTCATATGAATTACATCATATACACAGCAAACAAGGAGTCCTGTGGCACTTCTAAAGACTAACAAATTTATTTATTGCATGAGCTTTTGTGGGAGAAAATATCTGACAAAGTGGGATTTTCTTCCACAAAAGCTCATGCAATAAATAAATGTTAGTTTTTAAGTGCCACAGGATTTCTTGTTTGTTTTGCTGAATTAGACTAACATGGCTACCCCTTTGGAATTTATCCTATACATAGTTCACCCTGAATTTTGCACACCAACCTCTAATGCAAACACATTGGTTTCCTACATACAAAATCATTGAATTATTGGATGAAACTTGCATCCAATTTGTAATAATTTATTCCTTTTTCTTTGTTTAAACAAATGTCACATGATTGAATGGCATTATTGTTACAAATATAATGAACTCCTGGGTCTACTGTACAAGTCTTAAGTTGTGTGGCTTTCCAAGTTTCATTTGGATTTATTGCCCAGCATCTATATCCAATTGGTTTCATTATACTTGCACTGACATTCAGTCCAAGTGCTATAGCTGGAGATATCCATTTTATTTGGGCAGTAAGTATTATAATTTGATTATCTTGAGGGTCATATGTGAAATTCACCATTTCCTACCACATATTCAGTTTTAATTCAAAATCAGAAACATACTTCCACATTGCACATTTTACCTCAAGCACTTAAATATAGCTCATTCCATCCCTTCTAATGTCTTCTATCACATCATTTGCCCACGTCTGTGCCTGCATACATGCCAAAGTTAAATACATTGCTTTGTAACACCTTTACTGCATCTGAGCCATAGTCTATACTTGCCACTCTTTTTGGCAGCGGTTGATGGGAGATATGTGGGTAAATAAAACAGTCTGCATATCTCCCAACAGTTTACTAAATACTACCCACACACTATGCTAAGCTGACTGGAAATGCCTTCTAGTTAGCTTACCAGTACTCCACTTCCTAGGCTGAAGTTGCTAGGGCGATTTCCAGATAGATTGAGTGCATCTGCACAGACCACTTAATCGAACCTGAAAGGGTGCTGAGAGAGTTGGCCAATGAGATAGCAGAACCACTCGCCATTATATTTGAAAACTCTTGGTGAACAGGGGAGGTGCTGGAGGACTGGGAAAAAAAAGCAAATAATAGTACCTATCTTCAAGAAAGGGAAAAAGGAGGATCCGGAGAATTACAGACTTGTCAGCCTCACCTCAATCCCTGGAAAAATCATGGAGCAGGTTCTCAAAGAATCCATCCTGAAACACTTGGAGGAAAATAGAGTGATCAGGAACAGTCAGCATGGATTCACCAAGGGTAAATTGTGCCTGACCAATCTCATTGCCTTCTATGATGAGATGACTGGATTTGTGGATGTGGGAAGAGCTGTTGACGTGATATACCTTGACTTTAGCAAGGCTTTTGATACAGTTTCCCACAGCATTCTCATCGGCAAGTTAAGGAAGTATGGGTTGGATGCATGGACTGTAAGGTGGATAGAGAACTGGCTAGATCAACAGTTTCAGCAAGTAGAAATCAATGGCTCAACATCTAGTTGGAATTCAGTAATGAGTGGTGGCCCCAGGGGCTGGTCCTGGCACCAGTTCTGTTCAACATTTTCATTAATGATCTGGTTGATCGTATAGATTGCATACTCATTAAGTTTGCAGATGACACCAAGCTGGGGGGAATGGTAGACACATTTGAGGGCAGGGACAGGATTCAGGGAGACACAGACAAATTGGAGCAGTGGGCCAATAGAAATCTCATGAGGTTTAACAAGGACAAGTGCAAAGTCCTGCTCTTTGGACACAAAAACCCCATGCACTGCTACAGGCTGGGGAGCGATCAGCTAAGTAGCAGCACCATAGAAAAGGACCTGGGGGTCATGGTGGATGGGAAGCTAGATATGAGTCAACAGTGTGCTCTTGCTGCCCAAAAGACCAGTGGCATACTGGACTGCATCAGAAGAAGTGTTGCCAGCAGATCAAGGGATGTGATTATTCCCCTCTATTCGGCAATGGTGAGGCCACATCTGGAATACCGTATCCAATTTTGGGCACCCCACTACACAAAGAACATGGATAAATTAGAAAGAGTGCAGTGGAGGGCAACAAAAGTGATCAAGGAGCTAGCGCTCAAGACTTACGAAGAAAGACTGAAGGAATTAGGCTTATTTAGCCTGCAGAACAGAAGATTGAGGGGGGATTTGATAGCAACCTTCAACTACTTGAAGCAGTGCTCCAAGGAGGACAGAGCTCAGGTGTTCTCAGTAGTAACAGAAGACAGAACAAGGAGCAATGGCTTCATGGTACAGCTGGGGAGGTTGAGGTTGGATATTAGGAAAAACTTTCTTACTAGGGGGGTCATGAAGCATTGGAATGGGCTACCTAGGGAGGTGGTGGAATCTCCGTCTTTGGAGATAATTAAGGCTCGGTTAGACAAAACCCAGACTGGGATGATTTAGCGAAAGTGGTCTTGACCTTTCGAAGGGGGTTGGACTAGATTACCTCATGAGGTCCCTTCTAACGCTATGATTCTATGATCACAATGATGGTGGCGATCTTGCTGCTGTTAGAATAGACTTAGGTTAAGATGGTGAAATGATCTGCTGTTTGTGACTTTTCCAATTCAGAAAGCAGGCTGGCTATTAAATATCGACTGGTGCTTATTTCATTTCGGGAAGTTTTTAAAGGTTTTGCTAAATCTCCTAAGCATTTTCCCATTGTACTCCATTTATTTGCTAATATTTTTATATCTATATGCCTGAGCCAAATGTGGCAAACATTGCCCTTTCAATACCATCCCATCACCTATTCTGACTGCTGCTTATCCAGTATGTTATGTTCACATACAGGGGGTTATTTCGATACAAGTTGTTTCAAAACAACTTGTATTGAAATAAGGCATTATTTCAAAATAAGTTAATTTGAATTAAGAAAATGTTAATTCGAGTTAAGGAAAAAAGCTCAAAGCGAAATAGCATGTTTGGACAACAGTTATTTCGAAATGAATCACCGTCATTTCGAAATAACATGTTCAAACGGGATTGCTTCGAAACAATCATTTCGAAACAACGTTGTTTCATCACCAAATGGGGTTTAAGTTGTTTTGAAACAACGCCGTTGTTTCGAAACAACAGTATGTTGTGTGAACATGGCGTTTCTTATTTCAAAACAACCTCTGTTGTTTTGAAATAAGATTGCTGTGTGAACACACCCTATATGGATATCCTTCCTGATAGTAACTGGAGTCATTGACAAGCCAAACCTCATCTACTTTTTCTATAAAACAAACGAGGAGTCCTGTGGCACTTAAAGACTAACAAATTTATTTATCTCATGAGCTTTTGTGGGAGAAAATCCCACTTTGTCAGACATTTTGAAGAGGGAGAACTATATTGAGCTCTGTAATGTTGCTCCTTCTTGGAATAATACGGAACCTTCTGGAGGGATCTCTGGTAATGGACATTCATTCTGTTCTCCTTTGATTATTAAGCCATATAGAATTGGAAATCAGAGCTGATTTTTTTCCATTTCTATGTTCTTATTTAATAAGGCTAATGTCCATTCAACTAGTCTAGGATTGGTTACATGCCCATTATTAATCTATTCCTGTTGGAACCAATGTTCCCTGTAATATTTCATAGAATGTGTAAGCAAAAAATTTCTTTGTGTGCACAAAATTTTCTTTGTGTGTGCTAATATTAACACTGCTGAATTTTTTTGTACGCACTTTATTTTGTTGTGGGCATACACACACAGCTTAGAGTGAACAGTGGTTGGAACATATTTTACAGATGAATGGGAAGTTTTTAATAATATTGGAGATAATTCTACCAGATATTCCCAATACCTACAGTAATTTTTTTCTCCCTGGCCTGAAACTTTGTTCCACTGTGTTAAGATTTCTGGAGATGTAGGCCACTGGTTGTAAATCTGACCCATGATCCTGACTAAGAACTGCACTCATCTCAGTATTAGTGGCAGCTAGTTACAACACAAATGGCTGTCCTGCTTTTGGATAGCTTAGAGCTGGGAACTTTTGCTAACGCTTGTTTTAATTGCTTCAGGGCTTCTTGTTGCTGTGTTCCCTATTCCAGTTTATTACTTTTTCTCATTAATTTCTATAAAGGAGATCCCTTTTCTGCAGAGTTTTCAGTAAAATTTCTGGAGAAATTTGTCATTCTTAAAAAGGATCTCCAGGTACACACATACATAAGTGCTGGAAGTTTCTGCAATAATGCTACTCTTTGCTTATCTTGTGAATGCCTTTCTTGCCCTAGTGTTATTCATAAATAATTTATGTTTTGTCAACAAATCAGAGTTTTTTCAGGGCTAACCTTAAATCTTGTCTCTTTTATCTTCTGTAACTCCTGATCTAACATTTCTAGATTTTCCTTCTTTGTTTTAGTACTAATTAATATGTCATCTTCACAGGATATAGTAGCATACTTACCAGGCATTTTATCCTACATTCTGTTCACATGCAAATGATATATAGTAGAGCTTCCATGGTAAACTGTGGAACAACAAAACCAGAATTGTCTTCCTTGGAAGGTAAAGGCAAATTTGTACCATGAGTCTGAATTCAGAGCTTGACAAAGAATGCATTTGCCAGATCTAATATGGTAAAGTTTCCACATTGCCATTGCCTGAAGGTATTTGGCCACTACTTGTGCAGTCATTGGAATTATTTTGTTAAATGGTCTGAACCCAATGATTAACCTCCAGGCCCTCTTGCCATCTGTTTCAAAATGGGCCAGATAGCTGACTTATTTGTAATTTGTTGCTCTATTTTAACACTGTGAGCTAATAAACCCAGAATAGTTTTTGTAACATTTTTCTTTGCTTCCTTAGGATATTTATATGGTTTCTGGGAAAGGGGATCAGGTCCAGCTGTTAAAAATTCAGTTTCTGTTTTTCCACATTCTGCTTTATTTGTTGCCCATGCTTTACGTTCCTGTGCTATCTCTTTCTTTTGGCCAGTCAGGCCATTTTATTTCCTCTACAGTCTTAAAAGTTGCCAATCTATATCCTGCTTCTCTAAAAACTGGTTGTTCCAAAGTATCTCTCTTAGTTGAGGGCTTTTTCTATAAAACTTTACTCACTAAATCTACTATGAGCTTTAAGCTTCTAAATATATCTACTCCCAATATACCATTACCATTTACATTTATCAAACCAAACTGCCCTTTTCCTTGTTCTTTCCCTAATGGACAGTTTGCTAAATGACTAAATGGAACCTTTCTTTTGGCTTCACTGAATCCCTGTAGTTTTTTTGTTATTATTGGGGGCTCCAAACAAATCTTTTTTTGCTGGTATCAGCTAAAGAAAAAGTGCCTTGTATCAATTAACATATTTTGTCCAAATGCTCCCTTCTTAAAAGCTGCATAAACAGCAGATCTTCCCCATTCGTCTTGTTCTAAATATGCCATGAGGTAAATGTGATGTTTAGCTGACCCTGGGGAAATAGGGCGATGCTTGGCCTCCCTATTTTTGGCTTCTTTCTACCGGTGATGCTCTAGGTACCCTTTTTACATGTTGGGCTAGTTTCTGAAGTTAGGGTACATGAGGCCCATTCACACCAGCTGTTAACTGGTAAATAACTGATGTAAATGGGCCTCATCTACCCAGTGTGAATTGACTTTGCTAACACTTGCCCTGCTTCATCCTGGCATGTGTATCTATGCTTCTCAACAATGTTCCCTCTAAGCTGTGCAGCCATGTGGCCATACAGCTCCCCGCCGCTGCCCCGCACAGGGGATGCTGTCCTGCGTGCACGGCCAGCAGCCAGAGCCCCTACCCTACGTCTGAGCATGCTCCGTTAGTGCTTCTCTGGCTGGAGGAACCATGGCTCAGTCCCACATGGCCAGGTATGAGTGTGTGGGGGGGTCAAGCTGGATGGGGGGTTACTGGGGGGAGCGAGCTAGGGTGGGGGGGACCCTTACCTGGAGAGCTGTGGGGGGGATTGGGCCCACTGAGGGGCGCAGTGAGCAACTTATGTTGCTCAGCTGCCTCAGGGCCGTAGAGGAAACATTGCTTCTCAGCTGTAGCTTTCACTTCATCCATCTGATGAAGTGGGTTGGAGCCCACAAAAGCGTATGCCTGAAGAAATTTGTTAGTCTTTAAAGTGCTATAGGACTTTCATTTTTGCTGTATGCAGACTAACCTGGCTATCCCTCTGGAACATTTCTATGGAGCATGTGCACACTGAGATTTTTCAGTGGTTTACATTTTAACCAAATTTGGGTTGACTTTTTGGACAGCAAACAGCCCATCCCTGTCCCCAGGATGACCCTCCTTGCCACATGTCCTGTCCCTTGTCCAGGGCCTACATACTTTTGAACCCCCTCCCCCCCACCAAAAAAATTATAGGTTGTATTTTTAACAGAGGCGGGTTTAGGTTTTCTGGGGCCCTAGGCAAAGGCCCACTGTGGGGCCTCCTATAAGAACTAAACTCACATAATAAAAAGCATAGCATTTTTGTTCGCTTTAAGACTTTGGACAGTGAACTAGACTGCTTTTGTATTGCCTATTCAACAGCAACTTTTTTTCCCCTTTCAGCACTTGACATGTACTTCCTTTTATTACCCAAGCCCCCCATCCATTCATCCTTATTCTTTATTATTAATAATTTCTTTCTGGTTGAACCTCACAATACAATCCTGAAAATGAAATGAGCGTCACAACAGATCGCAATGCCACATTATCAGAGCAACCACATTTCCCACATATAAAATTTCGTGGAAAAGCCACAACCACAACAAAATCAAAATTCACAAAGGGATCCCCATTCTCTCAGAACTGCATGGTTATAGGAAGGAAGGGTGGAGGGGAGGGAGCCAGTCACAGGGAGTCCTGGGGCTTGTAGGGGAGCAGGCTAAGGGCTAGAACAGATGTAACCTGCTGGTGTGAGGGCTGCTGTGGCCCCAATTTAGCTTCTGGCTGCAGCTGCAGAGGCTGGGCAGTGAGGCTGAAAACGCTACTCCCAGCACCAGCAGCTGTTAAAAAGTCAGGGATAAGGGGCAGGCCGCCCTACAGCTCTAGCTCAGCTTTCCCGTTACTGCTTTTGGTATGGCATGCAATGGAAACTGCTGCCTGGAGGTGAAGAGAGATAACAAGAGCTCTGTAGCTTAAGCCCCCCTCCCTACATCCTCTGGAGCCCCCACAACCCCACATGTTCTCCTCTCCCCTGGCCCTGCAGCTCAGTCACCCCAGCTTAGGTGCAGTCAGGACTTCCAAATTCCCTGACCTATCAGGCTGGGAGGAAGGGATATCATAAGAAAGGGAGAGTGGGAGCCAAGGGGACTCCTAGAACTGAGGGTGAGTGGAGTATGAGCTATGGGCTGCTGGAGAAAACATGCTCATATGGTGTTGCCTCATTTCCTGCTTCAGGGCTGAAACTGCTTCCAGCCCTGAAGAAGCTGGGGAGGAGGGGAGAGCTGGGGGCTGAGACCACCCTCCTTTCCCTCAGTGTCAGAAATAGCCACTACTGCCCAGGGAAGAGAGGGGAAAACATCTGCTGAATCCTCAAACATGACTTTGCATTAAAAAAAAAATCAAAAGCAGGACTAGTACTTTTTTACCAGTAGGAACCACCTATATTAACACTGCTTCCCCTGCAAAAATACATAACAAAACTGGCCCTGCCCTAGAAACGTTCACCCGCCTCAGGCTGCCTGAACAGTGAGCACCATCCACAGGGTAAGAGCAGGGGATGGGGGGTGAGGGGGAGCGTGAGTAAAGCCTGCCCCAAAGATACAGAACTGCTCCTCAGGGCAGCTTGGAGTTCGTACCAGGACACCTCCTGCCCTGTGGAGGGTGGGGGCGGGGGGGATGTAAAATTAGCCCCCAGGCACCAGAGACCCTTGGTAGCCCACTACCAGAGTGGAAGAAAAGAACAATTTCAAATGATCACTTTGTGTTGTGAGTCCCTTTAATAGCTGGTCATCAGTGGAAGAGTTGTACATATTTCCATTACTTAGCCTCATCTATGGCAATTGACTGCACTTCACTACTTAACACCTTCCAGCATTCCGCACATCACCACCAGTGGTTCCCAAACTTTTCTCTGCCATGGCACACCTTGATACCTTCAAATTTTTTGAGGCACACCACCATTAAAAGAAGACTCATGAATATTCAAAATAAGTTACGTATGAATATTCATGAACCTTGGCACAGTGTTTCGGAAATGATCCTATGTGTGGTAGTAGGGGTAGCAGAGCAGGGGTGGCAAAACAGGGAAGGTCAGGAGTCGTGTGCAGTGGCAGGAGTGAGTGTGGGGAGCAGAGCAGGGCAGAGGTGGTAGAAGAGGACAAGGGCAGCCATATGGGGAACAGCACAAGGGTGGCAAGAGAGGAGAGGGGAAGGGAGAACAAGAGTGGCTTTGTGGGGGAAGGAGGGAAACCTGGGGAGTGGGAAGGTAGGGCAGGAGGAGCATGGCGCAGCACCCACTGCCCCCTTCTCCACAGTGGCTCCCTGCCACCCAGGGCAAATCCTCACCCCACTGCTGCTTCCTCCCACCCCAGTGGTTCCCATCCTGCCCTCCCCCAGCCCCCTGTTGCCTGTGATGGAGCCTCCCATCACTGCAGGGGCCAGAACTAGGCCTCCAGCCCCCAGCTACACCCCCCCACAGCCACCCCATCTCCCAGCTACACACACCCCCAACCAAACAGCCACCCCACAACCCCAGCTACACACCAGCTGCTACACAGACACTCCCACCCACCTCTGCAGCACACATATCTGCCACACACAACCCCCAGCAGCTCCCCACCCCAAAGCCTTTACCTGGGCTGTTTGCAGGCTGCCTGACACAAGCTGCTCCACCCTGCATGGGGAGATTCACACACTCCCGGCCTCTCGCCCTTCTCTGCTGGCTGGGCCTAAGGTGGAGCCACCAGAACACTATGTGTGGGCTGCTCCTGCTATTTTTAGGGGGACCCCTGGAAGTCTGCGTTCCAGTGCCTTCCTCTATTGTTAGGGGGGCCAGAATGCTGCCTGCCTAAAAATAGAGGGCCCCGGAACTGTCTTCTGGTGCCTTCCCCCTTACTTTAGCCCCTGCCTTTTCCCAGCCCTGCACAGCCCATGTGGCTGGGCGGAGTAGGGAGGGAACTTTAACTCCAGCTCTTGGGGATGCTCGGTGTGACTCAAGGCAGAATTTGGCCTGTTCTGTATAAGAAAGAGAGAAAGAAGAACAGAACACAACTACTTTTAGATCTGAGAAGGAGTGACAGTGGGGTTACAAAGGGGAAAAAAAAGTTATTTGTTATCTGAACAAATTTGACACTGGAGAGGATGCTCAAGAGGCACCAGTTTAAACCCAGAATGCCTTTTCTGAGGTTAATTTCAGTTCTATTGTAACTCAAACTGAACAAACTGGCAAAGTATTTGGCTTCCAGTGGGAAGTGGTCACAAGAGCCACTCTTCATATTTGAAACTTTTACTGCAATGCTACATAAATAAGAAGCCTTATTCCACTGTGGCTTTTTTCAACACAGGCCCAAAACTGAAGCACGTAAATTATCCAGACATGTCAACTCTTGCAAATTTATCATGAGTGACATTATTGGTAGGTAAAGCCGCACTTATGATCTCCCAACAGAATTCTGAAATTTCAGGAATTTTTTCCCCACCCCCAGTCTGCTAAGGTTAGCTCAGTCTTCTGTAGCCATAATGTAGGGACACAGATAAAATTAATAGAATTTACCTTTAAAACATCTGTTAGGCAACACTGTATCTGTTCTTTAAGCTCGTAACTAAAATAGTTAATTCCCCCCAGTTTAATAGGCATTATAACCAATATTTAACAAAGCTCTATATCATAAATTTAGAACTCATTTCATATTCTTGATGACATTTCTTTTAGATGTAACACAGTGTAATTTCATTTAAATATGTGCGAAAAAGCTGTGTGAATGAAAAGTCTGTGTGATGGGATCAGTTGACATCAGCCTGTCCTGATCAAATGCAAGTAGCGCCTTAATGGATGAACAATTCAAACTAATTTCTGAAAAGCAAGAAGAATACACCCCAGAAAGCGAAAAACAATATACAAGATCAAAGTCATATCTGCAAATAACTGGTGGTGAATGGTCGTCATAGAGGAGCTTTGAGGCAGCAAGGCACAGCAAGCCCCATACACTCACATGAGACTCAGCAAGTATAAAAAACATGAAAATTTTGTGTCTTATTCTCCATCTGTTATCTTAGAGCACCAAATTCATGACCTGGAGAGACTTGGCTCCCTCCTTGTGCTCCTCCTAGGTGGCCACTGGGCTGGTTCAAGCAACACATGAAGGACTGGTAATTATGCCATGCCAGCTTCCAAAATTTCATAGGTATCAATGTATAGGTCTGTTTTTTGGTTTTTTTTACTATTTTTACATTTACAAATAAATGTGGCATATTGACTTGCCTGCAAAAAGATCCTGCTAGTCTTTTCTTTTTAAGTATAACAACTCCATTTCCTTCAGGCATTTTCTGCTTAATGTAAAACAATCCAGCACACAAGAGAACAATTTCAAGCACAAAAAATACTGGGTGCAGCATATGGTGTGTTCGGCAGAGTTCAACTTTAAAAATTATATCACTGCTGAAGAGGTTACACCCCCAGTCCACCTGCTGCCCCACCCTCACAACTGAGGCAACTAAGCAAGGGCAGAAGAGCCCATGCTTGTACCAGGCTGACCCCACCACCATGGGAGGCCCCATGGTCAGACCAGGCAGCTCCACCACGTGGGCATGTGGTGAGGACAAGAGACCCCAGGCCAGGCCAGCCCTGACACTTGGGCATAGGGTGGGGCAAGGAAACCCTGAGGGGGACAGGGTAGCACCACAGTATGGGCATGTGGTAAGGGTGGGAGACCTTATGTCGGCTCCCCAGCCTCTCCCCCTAGGCTGCGGGGGGCTTCCTGGCCAGGGCTGCCTCACAGCAGCCTGGCCACCAACCTGGTCACCAGAGCTCCAAGGCTGAGAAAAGAGCCCTGGCTCACCAGCCCTGTTGGCCCAACACTGGACAGGACAGAGGCTGAAGAACATCCTGCAGCCCACCCCAGAGCTCAGGTGAGGGGCTTTATTCCCAGGCCACCCACCCCTGGGGCCCAGAGGTCATGGAGCACATCCCCCAGTCCCACCTGGGGCCCAGAGGCCTTAGGGCACCCCTCCCGACTCCCACCAGGGGCCTAGAGGTCCCCCTCACCTGACCAGGGGCACAGGGAGCAATTTCTGGACCTACTCAGGACCTGGAGACCATGTGGGGAAGCCCCCCACTCCATCCCACCCTACCTCTTCCCCTCTGCCTGTCCAGGACCTCTCCAATCCCCCACCAGCTGCGTCCCACGGCACCTACCTGCTCTGCATGTGCTGGAGGGGAAGCTGCTGCTGCTGCCACTGCAGAGAGGAGCTGTTTGAGTCTCCCTCCCTCTGCCTCAGCCTCTCCTAGGCACACCTTGGAGCAGCACGGATGAAGAGGGGTGGTAGCAGCTGAGTGACCTCTGCCTACACCCCGGCAGGCTCCTCTGTCTGTGCCTGCACCAGCCAGGGGACAGCCTCAGAGATTCGGGGCACAGGCCCTGTGTTGCCAGCACCAGCGATGCCCCTTCCACTCACCCCCACAACCAGCAAGGGAAAGTTTGCCGCTTTACGGGGTGGGTGGGAGGAGGGGTTGGAGCAAGCCAGCCCAGAGGTTGGGCTCTGCTCTTCTGCCCCGCCTCTGGGCCAGCCCTCACTCTCTCTAGCATGGGACAGCCAGCCCAGGGGAGAGGTGGGAGAGGGAAGCCCTACCCCTTAGCTGGCTGTTCCTCCCTGGGGTGGGGGGCAAGCCTGCACACATGCAGCAGAGGCTGCTTTTCTTAACTTAAAGCAGGGAGCTGATGGGCGTGGCTCCCCTGCACTCACCGAGGGGCCGGTGCGCCCCCCCACAGCTGGGGGTCCTAGGCCACCACCTGCCTCGTCTACCCCAAAAGCTGCCTCTGATTTTTAACAGAGGCAAACAACTTTTTTCCCCTAACCTCATTCTCAGAAATGGCTGAGCCATTTTGAGTGAAGGTTACTACCAAAATTTAGGCTGTGATAGAGGTCAAACGTGATATTTCAGGGGTCAATTTGGGGGCCCTGGAATGTTCCTGCAAGGGTGGGCCCCCCTCCCAAACCAGTGGGCCCTCCTCCTGCACGATGGCCCCCCCAGGTCCTGCCCCCCCCACATGCCAGCACCCCTAATGCTCCCTCCGTGTGTGCTGGGCCACCCCCGCGCTTACAAGTGGCATTGCGGCTGCGAAGGTGGGGGTAGGCTTCAGGTCGGGGTAGCGGCGACATGGTTGGGGATGAGGCAGGAGGCCCCAGGTTGGGGCAGGGTGTGGAAGGGGAGGGGTTTGGGGCAGGATTTGAGTCCCACAGCATTGCCCCTGGCTCCTGCCCCCTCCCCTGCCTGCCGGAACATGGCAGAATGCCACTCTGGGGCCTGCTCTTTTTAGGGGTGCAGCATTTGGGCCCCTAAAATTAGAACAAGGAACTGGAACACTGCGTTCTGGGGCCTGTTATTTTTCAATGGTGGGCCCCAGAACACAGCGCTCCAGCACCATTTTTTGTTTTAAGGGACTCCAGAATGCTAAGCCCCTAAAATAGGGGATCCCAGAATGACGTTCTGGGGCATTCCAGCTTACTTTAGCCCCTGTGATATTTCAATCTGAATAGTTAGCATCTGCTAAAGCTAACAGCAGCTGAAAAGCAGGGTCTCATAATGAGAGACATCTGGAAACCTTATATCTAGGTGGCACTAGTAGCAGCACCTACACTAGGGGTATGTCCACACACACTCCTTATTTCGAAACAACAGAGGTTGTTTCGAAATAAGGAATGGCATGGCCACACGACGCATGGCCATTTCGAAAGAAGCAAACTGCTTCTTTCGAAATAGCCGTGCGCTTTTCGAAATAAGCTAAACCTCGTTTTATTTCGAAAGGGCGTTGTTTCGAAATGGTTGTTTCGAAACAACGCCAAGTGGACATGCCATTTCGAAATAACTGGCTGAGCTTCCTCCCAGGGTGCTTAGCACCCTGGGAGGAAGAGCCACCCCCTCAGCACCCTGTCCAGGGTGCTGAGGGGGGGGGACAAACCGCAGGGCACCGGGGCGCTGCCCCCAAGAGCAGGGGGAGCCCTGCGGAGGGGCGCTGATGCCCCCCCTCTCCCCGCCGCTGGGGTGCTCAGAAGCCGGGCGGCAGGGTGCCGGGGCTCCCCGCTCTCCCCACAGCCGGGGCTGTTGCCCACCCCCACAGTGGGGTCCGGGGGCACCCGGCTCTCCCTGCCGCCAGGGCTGGCGGCAAAGCCCGGGGCAGGGAGCCGGGGCCGCGGCTTTTCCCTGCCGCGGGGGCTGCAGCCACGGGGAGCCGGGTCCCGCCGGCCCCTCCGGCCCCGGGCTCAGCGGGGGCAGTGGTTGCGAGCCCCGCGGCTCCCCCGCCACCAGCTCGGGGGTCCTGCAGCCCCAGGGGAGGTGGCTGCAGGGCGCGGGGTGAGCCGCCTGGGCTGTGGCCACCTCCCCCGGGGCTGCAGGACCCCCGAGCTGGTGGCGGGGGAGCCGCGGGGCTCG
>ML682100.1:532508-550673 GCA_007922195.1 Podocnemis expansa
ATCATCTGCAAACTTACTAAGTGTGCAATCTATCCCATCATCCAGATGTCACTGTATGGCTGCTAACAGAGAGATTTGACTTGTAAGGCTACTAATATATGTTATTGTAGCATTGCTGTTAGACACAGATTTGTTAGTGTAGGGTTATTAACAGACAGACTTGCTATTAAAGGGATGCTGAGACACACACACAGGTTATTGTGCGGTTGCTTTCCTGGACATTCATTGACACTTTGTCCAGAAAGCTGATCTAGCAACAGCTTGTCCTGTGATTAGAACAAAAGTCTGACCAAACTGAGTGAAATTTTTTGACAGTTTCAGTGAAAAATTCAAATTTGAGACAACCAAAACATTTTGGAGGTTGTATTGATCTCCACAAACTGTTTCAGTTAAAAAGAAAATCAGCAAAAAAGTAAAAAATTTCAACTTTTTGTGTTGGCATAACATTTGTTTTGAAATTTCCTTCCTTTTTGTCTCTTTAAAAATGTTCAAAACTCCCTGAAATCAAAATTAAATGTTTCACCTAATCCCAGAGAAGATTTTTAGCACCTTCAAATGTGCCGCAAAACCCCAAACCATTTTGTTTGTCACCCCAAAGTGAAAATATTTTTCAATCTTTTGAATCTGCCAGCAAAATGAAGAATCCATTTATAAGTTCCCTTTATATGCCCTTTATAAGCTCCTTGATCTGTCTGGGACAGAGTGGGAGTTTTCTGAAATGGTTTTATGACTGCCGTCCATGCTTCAGTGTCCCATCATACTTTACTTTGCTGCCCTTTTTGTGCAACAGGGTTAAAAAGCTGATCTTGGCGCAGTGTGAGAGACTGGAGGTTTTGTCTCAGGGAGGGTGGAATGAACAGGTCATTAAAGGATTGGCTGAAACCAAATGCAGGTAGAAGTTGTGAACTCAGCAAAGGTCACTAGGGGAGGATGAGAACTGGGTGCTGGATAAGATCCAGCAGCTCTCAGCTGGGATTAAGGGCAAAGGGACTGAAACAAAGACAGAGCCGTGGTTTATATGAGGGCAGGGCGTTGGCCACACCTCTGTCATAACTTTAGCCTTTCTGGACTAAGTTCAACACTTTCACATCCTGGGGGCTAATACATTGTTCCCTTCTTTTGCAGAGGTCATCTGGTGCCCCCGCATGTACTCCCTGGGAGCACTGCATCTTAAAGGGACAAAGCATCCCACAGGAGTCTGGTGTGGCTGCAGGGAGCCACCAAGACAGACAGGCTTAGCTGGTGCTGAGGCCCCAATTTTAAGGGCTTGGTACCAGGCTGGGACACAGATCAGCATTGTGGACCCAATTTGCTGCCACCAGTTTGATCTCTCTGGCTTGACTGAGCGATTAGTGAAGACCCGCTCAATCAATTTGGATTTCGACTCAGCAAGTCTTCCCCCATAAGAAGAGTAGTGCTGAGTCGAAGAAATGGCATTTCCCTTCAGCTCAGCACAGTGGAGCCACAGAGTTAAGTGGGTGTCAGAAAACTGAAGGAGATATGTAAGGTTTTTTACATAGCTTGTGTATCTTCCTTCAGCTGCCTCCAACAAGAGTGGCAAATGTCAGGGCCGTCTAGGGGTGGGGTGGGTGAGAGGGGTGATTGCCCTTGGTCCCATGGTTCTGTGGGCCCCGGGCTGTCTTGCCCTGAGCAGGGCAGCATGGGGCCTGCACTGCTGCCCCCCATGGCTGTGCGCGGAGCCAAAGGCAGCAGGGAAGGGCAGGAACTGGGAGCGTGTAACCAGCCTCTGCTCGGGTCTGGCCTGCCCCACCCTGCTCCCAGTGTGGGAAAGAGCCAGGCCAGGGGTGGTGGGGGCCAGCCAGAGGCTGGGCCCCACTGTCCCACCCCTCCCCTGGGTTGGCATTTCTCCCTACAGGCAGGGAGGGCCAGTCCAGAGGTGGGGTGGGAGAGCACAGACCAGGCCCTCGTGGACTGGCCTGCTCCACACCGGGCAGAGTGAGTGGCTCCGGGGAGGGGCAGGAGTGTGGGGCCAGTCTCTGGGCTGGCCCACCCCACCGCACCCACCAGTATGGGGGGGCTGCAGGAGGGGTCCCCCAAGGCCCATTGCCCCAGGCCCTGCACCCCCCTAGGGACATCCCTGGCAAATGTAACCCAGGTCCTAGACGCAGAGGACATGGCTATGTTGCAAGCGAAGGTGCAGTTACTTGCAAAGTGCTGGCTTCTCTCTAGCTGGCCTGGGTATCAGTAGCAATGCAGACTGATGGCACAGTCAGTAGCCAGAGTAAGCCCATGCCAGCACATCTACTCTGCGCTTGTGACAGCAGCCATGTCTATCCTACTAAATCAAGTAGACTTAAGTTACATTGATGATCCCCTTAAGCTGCTTTATTTCCACCGGTTGTTCAAGTCCACACAATGCCTGTCATGTCAGTGAAGAGTGTCAGTCTTGCTCTTGCTCACCCACTGTGCAACTCTGGGAGCTCTGGGAACAGATTGTGGTCAGTGGTGAACAGGGGCCACAGGGCCCCTGGTCCTCCCCATTGGTGCCCCCCCACCAAAGGGCTTCCTGCCCTGCCAGAGAGCCAGCAATAAAGGGTGGGGGGGTGGCTGGGGCCAGAGGCCAGCCGTGGCCTGGCCATTCGACCTCAGGGCTGACTGCCGTGTGTGGTGCAGCTTTGGGCCACGCTGGAGCCTGTACTGCTTGCATGGCAGTCAGCCCTGCCATCCCACCTCCCCAGGGCTGACCAGGCAGGCTGCAGTTGGCTTGCCCCACCCCTGGGGGTGAAGTGGTCGGCTCAGGGGTGGGAGTGGGAGAGCTTGGCCTGTGGGCTGGCTTACCCTCCCCCTGAGGGAAGATCATTTGGCCCAAGGTGGGCCAGGAGCTCAGATCCTGGCCTCAGGCTGGCTCGCTCCACTCCCCGTCTCAGTGCCAGGCTGCGGCACGGTGGAGAGGCCCCCACATTGTGGTGGGCACCTGGGCACAGGCCCCATTGGCCCATGTTTTAATCCACCTCTGATTGTGGTACATCACAGGGAAGTGCTCACAGTCCCATGATCCAAGGAGGGCAGCCGTGTTCGTCTAGTCCAGCAAAAGCAACAAGAAGTCCTGTGGCACTTAAAGACTAACAAATTTATTTATCACATTTCTCCCACAAAAGCTAATGCGATAAGTAAATTTGTTAATCTTTAAGTGCCACAGGACTCCTTGCTGCTTTTGCTGCCCCATGATGTACTTCTTTCTGTCCCATCATTCCACAGGACTCTGACTTTGTTTTTGCTTCATTTTTCCACAGCCCTTGCATCCTATGCACCCTCCATCTGTGCCTGACAGCACAGTTAACTGCTGATGAATGATATGAACACCCCACAGTTCATCCTTCAGTATTTCATGAGCTGACAGAAAGTGAATCCATGGTGCCTGCCCTTCTGTGTGCCATGGAAGGAAACCATTCAAGATTGCTGGTGGCATTCATGGAACAGCACCAGGCATGGGCTTGGGAAACCTGCTGATGGTTGGATCACATCATGATGCATGTCTGCGAAGATGAGCAGAAGCTGCAGAACTTCCATATGTGCAAATCCACCTTCCTGGCACTGTGTGCGGCACTTACCCTGCCTTCTGGTACAAGGATACTGGGATGAGAGCTGTCTTCACTATGGAAAAGTGAGTGGCGATCACTGTGTGGAAGCTGGCAACCCCTGACTGCTATCAGTCTGTTGTGAATCAGTTTGGAGTTTGAAACTCCACTGGGAGGGCAGCAGTGACATAAGTGTGCAGGGCCTTTAAATCACTTCCTCCTACAAGGACTGTGACTTTCAGTGATGTGCAGGAAATAACTGAAGGCTTTGCAGCAATGAGATTCTCTAGCTTTGGTAGGGCAATAGATCGGACACATATCACAATTTTGGCAGCAGACCCTCTTGCAACAGAGTACATCAACTGAAAAGGCTACTTCTTCATGGTCTTTCAGGTGCTTGCAAATCACTGGCACTATTTCATTGACAACAATGTGGCGTGGTCACAGAAGGTTCATGATTCATGCATTTTTTGGAACACTGGAGTGTATAGAAAGCTGCACGTTGGGACTTTCTTTCCAGACCAGAAGATTCCAGTGTGGGATTTGGAAATGCCAATAGTAACCCTGGGAGACCCTGCCTATCCTTTGTTCGGGTGGCTCATGAAGCCTCACACCAGGAACCTAGTCAGCATCAAGAAGAGTTTCAACAACAGGCTGAGCAGGGGCCGAATGACGATTGGATGGGCCTTTGGTCACTTAAAAGGTCACTGGTGCTGCCTTTGTGACAGGTTAGGCCTCAGAGAGGCTTAATTTTGCATAGTTGTTGCAAAGCAAATGGGGGGGGGGTTTGCAGGGCTGGAGCATTGAGGATGATTGGTTAGCTACTGATCTTGAGCATCCTGATACCAGGATCATTAGAGCAATGCAGCAGGAGGCCATCTGAACGAGGAAGGCTTTGAAGGAGAATTTTGACGATTCCCAGTAACATGGCTTTATGAGATGCATTTGGTCAGACACTATTTACTTTTTGCATTGAATGGCCCCAGTCAGGGGCGTTACTTGGCATAGGCCCATGGAATGTATTTCAGAGTGCCCTGAACCATGCCTGTGAGCTGGGGAGGTGGGGCCTTTTTAAATCTCTCACCTGGCTACACTCCCAGGCACATGGCCCAGGGCAGAACAGGGTGGGAAATGTAAATGCCATCTGTGGCAAGGAGTGGTTTGGTGTCTGGTGGCTCCCTCTTGAGCTCCAACAAAAATAAGTAGTGTGCTGGACTGGGGGGTGCATTGGGAGCTGGGCATGGGCTGCAGGAGGCAGGAAAGGGGCTTGAGGCTGAGGTTGAGATCCATGAGCTGGGGGGGAAGGTGTGTGAGGGTTGGAGGGCAGGGGAAGGTGCATGGGAGGCAAGTGAAGGGGCTTGGGTCCAATGCAGAGTGTGCACAGAGCTGGTGGAGGGACAAGGAAAGGGGAGCAGGGCTAGGAGTGAGCTGCATGGGGCTGGGCGGGGCAGGGGTGAGGGTTGGGGAATGTGTGTGGGGCAATGGGGGCAGTGGAAAGAGATCAGGGCCAGGAGGAGCAGTAGAAGTTGGGAGGGGCAGGAGAGTGGACTTGGGTTTGGGGGCTGGCAGAAGATGTAGGGGCGGGCTGGAGGAAGGGGAACACCAGGGAAAGAGTGCTAGGCCAGGAGAAGGGGTTGGGGAGTGGTTTAAGAGCATAGGGCTGGGGGGAAGAGTGGAGGGGAAAGATATTCGAGGTCTGTGCCCCAAGTTTCTTTTCTATATAACAGCAACGCTGGCTGCTGTGGTGCTTGCTTCTTGAATATTAATTGCACTGTACAAATATTCCTGCCTATACCCACTAAGTGTGAACGTTAGCCTCAAGCAACGCGTGTGCAACACAAAAATGGACTCATTTTATTTCAAAGACTCAAGCTTAAAGACAGGACAAACCCAAACAACAAAGTTTTGGTTAAACAGGAGAACATGAAATGATAAACAGTCTCCCAGGGCTCTCACAGCTGCGTGTAACTCCAGCTGTCATTGCAAAATTGTCCCTCAGCATGGAGTGCATGCAAGGGCAGATTACTGCACAGGTTTGGTGCTGGGGATGTGGGGCTGCCCTGAAACAGAAGCTGAGCTCTGCACTCCCACCCCACCCACGGGTCGGGTGATCTGCCCCTGCGCTGGCCAGTCTGCCCCGCCAGAGGCAAGGTGGGCCCAGAGCCATCGTTAGGGAGGGCAAGCAAGGTGACTGCCCCAAATCCCACGGTTCCACAGGCCCAGCTCTGTCCCACTACCAGCGGGACAGCATGTGGCCCACACTGCTGCCCCCCACTACCATGCTGCCCGCTTCACCTGCCCTGCTACCTTTGGCAGCAAGCCAAAGGCAAGGGGCGGGGCAGGAGCATGAAACCCGGATGCTGAGCCAGCTCACCCCACCCCCAGGATGGAGCAGCCAACATAGGAGTGGGGCACGAGCGTGGAGCTCAGCCTCTGGGCTGGCCTGCCCTGCTTCCCCAGCATGGGGAGGCCTGACGTCTCCCACGGGCCAACTGGTCCTGGGCTCCACCCCCCACCCCCAGGGACAGCCCTGGGCAGGCCAGCATGATTGATTGCTCCATTCTGGGGATGAGCAGTTAGCATGCTGTGTATGGCCTCCAGCATGGCCTTCCGGGGCCCGTGACCCTGGAGGGCCACAATGGGAGCTGCATTGTATGCCAGTCGGCCCTGCTGCCACCTGCAAACAGACTAGCTGGAGCAGAGGTCCAGGCTTCTGGAGGCGGGCCACTCGTGTGAGGCCAGGGCCCCATCAGTGGAGGGTGGGGACTCCAGGTGTATTGATGCTTTGGCACTGAGATATTTTACAGTTTGTAATATTACTCATAACTCGCTCTCTCTCTCTCTCACACACACACACACACACTCTAGGCAGAGTCAGAATCTGCTGGTCCAGCATTAAGGATGGAGATGTCCCTCCCATGGAGTTCAGGAAGGGGCAGAGGTGTGCTGTGAGAGAGCACAGTGCAAAACCCGTTACTCCCAGAAAAGCCGCAGTTTCTGTCCTGTCTCTATTTCTAACAAACTGGTTGGAGCTGGAAAAGTTCCATTGCACTTCTATGATTCTATAACACTATGAATTAATATCCATTAATATATTTATTATACTTTAATACAAACTATATAAAATAATTAAAATAAAATATATAATAAAAATAAAATATTTATTTATAACATAATTTAATAGCCTGAAAACCCATGTCTGTTCCAGCTCTATGATTCTATAATACTATGAAAACCCATGTCCCCACAGACTTGCTACATTCTCTGACTGGTACCCCATGCCAAAACCAGGCAGAAGCTTTGACCCCAGAATTGATCCCACTTGGGTCTGACAAAGTGGAATTTTTCCTCCACGAAAGCTCATGACAGAAATAAATTCATAGCAGCATTGGTCTTTGAATGGTGAGGGGGACCCTAAGCAGCTCAGCTTTTCGCCTGGCTCCTAGATGTGCTGCAGATTTGTTGAGGCCTGCTGTAATGCAAATATAAGCTTTCACCCAGACCAAAAGTTATCAAACTGTGCTCTGGGATTTCCATTCAACTGAATCAAGGAAAGGTTTTTAGGATTTCTTTTTACTGCTGTTATCCAAAATGCATTACAATAATTGCCTAACAGTTCAAACAACATGTTGATAGATCATTAAGTGGTCTGCAAGTCCTTCAGGAATTTTTAATTGGTCTATGGTAGAAAAAGAAATTAAAACATACCTCACTTTATTTCCATTTATTTTCTAATAATTATAATATAGCATGAGGAACAAAAAGGAGAATGAAAAATGGCGGGGAGACAAAAGAAAGTGGTTTCTTCTTGTGCCCGTCTTCCTTCCTCCCCAGGGAGAATGAAGATGCGCACAGGGCTGACTAAATCCACCACTGGGGAAGGGAAATAGTGGAGGCTTCAGTTAGGCCTTGCACACAACAGAGAGTTATCACAGAATAAGCTGAATGTTCAACCCCACCCCCAGCTTCTGCTTGAACCAGAAACCAAAAACAATGCAAAGGCCACCTAAACCCCTTGGAACAAGGGTTATGGAAGTAAGTCAACTCCCCTAGCCTTGGCTCCTTTTGAAGATGAAGGGAAAGAATGGGGGTGGGTTTGTGGGTGCCTAGTGGCATCGGGCTGGCGGGTCCTGGGCCTGCATCAAGCCACCCCAGACAGTGTTCTCCAACGATTTGGGCTGCTGCACGGCATGGGTTCATTGCCCAGGATGCTGAGCCCCAGGCTGCCCTGTCCTGCGGTGTCTTTTCCAGAGGCCATGTGCCAATGGTTTCGGACACAGGCTCTGTGGGCCTTGGTATCCCACCAACAGTGACCCCACCCCATGTCCTGCCAGGCACATGCCCTGCTGAGCTACACCATCCTGCCCCACATTCCTTGCCCGTGTGCTCCCATGGGACAGCCTCTGCCCACCCCCTACCCCTGGAGGCCTGCCTGTCCTGGGGCTGTTCCCCTACCAACAGTCCTTGTCTCACCTGCCTGCCCTACCATGACCACAGGGAAGGAGGAGTCAATGGAAAATGCATCAGGGCAGGGAGGAGATGCTAGTCAAACAGGAAGGCTTTGATTCGTGTAAGACTGCTGTCTGTGACTCATAGCAGTTACCCTGATGGCTGCCCCTCCCGGGCCATCACTAAAATGCATAGAATGTGTGCAGTGAACAGATGGCCCCTTCACCTTAACTAGATGGCCCCCTTGAACTCAACTAGATGGCCCCCTTGAACTCAACTAGATGGCCATTACCACCCTGGGGGCCCATTGTTTTGCAGGGCTTGGTGTAGGTGGGCTCTGCCTAAATGCAAGGTCCTGCAGGGCATGACTCATACCCCTATTGTTCCCCACATTCCCTGTAATCAGGGAAAGGTGGGAAACAGTCTTTAAAAGCTGAGGTTCTGGGGTGCTCAGGCAGGACGGTTTTCAACATCTGGCCTGGCCTGATCAACCAGAAGCTGCCTCCTCTGCTCACGAGTTCCCCCTTGAGCGTATCAACGAGTTTCCCCCACGAGTACAACTGCCGGCCGATTACGAGTCTCCTTTCTCTTGCCTGTAATGCTGCTGCTGCTGCTAATAGGACTGGTAAGATTCTGCCTTGCAGTCTCTCTTTAAAATATTTTATTTCTTCGCTGCTGCTTTGGAACTATTTCCCCCAGCTTTACAGGCTTGTGTGCGTGCGTCTTCTCCTTTCTGTTTATTTGCCGCTTCAGTTTGTGTTAGGAGCTCCCGTGTCTGTAATTGCCTGTCGCTACTTTGTATCACTTAGTGTATCCCCTTATCCTGTATCATTTGTGTTGTGTTGAAAGTATCCCTGTAAGTTGCAACACTGTATTAGTTTATTTGATAGCCTTAGGAGTGTTAAGTTAGATTATAAGATTGTCTTTCTTTAGTTTGCAGTCTTTAGAATTGGTTTTGCTAAGTTGCCTTTGCCCTCCCCTCTGTAACCTCCCCAACTTAAATAAACTTTTTCTCTTTAACTTTACTTGTCCCCTCTTCATTTCCAGGATCCCGGTGCACCTCAACTTTCGTTCTGTCCCTGTCCCCTTCTCTGCGGCTCCCGGCCCCCTCGCCGCTCCCGCAGCCGCTGCCAGTTCTCCCTGCCCTGCCACACTTGTGGCTCTCTGCCCCTGTGGCTCCCAGCTCCCAAGCCGCTCCCGCGGCCACCCGCCAGCCCTCCCAGTTCGCAGCCGCTTTTCCCTGGTCCCTGGCAGCTCCCGCCAGTAACACCCCATTACTGCCGCTGCTTTTCCTCGGTCTCTCCACCGGCTTCCCCCGAACCCCTTCTGCTTTCTCCCCAGCTGCTCCCCCGAACCCCTTCTGCCTTCCCTGCCAGCCGCCACTTCCCCTGAACCCCTTTTGCCTTCCCCGCCAGCCGCCACTTCCCTGAACCCCTTCTGCTTTCTCCCCAGCCACCACCTCCCCGAACCCCTTCTGCCTTCCCCGCCAGCTGCTGCTTCCCCAAACCCCCTCTGCTTTCTCCCCAGCCACTCCCCCGAATCCTTCTGCCTTCCCGCCGCTGCCACTTCCCCCGAACCCATTCTGCCCTCCCAGCCACTGTTCCCCGAGACCCTTCTGCCTTCCATGCCATTTCACCCCTTCCACCTCCGTAGCAAACCCCTGAACTCCCTTTCAGCCCCTTCTGCTTCTCCCCGTTGCCCATACCCCCACGCTCAATCCACCCTTTCAGTCTCCCTCTCAAACCCCCAAGCTTCTGCTCAGCTCCCCCCACTTTTCCCGTTGCCCCATCCCATTCCCCCAAGTCCCTTCCCCCTTGCCTTTCCTCTCCTTTGAGCCCCCCCCACTAACCTTCTTTACTTCTCTTGCTCCCCCGCCTGCTTCCACCTTTTTCTGACATGCCCACATGCTAATTCTGTGCTGTACCCCTTTTCCTTATAGGGTAGTAAAGTACCTTATAGTTTATAGTGAGTGGGGCTATAGTGTTAGTAGGTTAGGTGAAGAATCCCATTGTTCCCCAACCTGCCCCTACTCCCGAAAGTTAGGTACCCCCCAACACTTTACAGAAACCACTGTGACAAACACGACATACACCGACCGCCGCTCACCTTACCCTGTACTCATTTTAACAAAGTGTACCCCGAATCCACCCCATACCCCACGGGTGCAGTGGTTGCCCCCCAAGATCCTCAAATCCCTGAACCTGCTGGCAGGGTCAACTGCTTGGTTCATTGGTGATCCTGGCAACACCAGACAGGCAGGCTACTGTGGGTGTAGACACTTAAGGGGCCTGACTCAGTACAGGCAGACTGGGCTCAATTCTTGAGCATCAAATGTGAAACCTTCTAGCCCATGAGGTACAGAGGCAGTCCCTTCATAAGAGCATCTTTGTAGGTCATTATGGACATAGGCTGGCTCTATCACAGGATGCGCATCCATGCACCCCTGGGCAGTGATCTATATAATTTTTCTGTTCACTTTTGCACTGTGATTGTTTGATTTGATGCCAATTATACCATGCAAGGTTCCCTTTTGAATGCTCTACTGTGTTGTTATGGTGTCATGTTCCCTGCAGTATCATATATGCAGGGCTGTCCCTAGGGGGGAGCGGGGCCCAGGGCAAATCATTTTGTGCGGGGGCCCCCCATTTAAACTTTGCAGCGCAAAATTCCCTCTAAGCCAGTGGTTCCCGACCTGTGGTCCGGGGACCCCCAGAGGTCCACAGACACTTTGCAGAGGGTCTGCGAAGCCTCTCCCTACTTGGGGCTGGAATCCAGCTACAGCCCTGATGCTCCCTGCCAGGGCTGCCTTGCCCCGTCTGTGGCTGTCTCCTGGCAGGGGATGGAGCCACAGCAGCTCCCCAGGAGGGGCAAGGGCAGGGGACCACAGCTGCTGCGGCTCAGCTCCCCGGTGGTGCAGGCAATGGTGGTGGCAGCACTGCTCACCAGCTGTCCCACTGGAGCGGGCCAGAGTCTGCCCATGCAGGCCAGATTATATAATCAGCCAGGGAGGTCCACAAAGATTTTTTTTTTTGTTTTTTTTTGTTACAAAGGGGTCCCCAGCCTGAAAAAGGTTGGGAACCATTGCTCTAAGCTGATGATGCAGCTGAGCAATTTCCCTGCTGGTGCTCCATGCCCCAACAGGCTTCTTCCCTGCTGCACACTGGCTCCCCAATAACTTGTGCACCCATAACTTATTCAGCTGCATCGTCAGCTTAGAGGGCACACTGGGCAGTGTCAATTTTTCTTTAATAAAATCATACATTTCTAGCCCTCAGGCTAAAAAGTTGCAGAGAGAAGCAGAAAAACATGACCTGACTTTATCCTAAAGGCTCAAAACACAAAAGTCAGAGAAAATAGCACCCCCCCATTTATTATTTCTTTAAACATCTCTTTATTTTTAAGTGAGTTTTAATGATATATTTAAGCCAGACTTGTGACTATTTTTGATGTTTAGGGTAGGCAATACTGAATGTGTCATGGTGATGTTTCATCAGCCTCACAGCCAAGTGGACAGGAGCATCTGGAGGTACTCTTCTTTGTGGTTCTGGTTTTCTGTTCAAGATGGGCACACAATTTTACAAGTTGAATAATTTCTTAGATCAAGTTTCTGTTAAATTGAAAATTCAGAGCGAGAGATGCTATTTTTGGATAATATCAAGAAATAAATTCAGGTCCTCTCTCACCTTAAAGCACTGGATTCCAGTTGTCTAATGTATGTTATTTCCTTTATGCTACCTAACTCTCTCCTTTTCCATCTTATTTTAATATACGTATTCATACATTCCTCATTGCTTTGCAGGTGATCTAAGTAATGAAACTCAGGTACTGTTTGAGGATGAGAGGAAGAAACAAGGGACCTTTGGCCTCCTCTCAGATACCCTGATGTAAAACAAACAAGGAGTCTTGTGGCACTTTTAAAAGCTAACAAATAAATAAATTTGTTAGTCTTTAAAAGTGCCACAGGATTCCTTGTTTGTTTGGCTAAACTAGACCCACAGGGCCACGGCTGCTTTCCTCTTTACCATGCTTTGGGACTGGTGGTCTGACTGCAATCAGTGACAATGGGGCTTATTTACAGTGCAGAAGGAAGGACAAAAAACTTCTTTAATGTGTTGATTGATGGCCATTAACCCTAAACACCCAGTATTTCCATATGAGTGCTAGCCTGGGGTCTTCTCTCTCAGGTATAATAGATCATTATCTACACAGAGAAGTTTGCTCAAAAAGACATCTCTGCAGACTGAAAACTCTTGTTAAGTGTAGAAGGAAAAAAGTTCCTTAATATCTCAAACGCTTTCTGGAGATGCTGATGTAAATTCAAAGAGAAGGCCCTGTTTTGTAAAGGTTGTGGATGTGACATTCTCCTGACTTTGTGCCCATTTGCTTGACTGAGGCTGGCTCCATAAGTTTTATTTCAGCACTTGCCCTTTCTCTTCCCCTCAGGGAGCAGTTGTGGGAAGGTGGCTACTTAAGAGTTCCTGTAACCAAACGCTGCCTGTCTAACTTCCCTTCCCCCTTCCCTGACCAGCCGGAGCTGCTCCCTAGTCCCACAGCTTGAAAAAGCTCCCTGCTTCCTTACTTCAGTTGGCTGCGTGGGATCCCCCAAAAGCGTGAGGCCTAGAGCGGTTGCCCCTCCTGCCTCCTCTTAAGGACAGCCCTGCATATATGTATAGAGATCTGAAGCATGTTACATAGCACAGACCCTCATGACTATCTCTAGCACAGAGGCAGGAGAATTACATGGCAAAGGCAATGCAAACTGCCTTCCCTGGCTCAGGTAGGAGGCAGGAAATCACACAGCCCTGGCCAGAGATTTCCTCCCTGTCCCAAAGAGGCAGGCACACCTCCTGCAATCAGAAGAAATTCACAGCCAGTGAGAAAGTCAGAAGGATTTACTAGATAGTGGTTCCCAACCTGTGGTCCACAGACCTCTGGGGGAGCCGCAAAGCCACTTAAAGGAGTCCTTGGACAGGCTGGGAGCTGGGGCTGGATGACGCCAGCAGCAGGAGCCAGGGGAGCCAGGAGCCAGCCAATGGCAGGGAGCTGCTCTGCCCCAGGCTGGGAGTTTTTAAAACTCCCCCGCCACCCTGAGCATGTTCAGATCATGTTCAGGGTAGAAAGAGCAGCCTGTGGTATAGTTGCTTCCAGCTCCAGTGACCAGGTAGGAGGGCCCTGGCTGGGGGGAGATGGGCTCGGGGACGGGCAGCCAAGGAAAGAGTGCGGAAGAGGAGTCTGCCTGGGGCAGCGGGGGAAGCCAGTGGCAGGGGGTTACAGAGGGGGTTGGCATGACTCATGCTGGACCCCACTGGAGGCTCACCTGGCCATGGTCCTGCCACTTTGCGGCATGCCGGGCCAGACCCCACTGCGGCCATGCCAGATTCCTCTGCCCCCCCCGCCCCCCCGCTGCGGTGTCACCACCACATTCATAGAATCATAGAAACATAGGGTTGGAAAGGACCTTATAGGTCATCTAGTCCAACCCCCTGCCAGAGGCAGGACCACTGCCACTAAACCATCCCAGTCATGGTTTTGTCCAGCCGGGCCTTAAACACCTCCAAAGATGGAGACTCCACCACCTCCCTCGGCAGCTCATTCCAATGCTTCACCACTCACCTAGTAAAAAACTTCTTTCTAATATCCAGCCTCGACCTCCCTAACCACAACTTGAGACCATTGCTCCTCGTTCTGTCCTCTGTTACTACCGAGAACAGTCGAGCTCCATCTTACTTGGAGCATCCCTTCAAGTAGTTGAAGGTTGCTATCAAATCCCCTCTCAATCTTCTCTTCTGCAGACTAAATAAGCCTGATGCTTTCAGTCTTTCCTCATAGGGCTTGTGCTCCAGCCCTTTTATCATTTTGGTTGCCCTCCGCTGAACTCTCTCGAGCATGTCCCTGTCCTTTTTGTAGTGGGGAGCCCAAAACTGAACACAGTATTCTAGATGTGGCCTCACCAGTGCAGAATAGAGGGGAAGGATCCCATCCCTTGATCTGCTGGTAATACTTCTTTTGATGCAGCCCAGTATGCCATTGGCCTTTTTGGCAGCAAAAGCACACTGCTGACTCATATCTAGCTTCCCTCCACCATGACCCCCAGGTCCTTTTCTACAGTGCTGCTACTTAGCTGAATGTTTCCCAGCCTGTAGAGGTGCATGGGATTTTTTCGTCCCACATGCAGGATTTTACACTTGTCCTTACTGAAGCTCCTAAGATTTCTATTGGCCCACTGTTCCAATTTATCTAGGTCTCCCTGAATCCTGTCCTTGCCCTCCAACGTGTCTACTGGTCCCCCCCAGCTTGGTGTCATCCGCAAACTTACTGAGAATGCAAGCTATTCCATCATCCAGATCATTGATGGAAATGTTGAACAGAACTGGCCCCAGGACTGACCCCTGGGGCACACCACTCGTTACTGGTTGCCAGCTAGACATGGAACCATTGATTCCTACATGCTGAAACCGTTGATCTAGCCAGTTTTCTATCCACCTTATAGTCCACCTATCCAACCCATACTTCCTTAATTTGCCAATGAGAATGCTGTGGGAAACTGTATCAAAAGCCTTGCTAAAATCAAGGTATATCACATCAACGGTTCTTCCTGCATCCAAAAAACCAGTCATCTGATCATAGAAAAAAATGAGATTGGTCAGGCATGATTTACCCTTGGTAAATCCATGCTGACTGTTCCTGATCACTTTATTTTCCTCTAAGTGTTTGAGGATGGATTCTTTGAGAATCTGCTCCATAATTTTTCCAGGGATTGAGGTGAGGCTGACTGGTCTGTAATTCCCCGGATCCTCCTTTTTCCCTTTCTTGAAAATAGGCACTACATTGGCTTTTTTCCAATCCTCTGGCACCTCCCCCATTCTCCATGAGTTTTGAAAGATAACGGCCAGCGGTGCTGCTATCTCATCGGCCAATTCCCTTAGCACCCTTGGATGCAGTTCGTCCGGCCCTGTGGACTTGTGCACATCCAGCTTCTTTAAGCAGTCCCTAATCTGACCTTCCATCACCAAGGGCCTTTCTTCTTCTCTCCAATCTGCCATACCCATGGTAATGGGCTGGGAGCTGACCCTGCCTGTGAAAACTGAAGCAAAAAATGCTTTGAGCACTTCAGCTTTTTCCTCATCCTCTGTCACAAGGATGCCTGCCCTAACCAGGGGGCTGCAAACTTTTGTTTTTTTTGAAAAGTGGTCCCCAGCCTTCAAAAGGTTGTACTAGATCTTAGGACAGAGATGGGAAAACTATGGCCCTCCATCTGGATACGGTCCATGAGCACCCTTCATTCAGCCCACCAGCTGCACCAGTTAACAGCCTGCAGCTGCTACAGTGATCACTCCCCCCTCTTTTAGCCATGGCTCCGCAGTGCAGTAGCTGCTCCCCCTCTCCCCCAGCTCCAGCTCTTTCTCACAGGGGAGTTGATCAAGTAGCACCCTGGCTGGTACTCAATGGCCACTCCCCTATCACGATTCCACCCCTTCCTCCTGGGCAAGGCCAGATTTAAACAGGGCCCCTGCCGTATCTGCCCACTTCTCCACCCTGCTAGAGCTCCTGCCCTACTGGCATGAGGTAGGGGTGGGGGTCTATGCCAGAACAGTTCCTGCCCCACCCCTGGGCCAGGTTGGCTGACCATGGGGGCAGGGCAGGCCAGCCCTGTGTGCTCGCTCCATTCCCGGGTCAGGGCCGGGCTGGGGCCAGCTGGCACTTTGAGTGGCTTCCAGTGCAGTCTCCAGGGCAGTGGTTCTCAACCTTTTGCAGGTCGTGACATACTTGGTGGCATGTCATGACCCTACAGAACATACCAATTGACCCTTCTCCCCATGCCAAATTCAGCCATCTCCCCAGCTCTCTGCAACACACTTAGCACATTGTGGTGACACTGTAATGTGTCCCAACACAGTGGCTGGGAACCACCACTCCAGGGCCATGGCCCTGGAAGGCTGCACCAGAGCTGCATCACATGCCAGCTGGCCCCGGCCTTAGCCCCAGAGTGGAGCAGAGTGAACAGGGCCAGCTTTCCCCCATCACTGGCCCAGGTGAGGGCCTCCATGATAGTGGGTGGCTAGCAGGACCTCAGGTTAGGGGGGGAACAGGTAGGAGGGTGTGCCCACTATCAGGGGCAGCCTGTGGCCCCGAGGGCCTTTAATTTGGGCCTGGTTCTGGGGTCTGGCCCCGGGGGCTCTCTGGTTGGTACACAGCAGCCACTCCCAGTTCCATCCCTTCCTCCCATGGGCCAGGGGCACCCCGTCAGAGCATGGCAGCTACCCTCCTTCAGCGCCCAGTGGGGTCCTGGCTAGAGGGTGGCACCTGCTCGTCCCAGAGCCAAGGCTCAGAAGCACCCAGCTCCCTCCTCTGGGATCCTTCTTTTGCCCCTGTGCTAGGAAAAAAAAAAAGAACAACCAAAACCATGAAACATCCCCAAAGGAGAAGAAAAAAAACCTAAACAAAAACAGTGCAAAAACTCCCCCATCCAGCTCCCACCCTTCCCCCCACACTACCAAACCCAAAAACTAAACAAAACAAAAACAGTACAAAAACTGTCCCCTCCCACATCCATCCCTTCTCCCCACGTACATTAAAAAAGTGAAAAAACAAAAACAACTCCCTCCACTCATTACTTCTCCTCAAAACTCCCCCTCCCACCCCATGGCAGAACAGTGGCTATTCCCCCCTCCAAGCCCTGCCCCTTTCCCTACCTCACCACACTAGTGTGGATGTGGCCTTGAGACCAAAAAGTTAGTCCTCCCCTGTCTGAAGATCACAGCATAGGACTCAGCTACCAGCTTAATTGGAAATTCCTCTTTAAGCGCTTGCTCAGATATATTCAGTAATAGGCATATCCGTGCCGCAGCGCATGATTGGTCGGCAACCTTTTTGCCCTAGCCCATGGCTATATATGTGGCCGCTGCCTGGCCCCTCCTCAGTTCCATTTTTTCCACCCTCAGCAATGGTTTTTGGAACAACCCGCTCCTTGTGATCGCGCAAGCAGCCTGTTGTCTGCCTTGTATGAGCCATCCGCTCGACTGGAAACACCTTTTCTTGGATGCAGGAATGGTGCTACCGTTTCTGGCACCCCCTTGCAAGCACAGATGTTGACGCAGACAAATGACATCAGAGCGCGCCACAATGGCACGCTCCCCATTTTGGCGTTCCTCGAGTGTCGGTGCCCCCCTGCAGCGTTTACCAGGCTTACCATGTTGTGCTGGCCCTGCATGGATATTGTTCCATATAAGAGTGCTTCTCCTATCAAGCGTGCAGCCGTACAATCACTGTCTTGGCTTTTCCTTTTCCCTTTTTCTCTCCACTTAGAAGAGAAAATCTCAATCTCTTAGTGGGAATGAAACCTTCCTTGCTTTGCCAGCTACACAAACCCGAACCGCTGGGTGGGGCACAGGTTATGTATTACTAGAGTGGACTGGGATAATCCAGAGCTTCCACGGCTGCTGAGTCCGTTCTCCTAGTCCCCAGAAGGACATTTGGGGAATTGATGGAAGTAACCCAAGGACCTTCAGAGGGCCCTTTTATGGGTGAGGGAATGCACCTACGAGCTAGCCCTGTTCTGTCCACTGACAGAACAGGTTCAGCGATGCCAGGGAGTCTGCCTGGTTCCTCATAATTGGGCCTGGTTAGTCCCCTAAATGACCGTTCTTTCCTGATGTGGGAAGAATCCCCATCTAATTCCAGATTTGACCTGTCCCTATCTCATTCTGAAACCATCTCATGATCCAAGGGGCCCCCTGGGTCTAATGCTGGCACTACCTTGGTCATTCATTATTCTCACAGGGATCATTTGTGAGTCATTGATTCTTATCCTGGCTCATGCAGTGCTTTCCCCTTCTCTCCTGGAGTTTGCTCCTCCTTTGTGGCATCGGTCAACAGACCCCCTCATCCTTAAGGTACTTGTAGTGCCACTGTCACCCAGGCTGCTTCCTTCTTGCTCTGGGTACCTAATGGAGGGAGTAACCTGTATTCCACTAGATTTTCCCACCCTTAAGACTCTTTCTTCAGGGCCAGAGATTTATTATCACTATCAGCTCACCGTGCATCACATGCTATGTCGGCACACATTTGTCATCCATGTCAAGGGGTTATGACCTTTGCCAATGGTCATCTTTCCTACTTCCTTCCCTAGCAGCTGCACCCCTGGTAAAAAAAAAAAAAAAAAAAAAAAAAATTAAAA
>ML682100.1:550773-565147 GCA_007922195.1 Podocnemis expansa
GGTGCACCCTACCACAGTGACATACCCTTACTCCATCTTTGTCTAATGGAGCTAACGTCCCATTTCTCCCTTGTATCTAGGCCCTTTAGGTCTTCTTTCTGTTCTCAGATTAGGATGGCGATTCAACCTCTTACACCAGGGTCTCAGACTCAGATCACTAAGAGGCTGAGTGCATTGACCTGAGGGCCACACCACTGAAACTTTTGCATACAATGATATTGCAAATATCAGCAGCGATCATGTCATCATGGGCCGCAGGAAACAGCTTTAGGGGCTGCATATTTGAGACCCCTGTCTTACACTGTGGTGCGTTTGATTTCATGGCCCTGAGTTTCCTTGTCTCTGCACCTGTGGCGTATTACACCTTCATGTGGGCCTTTGAAAGGGTACCCTCAGCTTCATATGCCAATCCAAGTCGACTGCCGAGGTATTGCTTTTTACTAGGTGGTCGTCTATCGTCTTATGTCTCTCTGTAACTTGCCTCCTTGGTGGATCAGCAAAGGGTTCTATCCTCTTTTCTCCCTTCTTTCCCCTTGCATCTTCCGACTTCATGTACTCACCACTAGTAGACTGAGTTCTCTCCAGTGTCACATTAATTCCCTGTCACCAGCTAATTAACTTTTTATAGACTTAAGACCAGAGAATGTCTCTGGCTCATTCACCTCGGCAGACGCGTACCACCAACCACTTATGTCCACACTTGAAGATGCCTCTCCGATCATGATTCAGTAAATGCATCTTCATTTTTACTTCTTATAATAAGGTGACTTTAGGCCACCACTGCTCCTGTCATTTGCAGGTCAGAGAGCCCTCGTGTGACAAAGCCTTTTATCTTCCCCTCTTGGGTCAGACCATTCTATCTCATTGTTTCCCCTTCCCTAGGCCACGGTCCTTATGTTGATACTTTAGGCACTTCCTACAAACCTTCTTTGTGTGGGTCATTGTCCCTTGTGGGGAGTGGCGGTGCTGAAGGTGGGAAAGAACAAACTCTGCCCACCATCCATCAGCACGGCTAGCAGTCACCTATTACTGAATGTATCCAAGCAGCGCTTGAAGAAAAATGGTAGGTTACTTACCAGTAACTGTCCTTCTTTGAGATGGGCTACTTGGATTCCTTCACAATCCTCCCACCATCCCCGCAACTTGGAGCTTGTGACTTTTAGGGACTGAGGAGGGGCTAGGCAGCGGCCCCATATATAGCCATGGCATGGCGAGGGGGCGGTGGCTGCCAGCCCTCTCCTGACAGGTAGGGCAAAAAGGTTTATGACCAATCGTGTGCTGTGGCATGGAGACACCTATTACTGCATGAATCCGAGCAGCCCATCTCAAAGAAGGACAGTTACTGGTAAGTAACCCACCGTTACAAAAGCAACTCAGTGATTGCTCCTCACTGGCCCCCTCGTGGGGAACTGCCTCTCTTTCTTCCAGCCATCCATGGAGCCATCCTCTAGCTCCTCCCTAACCCTTTGTCTCCTTCCCAGGCATGGTGGCCACTCCCCAGGGCCTTCACCTGCCCCAACCCTGTTACAACTGGTTGGAGCTGAGGCAGGGAGTCTTGTTTGGGTCTGCCTCTGTGTTGCTGGAGAAGGTCCCTCTGCTCTTGAGTAGTCTCTGAACTGATCTTACAGCCAGGTCCCATCACCAGCATATCTGAGTAACACATGTGGGGAAACTGAGGCATACATACAGCACTTAGCAAAAACTCCAAGAATATCTTCACTTCATCACAGGTGGAAACTGAGGCATGCACACCTCTCTCAGAGGAAGTATTAGGAGCATCTCCACTTTGTCACCCTGGTGGGGAAAAAAGTGGGACTACTTTAATTAAACAGGTCATGCCTTGAGCCTTCGGTATGGTATAGGTGGAGTGCCCTAGATTTTTGCTTCACCAGCAGTTCAGAAAAGACAGAGGCAAAAATTAATTTCAGGCTGAATGGAAGCTATTTGTCAAAGATTCTGGCACATCAAAACATGAATTTTAGGTCAAACAAAAGGTTTTGTTTTGACAAGATTAAAATGTTTCATTTTGATGTTGAACTTTTGTAGCTATTTTTAATTTAATTATTTTTTTTTGTAAGGGGACATATTCAGATGAAAACTCATTTTGAATTGAAAAAAAAATCAAGACCGTTTACTTTGAAAATGTTAAAACAAAATATTTCTTTTGTGCAAATTTTCAGAACCAGTCTCCAAATTTGTGCGCACTCCAGTGAGTGTGGTCAAACTTGTGAGCACAACAAAGCAAGTGTGTATGAAGCAAATATTATCTAAATTTTATTTTGATATGGTGATGGAAATGATTTTATTATTTACAAAACTTTATTTGAAATGTGCTGCTTGAAACCACCTTCCCAAAGTAGCATAAAAATATTAGCACTGTTGAATTTTTTTCTGCGCACTTTATTTTGTTGTGTGCATGGGTTTCATGACCTGTTTGCATGCGCACATGCATACAGCTTAGAGGGACCATAGCCCAGGACACAGATACTGAGGCCTGGGGTGCAAGGATTGACTGCACCTCAGAACACAGGCTGGCTCAGGGCCTCAGGATGGGGCTATGTGTGGGTGAGGCTTCAGGGGTGTAACTATGTGTGTGTGATCCCCAGGGGTGGGGTTATTCGTGTGCATGGCCACAGAGGCATGTTTCTCTACCTCTTGCAGCTCCTCATAGGTGATGGAAAAAAAGTTCTCACTACCCTTGTAGCCCCATCCAGACGGAGACATGGTCAAACCAGGAACGATAGACCACTGTTCACAGTTAAATGCCATGGTGCCCCAGGGCCAGCATCACCTGGGCCTTTTTACCCCTGCACTGTTGGGAGAGTACAGGGTGGGGAGCTAGAGTTCCTGGGTTCTCTCCAAGCTTTGGGAGTGGAGTGGGGGTCTAGTCATTAGCAATGGGAGTTGTTTAGCAGACTCCTAGTTGTTCCAGGGTTGTTCGGGTGACAGGAGCTATAGATTGAGCTGTGTTAAGCAGAGGGCTGCTCAGAGCTGGCTAAGGATGCATAAACTGGATGCACCAGTGATTCACTTAGAACCCACATTTCTGATGGGAGAAGGCCTCCCAATGTCTTTTTCTCCCCACAGAGTGGCCCCTGGGGCACTGCTCACCATTCCCACTCAGGAAGTCCTCGAGGAAGGAGTCCAGGGATCCTGGGGTCTTAAAATGGTGTGTGGTAAGAGTAAGGTTACCGGATGCCAAAGCACGGAAAGGAGGACAGGGAAATATGAAAAGGAGGACATTGAGAAAATGTAGTATTAATATAACTGGCATTACCATATTATTTCATGGAAAATGGGTAATGATTAATGAATGCATGGCAGCATGAAAAAAATGGAGAACAAGTTGAACAACAGAAATATTCTTTTGGGTCCCCTTCACCCATCCCAGCTACTGTCCACAAACGCCTGCCCCCCATCTGATCCTTCTTTTCTCACCATGTCCCCACTCCAGCCTCACCCCCCACGCCCTAGCTTTCTGTTCACTTCTTCGCCCCTCTTCAGCCCCAAGCCCAAGCCCCAACTACCTCCACACCTTCCCAGCCAGCCCACCAACATCCCGACCACTTCTTTCCCCCACCCCCGTGCCCTTTCCCTAGCTGCCCGACTGTCCCCAACCCTTCCCAGGCCTCCTTACCAGTGGGGCAGGCTGCAGGGAAGGGGCCCGCAGGGACCGCTGGAGCAGCGCTGGAGACTACAAATATGGTGCCAGCCCAAAAGGCAGAGGACACACATGCTGCGCACCACTCAGGCCGGTAGGTGCAGGGCCTCCCAGGAGCCAGGTGAGGTGTTCAGGCTCACTCCCATCCACAGCTGAGCCGGCAGGGGAGTGCGCTGGAAAGCCTCGTTCCGGCATGCTGCTCTATTTTTAGGGGGCCCTTTGAAAACTTCCCCTGATGTTCTGGGGCGTTCCAGACCTGGAGCATGCGCGTCCCCACTCCAGCCTTCCTAACCCCTCTGGTGCCCTTTCCCCGCTGCTGGACTGTCCCCAACCCTTCCCAGGCCTCCTTCCTAGTGGGACAGGGAAGGGGCCTGCGGGGACAGCCAGAACCGCCCTGGAAGTTACAACTATGGTGACAGACCAAAAGGCAGGGGACACACATGCCAAGTGCCACTTGGGCCTGTAGGGGTAGGGCCTCCCCAGGAGCCGGGAGAGGAGGGGTGACCAGTTTGCTCCCATCCGCAGCTAAGCTGGCAGGGGAACATGCCAGAACACCGTGTTCCGGCTCGCTGCTTTATTTTTAGAGGACCTAGCCAAAATGCTTCCCTTGGTGTTCTGGTACCTATAGTAAAAAGCTGGACAAAATTGTATCTTTTCAAAATGCCTGCCGGACGGAGAACAGGAAGGCTAAAAGGAGGACGTGTCCTCCTTTTGCTGGACATCTGGTAACCCTAGATATGAGAGAAGTGATAGAGTGAAACCAGCACATCTTTGGGGCAATGCAGGGTGCAGAGATGGTCTGGAGGAGTGAAGATGGGTCAGACCAGGCTGAGGCAGCAGTGAGCGGTGTCACTACAAAAGTATTCTGTTAACTACAGGGGGATGATGATGCCAGGGGAATCTGGTAATTAATCAGCAACCCCAGGGCAGTCACTGCTCAATCCCAGCCAGCATCCAGACTGAGGCCAATCACAAGCCCACATCCATGTAATTCAGCCATCAGAAACAGCCCTGGATTCAACCCCCTAACACACAGTCCTGCCCATGCCCCTCAATTTTGACCCCCAAACTCTGCTCTCCTGGCACTTGCCTTGGTCTTGGAGCACTGCAGGGACTTGGGAAAGAGCTGGATGAGCAGCTGGGAGCAGAGCAGTCGAGGCAATGGGTAGTTCAGTGCAGCCTCCAGCCCTGACTGGATCTGCACCCAGGGCATCTGGTTCCAGTTCAGCACGTTGCCCACTCATCTGGGGTCTCCCTCACAGTGGATCAGACTCAGGATCACCAACATCCAGTCAGTGCCTGGGGATGAAAGGCACTAACAGCGGGTTACCGATGTAACCATCCTTCCTCAAGATGGGAAGCTCACGTACATTCAGTTACAGGTCTATCTACATGTGCACGGTTATCTGGAAACTCTTTTGCCCTAGCCTGTCAGCACAGGGTCAGCGGCCAACGCCCCCTCCGTGCCACGACTGCAGCTATATATATGACTCTGACCCTGACCCCCGCTCAGGCCCCTCTTTTCACCAACTCCAAGTAGCGGGGATGGAGGGAGAGATCTGAATGTATGTGAGCAGCCCATCTTGAAGAGGGACCGTTACATTGGTAACCCACCATTTTTCTTTGAGTACTACTCACACCATTCAGTTACAGGTGACAGCTAGCCATACCCAGGATGGTGGGCAGAGTTACAGCTTACCCACTTTGAGTACAGGTCTGTCCAATGTGGCAGCCTCTTGTGCCTGTTGGCAGGGGCGTCGCTGGGGCGGGGAAAGACCCGGGGTACGGGTCCAGCCCCGCCCCTGGAGGGCAGGCCCTGCCCCCAGCCAAAAGGCCACACCCCCCAGCCCGGGATAGGGCCAGGGGGAGGCCGCGCCGCCGCTGCCAGCTAGCCCACGCTGTGATGCAGCGTGACGCAGCCTAGCCTGGCCCGGCGCGGCTGGAAGTGGCTGCTGGAGGCCGGGCCAGCGGCTGCAGCCCTGGATCCCCGGCCGGGGACGGGGCTGCCACAGCCGCAGCCAGGCCCCGGATCCCCAACAGGGGATGGGGCTGCCGCGGGCGGCCAGCCGAGCCCCGGATCCCCGGCCTGGCCGCCGGTGGCTGCGGTGACCTTGTCCCCGGCCGGGGGTCCCGGGCCCCGGCCGGGGGCCCAGGGTTGCTGCGGCCCCGTCCCTGGCCGGGCCAGGCTAGTCTGAGCCGTGTCGCACCGCAGCACGGGCTAGCTGGCGGCGGTGGCGTGGCCTCCCCCTGGCCCTATCCCGGGCCAGGGGGTGGGGCCTGCTGGGCGGCCAGATAGGCCCCGGATCCCTGGCCAGAGACACAGCCCCCGTGGCCGCGGACCGCCAGGGATCGGGCCCTGGATCCCCAGCCCGATTGGGCCGGAGAACCGGGGCACCGGCGTTGGGACCCGGGGCACATGCCCTGGGTACCCAATGCTAGCAACGCCACTGCCTGTTGGACGACTGCACAGTGCATCATGAAGATATGCACTGACAACTACATGGCTGCTCTGCAGATCGCCTGGATCGGGACATGAACGAGGAAGGCTGTTGAAGCTGCTCGGACTCTTGTTGAGTGCACCCTGACCCTCCCAGGTAGGGGTGTGTTCAACCTTCTGTAGCACTCTTTAATACAGTTCACTATCCATTTGGAGATGCACTGAGTTGTCCCTGGTTGACCTCTTTTCCATTCCACGACTGCAACGAAGAGTTGGGAGATCCTGCAGAATGGACATGTATGCTCAGTATATGTGAGGAGTGCCCTCCTGAGGTCTAGGGTGTGCCACTTCCTCTGTTTCTCCGTAACTTGAGGATCTGGGAAAAACAGTGGGAGGCAGATGTCCTGGTTCAGGTGGAATGGAGAGGCCACTTTTGGGAGGAAAGTTGGGTGCAGTTGTAAGAGCACCTTGTCAGTAAAAAACTTTGTATATGGAGGTACTGAGGGGAAGGCCCTCAGTTCTGAGACCTGTCTAGCTGAGGTTATGGCTACCGGAAAGGCCACTTTCCATGAAAGAACCAACAGCATACAAGAGTCCAAGGGTTCATAGGGTGATTCTGTTAAGCTGTGGAGCACCACATTTAAGTCCCATTGGAGAGTAGGATCTCTAGGTTGTGGTTAGATCCTCTCAATACCCTTCAGGCAAGAGTTAAAGTATAATTTGGTGGCCCCTGGAACCCTCCCACACAGGTAAGCCCCCCTCTGGCACAGGTGGGCCCCCCTCTGGCATGGGTTGCCCCCCCAATACGCATCCCCAGCACCCACCCCTTGCCCCAATACCCACTCACAGATACAGACGCACACACAGAGGCACCCCACCCCCACCACACAGCCACCCCTAGGAAGGCATCCGACAGTGAGCCCTTGTCCCAACCTCTGAGTGAGCAAAAATGATGACATTTCCAGTTCTGGGGTGTCACAAGAAGGTCCATTTGGGGTGTGCCCCACCTACTGAAGATGTAGGACACAGTCTCTATTTGCAGGGACCACTCATGATGAGACAGGAATGTCCTGCTCAGGAAGTCTGCCATGCTGTTGTCTATGCCTGGAATGTGGGCTGCTTCTGGGGTGAAGTTGTGTTTCAGCTCCAGTTCCCAGAGGTTGGTAGCCTCCGTGGAAAGAGCCGGGGAGTGAGCACCCCCCTGACGGTTCATGTAGAACATGGTTGTTGTGTTGTCCATCAGGATCTGGACTGTTTTCCCCCTTATCAAGTCCAGGAAGGCCTTGCAGGCCAGATGGATGGCTCTGAGTTCTTTCATGTTTATGTGAAGGAGGCTGTCCCTGGGTGACCAGTTCCCTTGGGTCAATAGGCCCCCCAAGATATGGGCTCCCCAACCCATATCTAAGGTGTCGATGATCAGCATCACCGAGGGGTTGGAGGTCTCAAAGGGAATGCCTCCTAGGGTGACGAGTGGGTCCCGCCAGATCTCTAATGTTTCCAGGACATTGCAGGAAACTGAGAGTACCTTGGTCAGTGGATGCCTCTGGGGGTGGAAGGCTGTGGCTAGCTTGAGCTGAAAAGGTCTCATCCTCAGGCGAGCCATTCTTATTACAGAGGTAGAGGCTGCCATGTGATCCAGGAGTTGGAAACAGCACCTGGCCATGGTGATCTGGGCCTCTTGGAGTTCAGAAATGATGGTGCAAATGGACTGAAACCTTGATCAGGGCAAGGATGTTTTCTCCCTTACGAAGGCTAGGAGAGCTCCTATAAACTCTATTTTCTGAGTTGGGGAGAGCTTTGATTTTTCCAGAGTTATACAAAGCCCCAGGTAATTGCACAGTTGTCTTGTCACTCTGACAGTGTGTTGCACTTGAGATTTTGACCTTCCTTTTATAAGCCAGTCATCGCGCTAAGGGTATATCCTTATGCCCTGTTTTCTTAGGTGTGCCGCCATGCCCACCATGCACTTTCTGAACACTCTGGGGGCTAAGGAAAGGCCGAAAGAGAATGATGCAAACTGGAAGTGTTCCTTCCCATCACAAATCGGAGGAACCTTCTGTGGTTGGGTCTTATTGCTATATGAAAGTAAGCGTCCTTTAGATTGAGGACCACGAACCAGTCCCCTTGGTCTAGAGCTGGGATGATTTGTGATAGGAAAACTATGTGGAATTTTATTTTCTTTAAGTGTTTTTTTCAGAGCCCTGAGGTCTAGGATGGGTCTCAGGTCACTGTTCCACTTGGGAACTAGGAAGTAGCGGGAGTAGAAACCCTTTCCCTGCTGCTTCCTTGGGACCCTTTCTGCTGCCTCTAGGGCAAGCAGTTTCTTGCACTCCCTTCTCAGCAGCAGATCGAGCTCTGGATCCCTGAGATTTGAGCAAGGGGCCAGTTTCCTGTTCCGAGGTGTGGATTTGAATTGTATGGAGTACCCCCTGGATTCTGTGTCTAGTGTCCAGCAGGCCATTGTGATACTGGCTCAGGAACAGAGAAATGGGCCCAAACAGTTCTTGAAGACCAGGGGCTGGGTGGTGGGGGTATGGTGGCCCTCTGGCAGACCATCAAAAACACTGTGTTTGGGCAGCAGGGCAAAAGGAGCCACCTTCCTGGCGAGGATCCTGGGTTGTAGATTGGGGTTTGGACCCCCTGCCTGCCCAGCCTCTCTCCCTGTCAGACCCCCCATAGTGGTGCTGAGGTTGTTGGTATGACCTCGGGTGCGACCCTTGCTGTTGGTGTTGCTGCTGCAGTTGCTGGGGTTGCTGCTGTGTCTGCTGGGGTCTGAAGGACTGTCTGGTCCCTTATGGCATATACATCCCTAGGGACTTCACAGTGGTCCTAGAGTCCTTCATGCTGTTCAGTTTGGAATCTGTAGATTCCACAAACAAGATGGGGCCTTCAAAGGTGAAGTCCTGTGTCGCCAGCTGCATTCTCCATGACAGGCCAGACAGAGTCGTAAAGTGCTATTTCAGCAGCCAGATTGTGTTCCGATCAGAAAGCACCCCTTGCAATTAGCGGCACTTGGGTCTGTGCCACAAAATGCACCTTTTAATAAAGTGGCTTAATGGAGCTGCTCCGATATGCCTAGGTTAAAGCCCCATTAGCCCCACCGTAGTTACAGCCCTGGGCCAGACACTTGCAACCAGGCAGACCGCACATGGCCACTGTGGAGATGATATTATGAGAGGCAGTGTCAGATGCATCCCACGAGGCCATCAGGGTGTCATGTGAGGCCAGGATACCTTCCCCTACCATGGCATCATAGTCCTGGAGTTGCTTTCTGGGGACTATGTCCTGGAACTGTTCCATAGATCTCTGGAGGTTAAAGATGTATTGCCCCATAAGAGTCTGGTGGTTGGCAATACGCAATTAGAGCGCTGAGGTGGAGCAGACCTTCCTCCCGAAGAGGTCCAGCTTCTTTGTCTCTTTATTCTTGGGGGTGGAGGTTGGTTGACTCTGTCTCTCTTTCTGATTGACAGCATCCACTACCAGGGACTCTGGGATGGGGCAATGAAATAGAAAAGTGAACTTTTTGGATGGGATGTGGTATCTCCAATCCACAGACTTGGATGTGGGGGGAATCGACGAAGGAGTTTGCCACCTTGCCCTCACAATCTTATGTACCCCTTCATGTAGGCGAACCAAGACCCTGGCAGGAGGGGCCACATTGCCCACACCAAAGAGGTGGTCAGAGTCCTCCTTGACAACCTCAAGGTCTAAGTTTTAAGTTCACCACTATGTGCCATAGTAAATCCTGTTGGGCACAGGGCTTGTTCCCGGACACTAGAGGTCTTTCATACATAGCTTCATCCGGGAAGGAAGAGGAGGGAAGCTGCGATGTACTGTGCCAATCAGTGCTGGGATAAGATTCCTTGTCTGATGCCTCTGTTGAGCAGAAGGTCCTAGAAGAGAGTGACCTCGATATACCTAGGCACGTGGGCTTGTCCTCTGTGGGTCAGTCCATCCATCTTCTAGACCACTTCTTAAAAGGGCATGGTGCCGAGTCACAACGCACTGGGAAGCGACCCTTGTCTACTTGATCGGGTTTCTGCTGCACCAGTATCTGTGCGACTAGCCCTGGATTTTTGCTAGTGCCATTGGAGTTAGCGGGAACAGGGTCGGTGCCGAGGCTGTCCACCCCAAAGGCCTCACAGGGGAGTCTTCTTGGCATGAAGAGGTCAGGGAGCGCTTATGATGGTGTTCCCCAGCGGGTTTTGACTCAGTCTGAGTTGATGCTGGGGTTGACAGGGAACAGCGGTGCTGGGGCTTGGCATCGGAGAAGATGGAGGAGCCAAAATCAGACCTCATATGTCTGGATCCCTCTGAGCACAGTACTGAGGGCTCATGTGAGGATTCAAGTGAGGAGGGATATTCTTCTCCTGCCCCTGCTCTGGTTCCAAGCGAGGGGGGTGTACCTGGTGCTGGAGGAGGCCCCGGTGATGATCGCAGTGCTGGTGCTGGGCCAGGTCCTGAAGCTGCCCACTCCTCTGATAGGAAGGCTGGTTTGCCCCTAGGTTGCTTCGGCAGTGTGGGGGTCAGCAGCTGGAGTAATGCCTTTGCCGCTGCAAAGGCATCCAGTGTCGAGGGTGTGGGAAGATGCTCCAGCTCCTTTCCTTGGAGTGATGGTGCCAGCAATGAGCTCACATGGCACCAAGACAGTGCCAAGTCGGAGGCCGATCACGGCTTTTTAGGTTCGACTGGAGAGTGGCGCTGCAGGGGCTCTGGTGCCAACCTGGCATGCAGTACCAGTGACTCCTTGGGCATACCCGGTGCCAGCTGCAAAGCCCATTCCCAGGCAATGTTGTGCAGCCTTTGCTTCCTATTTTTCTGAATCCTCCATTTGAAGGATCTGCAGATGGAGCATTTTTCTGCCTGGTGCCACTCACCCAGGCATTTCAGCCACTTCTTGTGAGGATCATCCATCCGGAAGGCCTTGCCGCGACTCATGGAGGGTTTGAACCCAGGCATGGTTGGCGGTGGAGCGGAGTGCCGATCAAGCTCCAGGCGAGAGATTTCGTCAAAGCTGGAGAAAAGCTCTAGAAACAGGTAATGAACGGGACAGGTGGTTGCACAAAGGGCAAGAGCGAGCTGTTCCAGTACTGTCGCTGGGTGGAAAGAAGGAACTGAGGGGGGCCAGGGTAAGGGTCGTATATATAGCCGCAGTCATAGCATAGAGGGGGCATTGGCCACTGACCCTGTGCTGACAAGCTAGGGCAAAAGAGTTTCCAGATAACCATATACTGCGGCACGTTGACAAACCTGTAACTGCATGATGTGAGCAGCGCTCGAAGAAGAACTGAAACAATCCCTGCTTAAGTTGTATGAGGCTGCAGCCTTCCAGTGAGCAGGTCTGGTGTCAGGCGTATGCTCCCCCATCACCCCTACCCAATTTGGGGTAGGTGCATGGGCAGATTTTATTGCCAGCAGGGGGAGACATAGCCCCAACCAGAATCTTTCCCATAGCGCTCCAAAATTCTTTTCCCTGTCTACCTTCCTCCTCTAAAGCATTAGGCATAGCCTGTGAAAGCCTCTCTCCTTGCTCTCTCTTTCTGCAGCTTGCTACAGAGGCAATAGCAAGGGTGTGAGCCTCACAGCTCTTTAGATCCTGAAAAAAACAACCATTCATTTAGTGGAGGCAACAAAGCAAACTCATTAGCATCTTGCCAAGTTCCAAGAGGCAGCTGTATTAGTGTAGTCCAGCAAAAAAACGTAAGGAGTCCTGTGGCACTTAAAGACTAACCAACTTATTTATCGCATGAGCTTTCGTGAGAGAACTTCCCACTTCGTCAGACGCTTTGAAGTTGCATCTGATGAAGTGGGATTTTCTCCCATGAAAGCTCATGTGATAAATAAACCTGTTAGTCTTTGAGTGCCACAGGACTCCTTGGTTGTTGTTGTTTTTTTTCAGTAGAATCTGGGCTCAGTCTGAAAATATTGCAGATTTCACCATTGTCTGCCTGTCACCTTCACAATGACATTTTACAAAGGCAGGAGCCAACTATCTTTGACACCAACAGACACGGACCAATAGCAGCCCATAGGTCTAAATGAAGAGGTAATTATCCTCACGGACAGCATGGCCCAGCCCAGCTTTGGAAGTTTCAGGTTACTAGTTAGGTCTACAAAGGCTGTTTGGAAATAGGCTGGGGTTGCTGGTCCTTTGAATACCTCCTCCCCTCAGCTATGTCACCGTGTATGTGTACCTAAATATTTACATAGGACAGGAAGCAATCCAAACAATTATTTTGAATGGGTGTAAACTGGCTGGTGTAAACTTGTGCATACATGTGGTGTAATATAGAAAAGGTTATATTTTAACCCCAATGTTTAAGAGCAGGCTTACACTTCAGTGGTGAGTGTTGTTAATTTAAACCATATTGCTTAATACAGTTTACCATGTTATCTTATTGACGGATGTTCAGGGCCATCCCTATTGGGGTGTGAAGCCCTGGGCAACCAGCCTGTGGCAGGGCCCCTGCACCCACTCCCTGCGCTGAGGGGAGCAGTTTGGCTGGACCTGGGACCAGGGCCATCCTTAAGGGGGGGCAGGAGGGGCAACCGCTCTAGGCAACGCGCTTTGGGGGGCCTCGCGCTTTTGGGTGATCCCACACAGCCAGCTGGAGTAAGGAAGCAGGGAGCTTTTTCAAGCTGTGGGACTAAGGAGCAGCTCCGGCTGGTCAGGGAAGGGGGAAGGGAAGTCAGTCAGGCAGCGTTTGGTTACAGCAGCTCTTGACTTAAGTAGCCACCTTCCCACAACTGCTCCCTGAGGGGAAGAGAAAGGGCAAGTGTTGAGATAAAACTTATGGAGCCAGCCTCAGTCAAGCAAATGGGCACAAAGTCAGGAGAATGTCACATCCACAACCTTTACAAAACAGGGCCTTCTCTTTGAATTTACATCAGCATCTCCAGAAAGCGTTTGAGATATTAAGGAACTTTTTTCCTTCTACAGTTAACAAGAGTTTTCAGTCTGCAGAGATGTCTTTTTGAGCAAACTTCTCTGTGCAGATAATGATCTCTTATACCTGAGAGAGAAGACCCCAGGCTAGCACTTATATGGAAATACTGGGTGTTTAGGGTTAATGGCCATCAGTCAACACATTAAAGAAGTTTTTTGTCCTTCCTTCTGCACTGTAAATAGGCCTCATTGTCATTGATTGCAGTCAGACCACCAGTCCCAAAGCATGGCAAAGAGGAAAGCAGCCGTGGCCCTGTGGGTCTAGTTTAGCCAAACAAACAAGGAATCCTGTGGCACTTTTAAAGACTAACAAATTTATTTATTTGTTAGCTTTTAAAAGTGCCACAAGACTCCTTGTTTGTTTTACATCAGGGTATCTGAGAGGAGGCCAAAGGTCCCTTGTTTCTTCCTCTCATCCTCAAACAGTACCTGAGTTTCATTACTTAGATCACCTGCAAAGCAATGAGGAATGTATGAATATGTATATTAAAATAAGATGGAAAAGGAGAGAGTCAGGCAGCATAAAGGAAATAACATACATTAGACAATTGGAATCCAGTGCTTTAAGGTGAGAGAGGACCTGAATTTATTTCTTGATATTATCCAAAAATAGCATCTCTCGCTCTGAATTTTCAATTTAACAGAAACTTGATCTAAGAAATTATTCAACTTGTAAAATTGTGTGCCCATCTTGAACAGAAAACCAGAACCAGAAAGAAGAGTACCTCCAGATGCTCCTGTCCACTTGGCTGTGAGGTTGATGAAACATCACCATGACACATTCAGTATTGCCTGTCCTAAACCTCAAAAATAGTCACAAGTCTGGCTTAAATATATCATTAAAACTCACTTAAAAATAAAGAGATGTTTAAAGAAATAATAAATGGGGGGGGTGCTATTTTCTCTGACTTTTGTGTTTTGAGCCTTTAGGATAAAGTCAGGTCATGTTTTTCTGCTTCTCTCTCCAACTTTTTAGCCTGAGGGCTAGAAATGTATGATTTTATTAAAGAAAAATTGACACTGCCCAGTGTTCCCTCTAAGCTGATGATGCAGCTGAACAAGTTATGGGTGCACAAGTTATTGGGGAGCCAGTGTGCAGCAGGGAAGAAGCCTGTTGGGGCCTGGAGCACCAGCAGGGAAATTGCTCAGCTGCATCATCAGCTTAGAGCAATGGTTCCCAACCTTTTTCAGGCTGGGGACCCCTTTGTAACAAAAAAAAAAAAATCTTTGTGGACCTCCCTGGCTGATTATATAATCTGGCCTGCATGGGCAGACTCTGGCCCGCTCCAGTGGGACAGCTGGTGAGCAGTGCTGCCACCACCATTGCCTG
>ML682100.1:565157-575704 GCA_007922195.1 Podocnemis expansa
CCACCGGGGAGCTGAGCCGCAGCAGCTGTGGTCCCCTGCCCTTGCCCCTCCTGGGGAGCTGCTGTGGCTCCATCCCCCTGCCAGGATACAGCCACAGACGGGGAGAGGCAGGCCTGGCAGGGAGCATCAGGGCTGTAGCTGGATTCCGGCCCTGGGTAGGGAGAGGCTCCGCAGACCCTCTGCAAAGTGTCTGTGGACCTCTGGGGGTCCCCGGACCACAGGTCGGGAACCACTGGCTTAGAGGGAACATGGGGGGGCCCCTGCACAAACTGATTCACCCTGGGCCCCTCTCCCCCCTAGGGATGGCCCTGCCTGGGACTGGGTTCCACTCTTCCATTCCACCTCTAAGCCAGTCCACCCTGCCTCCAGCACAAAACAGCCAGCCTAGAGGAGGGTGAGAGAGGGAAGCGTGGCCTCTGGACTGGTCCGCTCCACAGCTGGGCTGGCTGTTCTCCATCCTGGGGGGGTCAGGTGAGCCGTTCTGCTGAAGAGGCCAGCTCTGCATGCTCCCACCCTGCTCCCCAAACACACCAAAGGCAGCGGGGAAGGGGTGGGGGACAGCATGGCTGTGGGGGGGCAGTGGAGCCTAGGGCGATCACCCCCTTGCCCACCCCCCAAAGACAGCCTTAGGGATGTTAGGCCCTTTTTTGTACTACTAGTACACCACTATGCATTATTATACAATATAAAAAATGTTTTAAAAGTTGCAGGGAATGAATCTGGTTTACAGCATTTATTTTTGTCCAGAAATAATTGTGATTTACAGCCTCAATAGGAACTGAACAGCAGCACGTCTGTGATTGTGTTAGTACATGTTCCTCCTTCCATCGTTGCCCTGTGTATTTCACATAGTTCACATGTGGACAGACAAACAGACCTGTCTTCCTTCCTGTGGAAGGAAGTGCAGTAAAGAAGTGCAAAGAAAGGCGATGTAAATTAAGCTCCCCTCATCCATTCCCAGGAAAGGAGGGGCTGAGGCACCAAGCCGGGGCTGGGGGGGAGGAGGAGGTGATTGGGAGAAAGAAGTCTGTACACTTAGAACTGTGATGGACAGTAAGTGCTGGGGTTGGGGGGGAGATGCAGGAGATGCTGAGGGTGAAAGGGCATGGCTGGGGCATTGTGTGTGGGGGTGCATAGGGAGGGGATAGGGTGAGGCCTGGGTCAACTAAGGAGCTGCTTTTCCAAAGAGTGTCCTTGAAGATGTCAACATCTTGCAGCTGTAATTCATTCTCCAAAGAGCTCAGTGCCTTAGGGAGGTCACACAGGCATGGGAACAGCACCTCTTTGTGTGTGAAATACTCACTCACCATGGCCGGGCTGGGACTGACAGACTGTCTGGCCTCAGTGCTGCCCTCTGGGTGATATTTAGGGTTTTGTGCTGCAGGGAGCATCTCAAAGTAAAGGGTCTCCAATGCCTCAGCCTGGTGCCAGGGGCTCTGTTCTGCAGGGAGTGGGGTGCAGCTGTTACTTGGTTGGTGCAGCCCAGAGCCAGCTGCAACTCAGCACAGGTTGAATTGATTCTTTACTGTGTTCTCAGAATGAATTTACAGCCTGCATTGTTGGCTGCAATCAGGAGAACAGCCTCATGTGTTCGATGGGAGTCCTCTGTGGGGTGGTGTAACAGATCCGGGCACTCTGCTTCACTCCCGCACAGGGACCCTTAGCCCTGGGAGGAGCCAATGCTACTCAGCCCTTGGAGGTTGTGCTGGGTCCTCCTTGCCTCTGTACACAGACTTTTGGACCTGGAAGGAGTCAGTGTGATTAATCCCCCACTGCCCTGCTGTCCTAGACACTGCCTGTTCTTAGTAGATCCTTGAGCCCTTTCCCAGCTGTCAGAAGCTCAGGGTCTGGGGAAGAAGCAGGTGGGGGGGTGTGGATCCTGTCATTCCCCCCCGCCATCTCCACCCCGAAGGCCTCACAGGGGAGTCTTCTTGGCACGAGGGGGTCAGGGAGCGCTTATGATGGCGTTCCCCAGTGGGTTTTGACTCAGTCTGAGTCGGTGCTGGGGTTGACAGGGAACAGCTGTGCTGGGGCTTGGCATTGGAGGAGATGGAGGAGCCAAAATCAGACCTCACGTGTCTGGATCCCTCTAAGCACAGTACTCAGGGCTCGTGTGAGGATTCAAGTGAGGAGGGATATTCTTCTCCTGCCCCTGCTCTGGTTCCAAGGAACAGGCCTACAGCATGCTACTTCACGACCTGGTAGCACAGGAGCATAGATTTCAGCTAAGCCGGTACCATGACCAGCTCTCACAGGAGGGAGACCCTGGCAGGGGCGTCGCTGGCACTGGGCACTCCGGGGCACGTGCCCCGAACCCCAGCGCCAGTGCCCCGGCTCTCCAGCCCAATCGGGCTGGAGATCCAGGGCTCAGCCACTGGCAGCTGTGGCGGCCCCGTCCCCCACCAGGGGATCTGGGGCCTGGCCGCTGGTGGCCACAGCAACCCCATCCCTCAGGGATGTGGGGCCCGGCCTCCTGTGGCCACTTCCAGCCCCAGCCCCGGCCAGGGATGTGGAGCCTAGCTGCTCGCGGCAGCGTGGAGGTACCTGGCCCTGGCCCTGGCCAGGGGGCGGGGCCCGCAGGCTGGGGGCATGGCCTGTGGGCTGGGGGCGGGGCCTGGGCCCATGCCCCAGGTCCCTCCCCCAGCCAGCGATGCCCCAGGACCCTGGAAAGGTGCTGACTGCATGGTGGCCTGAGGCAATGTTGGCGAAAACGGCTTACTAAGGGCTGCTTGGAGTTAGAATGTAAGGTAGGGGTCTTGTTGGTTTAAGCTTGCAGGGTTTTGCCCCTCGAAGCTCTCACTAAGCATGAGGGGAAAGAAAAAGGATGGCAGAGAACTCTACTACCATCTAGACAGCCCCTTGGCGACTGAGAAATTGAAGGAGGGCCGTGAAAGACCATGTACTCGGTACCTAAGGTGTATTCCTGAGGGGCAACACTACCACTTTGCCATGCCAGGGCTGCCAGGGCAGAAAACTCTTCAATACATGGATAGTGAAGAACTCTGCTGCCAAGGAAGGGTCCTTCTTAAGCTAGAGAATGGGCTGTAACAAGGTGGCAGCTGCTGTGTCTGAAGGCCACCTCGGGATCAGAGAACCCAACAAAGTTTTCTCCTCAGCAAGAGCCAAAGGGTGAATAAAGGGGGAACAGCCCCAAACTGTTACATGATGTATAGACTGGGTTCTCTGTGGCTATGTTCACACACGAGTGCTTGTTTCAAAACAAGCTGTTTCGAAACAAGCCTGTTTCAAAATAAAGCCTTATTTCGAAACACCTTATTTTGAAATAACAAAAAAGTGTTTTCGAAATAAGGGAAAAGGAGGGAATTGAAATAGCATGTCCAGTGTGACATGCTATTTCGAAATAGGAGAGGGGAGGGGGAGGGAGGCCCTGTGCTGGGCCAGGGAAGACCTGCCCCCGGGATTCCCCTGCCCCCTGCGGCTCAGGCCAGGGGTGAAGGGCGGCTCCCAACTGCCCCCCCGCCGCCTCTGCAGGGGGCAGTGAGGCTCACCCTGCCCCCCCGTGGGTCCAGCCTCAGGCAGGGGGGCTTCCCCCGTGCAGCCCCTGCCCGGTGTGGGGGTCTTTCTTCACCCCGCCGCGTGGCTCCTGCGGGGCGCGGGGGCACTTCCTCCACCCCCCCTGCATGGCTTCTGCTGGGCACGCTTTGTTTCGAAATAACATATTCAAATAGCTTTTTTCAAAACCACTGGTTTCGAAATAAGCCTCCTTTCGAAAGCAAAGTGTGTTTAAGCTGTTTCGAAAGGAGGGCTCTTGTTTTGAAATGAGGAGCTCCCTTCTTTCGAAACAAGAAAATGTTGTTTGGACATAGGGACTTTTATTTCGAAACAACCAGTGTTGTTTCGAAATAAAAGCCCTGTGTGAACACACCCTGTGTGTCACACCATCATAACGGCAGTGAGTGTAAACCAGGTGTGTTGCTGGTGCTGGGCACTCCGGGGCACATGTCCCAAATCCAAGCACTAGTGACCCAGATCTCCGGCCCAATCGGGGGCGGGGCCTGCAGGCCAGGGGCGGGGCTTGGGCCCATGCCCCAGGTCCCTCCCCCAGCCAGCGATGCCCCTGGTGTAAACAGGTCCTTAAGAAGGAAAAAGGAGTAACCACAGAACTGCCAGATGTCGCCAGAGCACATGGGGAGAAATGCCATAGCACCAAGGGGCTACGTGCGGTGTAGTGGAACAGTCCCACCGGGGGGGGCAGGGTGGAAGAAGGGGAGGGTCCGTGCCAGGGAATAAGATCATGGGTCAAGGCATGACACCAGTGCCCTGAAAGCAGGGAACCTTCAGTCTGCTGTAGACAACTGTCCAGGAGACAGTGGATACCAAGGCGGGAGCCACATGGGAGGGCACTCTAAGTGATAGACCTTTCGCAGTTTCCCAACCTATGATGCACAGCAAGGTATTCCCCTTCAGGGTTTAAAACAGGTGACCCCGGCTGTACTTCGGTGAGGCTGGGGAAGCATGGGCTACCTCAGAGGCGGTAGACCAAAGTGAGGGTTCTCGAGATGGCCTCTGTTTCCCACTAGATGACCATAGGGCAGAGACGAGGAACCGTACGAGGGTGGGAAGGGGGGGTGGGCCATACCTAGGGCCTGTGCAGGGGTAAAACCCACTGTAGACGTCCCTTCCCAATGAAGTAGCTATCCAGGTAGCTGAATTACTACACAGATGTGTCCCCTTAGTGCGCAGAGGAAAGTGTTGTTGGAAGGGCGGGGAGGTCACAGCACAGAGGATGGTGGTGTGACCTGGGACATCCCCTTCCCTTCCCCTAACCCTGAACAAGGGGCCTACCTGGGCCACGCATCATGGCCACAGGCACAGTCCTGTTGCGAGTAGGCTTCGGATGTGCATGTCTCGGAGGCCTGCCATAGCTGGGTTACAAAGAGATGCGTCTCCATCCCTCGACAAGGGGTTAGGGTGGGGAGCGCGGTGGGGAGTATTCGGGAAGGAGGGCTGTTAGGAATAGGAGAGGGGTGGTTTCTGTCCTCAGGGAAGTCGCTGCTTAAGGAGTAAGGGGTGGGGGGGAGAAGGTTGGTGGTGGTTATGGTATTGGGATGCTGGCACCATAGGTGAGCATCATTACATTGTCAGCCCCCGGAGTCCTGATAGAATTGTTGGTCCCGCAATCGAGGGAGGGAGATAACGGGGAAGGGACGGGGTGGTTCCCATCAGACCTATCTTCCCTATGGGGGGAGAGAGGGGTGTCCATCTGCGACAGTGATGCCTCAGGGGCCCCCTGCACTCCAAGGGTAAAGAGGGTAGTGGTCAGAGGGGCCCCTCCCTGGAGAAGGGTGACCAAAGGCCCTCTTTCCGCCGTAGGTGAGGTGGAAAGGAAAAAGGGGGTTGTCCCGCCCAGGGAATTGGGAAGCTAAGTCAAGGGGGTTGGGTCTCGGAGGGAGGAGGCTGAAATATTTGGCCTCTCCCCAAGGATCCTGGGCCGTACCCACCATGGAGAGGGTTTCCAGGGGAAACAGGACGTTCCCCTCAAAGGGCAGGTCAAGGACCGCCTGCTGAGCGTTAGGAGCGCTCTAGCCTCCCTGAGCCATGCTACCCTGTGGACAGTAACCCCCAAGGCCATGGTGTGAGCTGCCGTGTCTACTGCATCGCGGGCTGAAAGAAGGAGGTCTTGAGAGATTATGTTGCCTTCCTCTAAGAAGGCATCATACTCATCCCTGGTCTCAGGTGGGAGCATATTTCTAAATCTCCCTAGGGACTCCCAGACATCCAGCAAGTACCTACTGGTTATAGCCTAGTTGTTTGCCACCTACAGTTGAAAGGCCAATGAGGAATACACCTTGCGGCCTAACAACTCCAGTTCCCTGGTCTCCCTGGAGGTAGGGAGGGGGTCCCTGGGGGGTTCTCCGGCCCCCATTGCCATCTGGATCACGTCCCTGGGGGGGACTGGGTGGGTAGCGAGCAAAGGGTAGTCTGATTTGGATACCTGATACTTCATGCTCGCCATATCAGAAACCGGGGAGACAGAGCTTGGACTCAGCCACCGGGAGCATGCAAGGTCCCACACACTCAAGTGGGGTGGGATTGCTAAAGGTGCTGTGGAGGTGAATGCTGGTCCAAACAGGGTTTCGGGGGGCGAGGTTCAGGGGCTCCACCTCCATACCTAAGTGGGCCGTGGCCCAGCGCAGCAGATCAAAGTGCACTGAGAGGTTGCCCATAAAGGACTCTGGTGCCAGGGGCAGTGTGGCACCGAGGGTCCACCACAGAGGGAAGGGAGTGCCCTCAGGGGACCACTCTTGTGGCTGAAACCGGAAGGGCAATGGAGCCGATGTGCGGCGCCGGGGCCGTTTGAAGCCCCTAGAAGGTCCCTCTTCCGGGCTGGAGGTGGGGGATGGGGATCGGGATTCCCGGCCTGGTGCTGTCGGTGGGGTGATGTCAGCCCCCGCTGGAGTGGAAGACGGGGGACTGGACAATGAAGGTGAGCATCCCAGATGAACCCAGGCCTTTGAAATGAAGGTCGGTTTTCACCTTCTGATTGGGAGCAGGGCCAGGGGAGTCGGGAGGAGCAGCAGGGCTCGTGCTGCCTCCACCGCTTCCGGGGTGGATGGGACGAGAAGTGACTCCGTGTGAGTCGCGGGCAAGTCCTTGCTAGGGAAGGGAGGAGCACTCGGGGCAGGGCGGTTCCCTTTCCCTCGGTACTGGGCTCCACGGTGCCAAGGGTGGAGTCAGCCGGTGACGAGGTGATGTTGGCACTGGTGAGGGTTGGCTGTACTGTGCCATCAGCACCTAAGATGATATGGTGCAGTGCTGAGGTAAGCCCAGCGCCGATGGTGCCGGGCTGGCTGAGGGCGACCTCAATAGGTGCCGGAGTTGGCACCGAGATGGTGCAGCAGCAGCGGCGGCCACCGGTGGCACGGTGCCGTGTAGGCTCCGGCATCGAGCTGGGGCTCGGTGCCAGGCTCTCACCCGAAGCCTCGGGTGAAGGGTGCTGAGCCTCCTCCGAGGCTAGGGCATGGTGTCACTGTTCCCTCTCCTTAATCATTCGTAGTTTAAAGGAGAGACAAATGGAACACACCGAGACCATGTGTTCTTTGCCCAGGCACCTGAGGCACTTCCCATGGGGGTCATCCCGGGGGAAGGTCTTGCTGCACTTGGCACAGGGTTTAAACCCCGGCATCATCGATGCAATGTTCCAGTCTGGTTTTGGGCTCTCACGGTGGAATTAAAGCCACAAGGAGATGTGCCCTGCCGGACAGTGAATCCAAGGCGAATAGACAGGCTGCTTGCGATTTGCAAGGAGTGGACATTCCAGATCCGACACGCAAGGCAGAAGAAATGAAACTGAGGAGAGGGCAGGGAGGCGGCTGTATATAGAGCCACTGGTGGCATGAGGGGTGGTGGCCACCTCCCCTCTTCTGACAGGCTAGGACAAGATTTTTCCGACCAATCCGGTGCTCCGGCATGGAGACACCTATTACTGAATGCATCTGAGCAGCACTTGAAGAAGAATGGAAGTTTACTTACGTGTAATCGTCCTTTGAGATAGGCTTCTCACATACATTCCTACGTAGGTGTGTGCGTACTACAGCATACAGATGTCTGGAAAGCTTTTTGCCTTAGCCTGTCCCCATAGGGTCTGTGACCAACCCCCCCTCTGACCTGCACGGTATATAGGTGGCCCTGCCCCTGCCCCCCTTCAGTCCCTTCTTTCCACTAACTCTGGAAAGCAGGGACGGAGGGAGGGTATGGAATGCATGTGAGCAGTCCATCTCGAAGAAGGATGTTTGCAGGTAAGTAGCCTTCTGTTTTCTTTGAGTGCTGCTCACATCCAGTCCTATGTAGGTGACTTTCAAGCCATATTTAGGATGGTGGGTGGAGTTAAGATTTCCCCACTTGTAGAACGGCTCTGCCCAGGGCACCATTTTCCTTTGCTGGACAATTGCATAATGGGATGTGAAAGTCTGCACTGACGGCCAGATCACTGCTCTGCATATCTCTTGGATCAGTGCCTGAGCAAGGAAGGCTGCAGAGGACACTTGAGCTCTAGTTGAGTGCATCTTGATTTTCGCTGGGAGGGTAGTGTTTGCTCTGCCGTAGCAGTCCCTGATGCAGTTTGTTATCCAGAATAAGATGCATTGGGCCATTACTGCCTGGAACAGCAGGTCATTCTGCAGAAAGGTCTTGCTCACTTGATGTGTGTCATGAGACCCCTTTTGATGGCAAGGGTGTGCCATTTTCTCTGGTTCTCTATAACCTGTGGATCTTGGAAGAACACTGGGAGGCAAATATCTTGGTTAATATAGAAGGGTGGCACCACCTTAGGCAAGAAGGCTGGGTCAGGTCAGAGTTGTACCTTGTCGGAATGGAACACCGTATACAGGAGTTCCAAGGAAAGGGCTCTTAGCTCTGAAATCATTCTGTCTGATGTGGTAGCTACCAAGAAGGCCACTTTTCATGATAAAACTAGTATTGTACATGAGTCTAGGGGGTCCTAGGGAGGTTTTGTAAGCCCCTCGAGTGCTAGGTTTAGGTCCCATTGTGGGATTGGATTCCAGGTTTGGGGATAGAGTCTCTCCAACCCCTTGAAGAAACTTATGGTTGTGGGGTGAGAGAAGGGGGTCACCCTGTCAAAGGTGGTGTTGTGCAGTGCTGAAATCACTGCTAGGTGAACCCTGAGAGAAGGGAGTGTTAAGCCACTTATTTTTAGTTCTAGGAGGTAGTCCAATATGGCCTGGATCGGACCAGACTCTGGGGGCACCTGTCTTTCTTGTGCCCAGAGGGAAAAGCATTTCCACTTTGCCCCATAGACACCCTTGTAGAGGGCTTTCTGCTCTCAGTTAGGACTTTCTGGACCCTTTTTGAGAATATTTGCTCATCGGAACTCAGTCATGCAGCCTCCACACCATTAGGTGTGGTGAGCCCAGGTGCAGGTGTTGTAATCGACTGGAGTCCTGTGTTAGTAGGTCTGCCTTGGATGGGAGCGCTATGGGCAGGGCCATCGGGAGGGTGCTGTACCAAGACTAGTGCGGCCAACCAGTGTAATTAGGATTATGTCTGTTTGGTCACTCTTGATCATTAACAGGATTCTGTGCATCAGGGGAATCAAGGGAAAGGTGTAAAGTAGCAGGCCCCTCCAGCTTATCAGGAGGGCATCCAAAAGGGAGCCTATCTCCCTGCCCCTGAGTGAACAAAATAGGTTGTATTTGAGGTTTGCTTGTGTTACAAAAAGGGCTATGTGCAAGGTGCCCCATGACCCAAAAGGGTGGTCGTTACTGAAGGGGGGGGGGTAAAGACTACTCATATTAGGGGAGGAATTGCCTTCTGAGTTTGTCTGTTTGGCAGTTGTTCACCCCTAGGAAGTGAGTGGCTACTGGGTAGAAGTCAAACTTCAGGCCAGTTCCCATAGCAAGGACACTTCCTTGCATGGTGCCAGTAAGTGGGCCTCCCCCAATGGTTGAAGTAAAGCATGACCACCGTGTTGTCCATTAGGACCTGCACCATTTTCCCCCTTATCTTGTCCAAGAAGACTGCACAGGCTAGGCATATTACCCTTGTTTTTTTCACATTTAAATGGAAGAGGCTATCCCCCCAAGACCATGTCCCTTGGGTGAACAATCCACTCATTATATGGGGTCCCCACCCTAGGTCTGGCACATCTGTGATCAAGGTAAGGAAGGGGCTTTGGGCTTCGGAAGGGACTACCCTGCAGGCAAATAGCGGGTCCTGCCACATCGCCAGGATGTCCAGAACCCTCCTCAGCATAGTGACTACTCAGTTTAGTGGATGGCATTTGGGGTGGAACTACATTGCCAGCCATATCTGTAGGGGTCTCATACAGAGGTGGGCTGTCCTTATCTCACAGGTGGAGGCAGGCATGTGTCCTAGTCACTAAATGCATTGCCTTGAAGTTGTGATGGGGGCATGGTGTAGTTCTGAAATGATAGTAGATATGGATTGAAACCTGGCACAGGGTAATGAGGCCCTTGCACTTAGCGAGTCCATGTGTGCCCCTATAAACTCTGTTCTCCTTGTTGGAATTAGTTTCAATTTCTTCAGGTTTATGAGGAGACCCAATATGGTGCACAGTCTTCAGACAGAGTTGACGCTATGCCGGACTTGGTCTTTCAACCTTTCCCTTATTAACCAGACGTCCAGGTATGGGAACATTTGTATCCCTTGTTTCCTTAAGTGGCCGCTATGGCTGCTATGCAGCAACTACAGACCTAACAACAGAAACATTAAAGCAGGCACACAGCCCTGCAACAAATCATGTTGCGAACTTTGCCCACATATCTGCACTAAAGCTACCACCATAGGGTGTGTTCACACAGCATTCTTATTTCAAAACAACGAAGTCGTTTTGAAATAAGAATTGCCATGGCCACATGACGTACAGCCATTTTGAAACAAGGAAACCCCTTTTTTCTAAATACAAGCCATACTTTCAAAATAGATTAAACCTCATTTCCTGTCAAAACAAGGTTGTTTTGAAACCAGTAGTTTTGAAACAACCCTGTGTGGACATGTTATTTCGAAACAACTGTTGTTTCGAAATAACTATGGACCTTCCTCCCTCA
>ML682100.1:603228-664198 GCA_007922195.1 Podocnemis expansa
TGTGTAGTTGTTATTATTTTCTCTGTATCCTGCATAATCTTTTTATGATATAGTTGTTTAAGGTCTAGCATAGTTTTATGTTGTTAATTTGCCAGGTGTTTTGTTAGTCATTTGTATTTTGCATCCTTCTTACTGCATAATTGTTCATTACTCTGCTTCTGCTCTAAACTGCTGGCCCCAAACTTCCCCAGTGTACACAGGGGGAGTGTGGGGGTTTATTTTTCTCTCATCTGACTTTTTTTTCATTCTGCCGCCCACCCTTCTTGGCTAGCAAGGAGGAATGGCTTCCAGCCATTGGTAAATACGCATCGGGTGGGCTGGTCAGTGCCTATACCGATATTGAGGCAGTAAAAGGCCAGAAAAGTCCTTGACTTATTATGGCCACCCTCTTGTAGGTCATTAATCCATACTGTTATTTAACTATAAGTACTTTTGTAGGTTGTAAGTGTTTTGCATAGACTCTCATACTTTATCCTGTTGTTTGGCTGGAGGTGTTTTACAGGTGCTTTATATAGACTCTTGCTCCACACTGTTACTTGGTTATAAGTGCTTTGCATAGGTTTTTAGCTTTACATTGTCATTTAGTTATAAGTGTTCATTTAGATTTTGCTTTATGCTATTAGTTGGTTATAAGTGTCCTATATAGATTTTTGCTTCATATTGTTAGTTGATTACAAGTGGTTTTGTATAGATCTCCCTGTTTTACACTGTTGAGGGGTTGAAGGTGTTCAAGATGTCACTATAAAAGTAGTTTTTTTTGTTTAATTGAACTGGTGTCTGTCTCATTGGTGGGTGTCGCTGGTCCATCCCAGTCACATCGCGAACCCGGGGTTCAACACTGTCCAGGATGGTTGTCCTCAAGATTATGATGTGAATTCATCAGAATCACCAGGTCAAAACTACCCTCCAGCGGAAATTGCAATGAGGGATCATGCCAGGTATAGAAGTTCCATCTAGTAACATATCTGAGTGCACGCTTCCCATACTTCCTATGCATAACAGCTAGCAGAGTGTTCCCAGAGGGACACTTAGACTGACCACTTCCTCCCGTCCTGATGGGCCCAAGCAGAGATCCACTCCAAAAGACAGAAAGGGAAAAGGAACAGGGCTCACCAGAGCCAAACCAGGCAGGGCGTCCCCTGCAGGGTAACACGAGGGTAGGAAGACACAGGGAAGGAAGGGTAAACCAGACTTACCAGACTGACCAGAAGCTAAACCTGAATCAAAACCAGAAGAAACCAGAACCTCGAGGCAATCCTGAAACTTATTTCTCTGGTGCTAAGTAGGTGGTGGCACTTACCGCAAACTGCACTCCAGGCTAGCCCGTGTTCTGCTGATCCCACTTCTGACACCTGATTGTCAAGGAAATTTAAGGGTGTTCAGTCAGCGGAGGCCACACTTAATAGAAGAGAAAAAGTTTATTAGAAAAACTATACGCAGCTGCCACCCTGCGACCAAAAAAAAAAGCCCAAGAGCCCCTAACCAGGGGCATCACTGGCGCTGGGCACCCGGGGCACATGCCCCAAATCCCAGCACCAGTGCCTCGGATCTGGCGGGGCCACCCCTCTCCCAGTCTCCGGCCCAATCAGGCCAGAGATCCGGGGACCAGCCGGTGGTGGCCACGGCGGCCCTGTCCCCGGCTGGGGATCTGGGGCCTGGCTGCCTGCAGCAACAGTGGCCCTGTCACCAGCCAGGGATCCGGGCCCAGCCAGCCACAGCGGCCCCATCCCCAGCTGGAGATCCGGGGCCCAGCCACCTGCGGCCACGGCAGGGAATCCAGGGCATGATCGCCTGTGGCAGTGGTGGCCCCGTGAACCCAGCTGCCTGCAGCCACTTCCAGCCCCGCCCTCAGCTGGGGAAGTGGGGACCGGCCACCTGCGGCTGTTACCAGAATTCAGGTACCAGGATTGTCTTGGTGCCGTCAGAGCCAATAAACACACCAAGAGTGAAAAGGTATTTTCTTTATTACATTTGTGATCACAAATGGGCCTCCTGCTATAGTGGCAGAGAGACCCTGATTACATAAAACAGTCAGTTTATATACCCCTTTATTCCATTACACGTAATATGCCATATAGGGTAATAAATAACTAGGGGATACATGATTGGTTAGCGTGGACGTGGGGAGTTAGGGGATTTACAGGAATAGGGAAAATTAGGGGATTTCAAAAAGAGAAGTTTAGTGATTCCAAAACTGTTAGTTTCTTGTAAACAACAAAATGGCTGTGTTAAAATAAAATGGCTCTTTGCTTATGCTAACAACAGTTATATAGCTATTACAGGTGGCTGTTATATGTAATGCCTGCTTACACGTCCGCTTCCAGCCTTGTCTGTGGCCGGGGATGTGGGGCCTAACCGGCTGCAGTGGCGCAGCGGCTTTAGGCCCTGTCCCTGGCCAGGGGGCAGGGCCTGCGGGATAGGGGTGGTGCCTGCAGGCCAGGGGCAGGGCCTGGGCCCGTGCCCCGGGTCCCTCCCTGGGGCAGCAACGCCCCTACCCCTAACAAAGGGTGGAGTTACCTTATATAGATAGTATATTATCTTAATATATTCAGGCATACATCACATAGTATGACTTGGCTTTTCTCCAATCCTGCAATGTCTGTACTACCTTCTCATGATAGGAAGACACTCTACTGTCCTTATATGGGGGTCTGCAACCTGGCTGTTTTCCTAAGTTTCAGTTTCTGCCTTTGTCTCTCATGCTAATTCACCCTTCTCCCTGGTCTAGCAGAGTACGTGACCCCTTGCCCTATCTGAAATGGAGTCTGCAGGTTACAAAATAGAGTTAACTAGTTGCTATACTTAATTTCCTCTGCATCCCGCAGGCAGTGCTGTCTCCGAGCCTGAGCCTCTCACTGCAGCCAGTCTTTCTTTCTCCAGCCCGGCGCTGTCGCAAGAGGCTCGGGCTCAGAGACAGCACTGGCTGCGGGGCTTTGGGAGCTGACAGTGCTTCCTTGCTGTCCAGCCACTCCGATCTCAGCCGTTGAGCCCCAGCCCCATGAGCTGCTGGCCAATGTGTGTGCACTGGGGCCAAAAAAGTTGTGCACGGGTGCACACGCGCACACCTTAAAGGGAACAGTGGCTTTGAGTGATGTTGGGAGTGTGGACAGCAGGAGCACTTTCACCAACAAAGCCCCTATCTGGACTGTAATTATGGGCAGGTATGTGTGGTGGGGCAGGTTGAGTTGACACCTATGTTTGTGCTGTGTGGCAAAGCAGCCCCTCAGTTTGCCCTGTAGCAGTCATCTCCCTTGGCAAAATAGGCCTTTTGTAGATCTCTCCCTTTAAAGTGAGTCCTCTTTTACTTCCCCACCCTCAACATCTCTCAGTGGCAGTGTTCTGCAGTGGAGGGGACTGTCTGGGTCTCAGTGGATCAGGACCCCTTTCTCCCACAGATAAATACAAAGTAATGCATATTTGAAAACAGAAACCCAATGATACATATAAAATAATGGGGTCTAACTTAGCTGTTACCACTCAAGAGAGATAGAGACTCATAAAGGACCAGTACAATGGAGGACACAATGCAGGACACAAAACCTCACCCACTCTCTCCTGTAATAAATCTCAAACCTCTGACTGAGTAACTAAAGTTCTGAAGTGATAATATAAAAACTTTAAGTACAGAGAATCTACCAGCAAGTGTGGTACAGAGGAAGGTGAAAATCCCTCACCGCCCCTGTTAATCTACCCTAGGGGAAAATTCCTTCCTGAATTCTGACTCAAAATATGGCAAGTCTCGTATAAGCATATGAGCATGTCTCATCAGATGTTGGAGTCTATGGTGGATAGTTCTCTGAAAAATTCTGTTCAGTGTGTATGCACAAAAGCTAATGGCATGTTACGAAGGAACCATTAGGAAAGGAAATGGATTTAATGAGACAGAAAATATCATAATGCCAATATATAAATCCAGGGTGCTCTCACACTGTGAATACAGCATGCAGATCTGGTTGCCTGATCTCAAAAATATATATATTTGAATTGGAAAAGGTGCAGAGAAAGGCAATTAAAATGATTAGGGGTATTGCACACCTTCCTTCTGAGAAGAACCTAATAAAACTGGCTTTTCAGTTTGGAAAAGAAAAGAAATCTACCCTTTGGGTGGATATAGAGGTCTATAAAATCGTGACTGATATGGAGAAAGTGAATAAGGAAATGCTATTTAATATTTCACTTAACACAAGAATTAGGTGTCCCCCAATGAAATTAGTAGGCAGTCGGTTTAAAACAAACAAAAGGAGGTATTTCTTCCCATAACACACAGTCAAGCTGTTTAACTCTTGGCCAGAGAATGTTGTGAAAGCCAAAACTATAGCGGGGTTCAAAAAAGAATTAGATAAGTTTAAGGAGAATAGATCCATCAATGGTATTAACGAGGATGGACCGGGATGGATGCAACACATTGCTCTGAAATGTTCCTAGTCTCCTTTTGCCAGAAGGTGGGACTAAATGTCATGAGATGGATAGCTCCATGGTTGCCCATTCAGTCTATTCCCTCTGAAGCCCCTGGCATTGGCCAGAAGACAGAAGTCTGATCAAGCGGGATTTTTTTCTAAGAAAGTTCATGTGATAAATAAATTTGTTAGTCTTTAAGTGCCACAGGACTCCTTGCTTGTTTTGCTGAACTAGACTAACATGCTGCCCCTTTGGAACCAGGCTAGATGGCCATTGGTCAGATCCAGTATTGACAGTCTAATGCTCTTACGTAAAAATTAATTAAAACATAAGAATTTTTTAGTACAGAAAATATCCAAGAGAATGACCTTGGCAAATAAAACATTTTAAAAATCTTGGCCTACGAGGAAATATTTATATAAGTTTCTCAGTCACCAATCTAATGTTCTGAAGCAAAGTCACTAAAACACAGTGAGATAATAAATTTGTTAGTCTTTAAAAGTGCTACTAGACTTCTTGTTTGTTCAACAAACAAAAGCTCCTTTAATGTGCTCCTCTCCCTTCACCATAATTCACTCACCTTGTTCTCCTCCTTGGAGGGAGACCCGCAGTTCAAAGGTACTTTCGCAAGAGTTCACCTTTCAGGGAAAAGGGGAACAAAGGCAGTAGCAGCACCTTGCTTGGTCACATTGGCTATGTCCACACGTTAAATGTTATTTCAAAATAAGTTATTTCAAAATGAGTTATTTTGAAATAAATTCCTTATTTTGAAATAAATTAATTCAAATTAAGAAAATGTTAATTCAAATTAAGGGGAGCCCTCAAATCGAAATAGCATGCCCTGTGTCTGGACATGCTATTTCGATTCAGCAGAAGGGCATGACAGGAGGTGTGGCAACATGGCTCCCTGGAAGGGCCATGTTGCCAACCAATCCCCTACCACTGGCTCTCCAGAGCCAGTAGCAGGGAAAAAACAAGGGGGGATGCTCAGATGGGGGTCTGCACGTCCCCACCACTTTCGGGGTGGTGGGGATAAGATCCTGCTGCCCCTTTTACCTGCTGCTTCCCAGGCAGTGGGGGCATGGATCTCCTACCCCCCTGCTAGCCCTCTTTGCCCAGGCAGGGTTACCACAGGGGCAGGTGGCTAGATGCCCCATGGAGCTCCCAGCTGCTTGCAGCATACCACAAGCAGCTCCAAGCCTGGTTAATTTCACAGATGTGAAAGTGACCAGGCTGGGAGCTGCTTGTGGGCATGGCAAAAAGCTCCCAGCCTCACCTGGCTCCTAGCCCCCTGCCTGGGCAAAGAAGGCTAGGAGATCCATGCCCCCACTGCCTGAGAAGCAGCAGGGGCTGCAAGCTCTGCCCCCAGCCACTGGACAAGCAGCTGGGGTGCAGGGCTCCTCAATCCCCCTGGCTGGGCTGCCTGGTTTAGGCGGCTGCCAGTGGAGCGGATGCGGACAGAGCTCTCGGGCTCCTGGTCCCCCAGCCCCTGGCCACCTGCAAACAGCCAGGGGCCCAGCCGTTCCCCCCAGCTCCTGACAGCTTGCAAGCCGTGGGAGGGGGGGTGCTGGCTCCCCCAGCCCCTGGCAGGCTCCAGGCTCCACAACCTCTGGTCAATCTCACAGAGGTGAAATTGACCAGAGGTTGCGAGGCTGCCAGGGGCTGGGGTAGCCCGCAACCCTCCCTGGCCACTTGCAAATGGCCAGGAGCGGGGTCAGCAAGGGTGTAGGGCACCTGATCCCCGCGATCAGCAGCCCAGGCTCCTGGGCTGTTGGCCCGGTGGCTGGAGCTGGAGCCCACTTTTCCTGCCCCTGCCGGGTGGCTGCAGCCTGCCCAGGGTGCAGGAGCTGGCTCTCCTGCAGCCAAGGATTGGGGGAGGGCGCCCCATAGGGGATGCGGGAGCTGGCTCTCCCACCACCAGGGATCGGGGGAGACCGCCCCGCAGGGGATGTGGGAGCCAGCTCTCTCACCACTGGGGATCGGGGGGCAGGGAGAGCCAGCTCCCGCATCCCCTGTGGGGCGGCCCCCATCCCCGTGGGGCAGCTCCCGGTGGTTCCTTGGCGGGGGATGAGCCGTCTCCCGTATTGCCTGTGGGGGAGGCCCCCCCACTCACGGGCCAGCTCCCGCAGTTCCTGGCCCCGCTGCAGCTGAGCAGGCAGGGGGCAGAGCCAGCTCCAGCCCCAGCCATCCCCTCAGGAGCTGCTGCTGGAGCAGTGGCTGAAAGGCAAGCTGGTGGCGGGGGCAGAGCAATGCCATCACTGGGGTCTTCCAGCCCCTGGTTGCTGGCAAGCAGCCAGGACCTGGGGGACCCTGGTGCCAGCAATGCTGTGCCCCCACTGCTCTGCCGCCAGCCTGGGAGCAGGGGCAGTGGGTCCATGTGGCTGGGGGACCCGCGGTCCACCCTGACTGCCCACAACAAGGGGCAGCTGGCAAAGCCCACTCACCCACCGCTCCCCCCTGCTGCTGGCTAGTGGGGGCAGTGGGCCAAGCCCGCTGGTGCCCATCACCCCTCTGCGCCTCCCTGCACCATTATGTGGGGGCCCCATGGTCCCATGAGGTAATCCGCCCCTGCCTGGTGGTTTCCCCAGGTCTCTGGCTGGGACCAGGGAGTATGGGAGGGAGGAGGCAGGTGAAAGGGATCTGGAAGCATGTGGGTTCCCAGGAGAGAGATGGGGATCTCAACCATGCACCCTACCCCTAAGGTCAGTGGAAGTGCTGGTTAGGATGCATTCCACTGAGCAGTGTGGACATCAGCCACCTCAGTATTTAGACTGGTGGCTGTAAGTTGACGCATGTTAGGTCAACATATTTTTAAAGTACAGAATGGCCTAATTCTTTTATTGTCCTTTTGGCTTTTCTCTGAACCCTTATCTTCAATTCCATTTGTCAAGGCTGGTTCCCCACTCTGACACTCTGAGTGCAGAATGTGGGGGCCTGTGACAGGCCTTAACAGCCACTGGCCTTAAAGCCTGGTCTTAAGACTCTCCAAGGCCTCCAATTCGTGGCCTTGGAGTGGTATTGCTGCCACCACCTAAATGCAAAAACCTCTTGAAACCCAGGAAGGTGGACTTGGGAATTCCTTCCTGTGAGGTACCCTCAGTCGCTTTTATTCTTCTGTCAGGAGAGTGATTGAACCCCAGCTGGGGTATGAGCTGGAACTGGGACAGAATCCCCTTTAGTAGCTGGCTGTGCAGTCTAAGGCACATGCATACAAACCTCTTGCCTTTCAGGACACAGAACCAGAGCTTACTTAAAAGGTAAAATCTTTCATTAAAAAGAACAGATAAGAAACACTGTGGCTACGTCTACACTGAGCATTTCAATTCGAATTACTGAATTCAAATTGACCAAGTCGAATCTAATTCAAACTCAGCCAATTCAATTTGACATGGCCTCACTAGAAAATCCAATTCAAATTGGCATGTCCATGAACAGGACTTGCTAGTTTGAATTCAGTAGGGGGCTCTATTGTATATGGAAAAATCAAGCTGTGGCTAATTCAAACTAACAGTGAATTCAAACTGACATGGCCACACTATGTCAATTCGAATGACTCACTTCGAATTGACCCAGACTTCAATGGTAAAGCAGGTTTGAGCAATCTGAACTCTGCTTTCCTCAATTTGAACTGAGGTGTGCCTCAGTTTGGATTGAGGAAAGCGGGCATGTCTGTGCACTTATTTGAATTCGAATTGATGACAATCAATTCGAATTTACATATAAGTGTAGACATACTCCGAGAGTTGCTTCTCTGGGATTGAATTTAGGTAGTTACAGGGCAGGGGGAGGGGGTGCATGTGCTCAGCACAGAGAACTCCAAAAACAAACCAAAAACAAAGAAAATACCCTGACCACGTCAAAGTAAACATTCCCTGTTCTACTCGCGCCTGGTCAGTAACAAACTTGAGCTTAGCTTTAGTAACAATGTCGCTGGATCCTTCCTCAGGCCTCTCTCTGGCCTCCTCCTGATCCTTCCAGGAGTTTTGCTACATCCAAACAGGAACAGGCAAGGCTGCTGCTCCAATTCAAAAAGCTGTGCTTTGTTCCTATCAGCTGTGCTGGGACTCACTGACCCGAGTCTTAACCCCTTCCTCCCCAAGGGTTACTACACCATTCTAGGACCACTCCAATCTGGCTTCTATCCTTTCTGCTCTACTGAAACCATCCTGCCAACTTCTCTTTCAATGGACAATTTTTAATAAAAGGAAGTTTTTAATCTTCCAGGTTTCAGGGAAAAACAAGAAAATGTGAAAGTGGCAAAACTGGACTCAAATGCAGCCTAAAAGTTCAAAAACCAGAGGTAGCTGAAAGGATTCAGAAATGTATTCATATTTTTAAGGAATCTTGATTCTGAGGACAAGATTAGAATTCAAATGCTCTTACCAAACTGGAGATATGGTCTGAAATAAATAGGCTGAAATTCAATTAAGACAAATGCCAAGTACTGCGTTTTAGAAAGAAATAGTCAGTTGCGCAAATACAAAATGGACAGTGACTGGAAAAAGTGCCTGGCAAGTGCACTAGAAAAGTGCCTAGAAAAAAGTACTGGAGAAAAGGATCTGGGGGTTATAGAAAATCAAAGAATGTGAGCAAGCAAAGTGATGTTCTTGGGAAAAAAGCAAATGTTCTGGGATGTATCAGCAGGAGTGTCAGACTAAAAGCTTTAAGGGTCCCTTCTAAACTTAGAATCTAGCTAGCTAGCTAGCTAAAGTTTATATTTGTGCCTATGGAATATCTGTACCTTTGCCTGTCTCTTCTCCTCTCCTTGCACCACAAAAAGGCTGATTACCTCCTCCAAGGGCTACCCTAGGGTATGTCTACAGTGGAGCCTTAGGTCAACTTAACCTTCCTTAAGTCAACCTAAGGAATGCTCCGGCCACATTTGGAACTTATTAAGTCAACTTAAGCACTTTCTTAAGTCAGTGGTTACTAACCAGTGTGCTGGGGCGCACTGGTGTGCCACAGCAACACCCAAAGTGTGCTGCAAGCATCCCCGAGAGCTGGAGTTAAAGTTCCCTCCCTGCTCAGCTCGGCCATGTGGGCTGTGCAGGGCTGGGAAAAGGCAAGGGTTAAAGTAAGGGGGAAGGCACCAGAACACAGTTCCTGGGTCCCCTATTTTTAGGCAGGCAGGGTTCTGACCCCCCAAAAATAGAGGAAGGTAGCAGAATGCAGAATTTCAGGTCCCCCCCCAAATAGCAGAAGCAGCCCAAACACAGCATTCCAGTGGCTCCACCTTAGGCCCAGCCAGCAGAGATCTGGGGGAGGCTGGGAGTGTGTGAATCTCCCCTGGCAGGGTGGAGCAACTTGTGTCAGCCAGCCTGCAAACAGCTCAGGGAAGGGCTTTGGCGGGGAGGGCTGCTGCGCAATGTTCCCTCTAAGCCGGTGATGCAGCTGAGCAACTTATGGATGCAGCTGAGCAAGTTCCTGGGCCTGGGCCAGGCCCCTGAGCCACTGCCCATTGGCACCCCAAGTGCATCCATAACTTGCTCAGTTGCATCACCAGCTTAGAGAGGGAACATTGTATAGATTTTCTGATTGAGATGCCTCTGCAAATAGTCAATCTTCCATGAACTCCATGTCTTTCCTTTAGCAAAATCACAGCTTGTCTTGGCTTCTGCACATGACAAGCATAATACACCATTGTCCTCAGAGTAAGAAAACAGCTGACCCAGTTTGACATGCTGCACCTCTCCAGATTCCATAGTCTCAGTTGCAATTAATTCATTTAGCCATGCCACCTTAAAACTTCCAATACCTTTATAGTTCTTGACATCACTGCAATTGTCTTGCACCAAACAGTTGGCTGTACACTTTGTCATTTTGTGTTATGAATTTGAGAAGCTGCTTTGTGGGACGGCTTCTGATTTTTTGGTTGTCTGTAATCTCAGCTCACCTTTAGAAGATGGGAAAATATATAAGCAAATGTGTGAGAAATTACACAGATAAGAGCTAATGATCACCAATAGCCAAGAAGCTATTCTTTTTTTTTACAGATTCCTAATGAATGTGCAAATTCTGACTAGATCTCACTCACTGAGCTAAATGAAGTCACCCTGATTTAGGCCTATATATTACTTGAGTTGATGTTAATTAAGGTCAATGACAGTTTTTCCACTTTACTTAAAAAGTTAGATCAGGCTGCCTTCTCTCTCTGCTACAATCCCCATCTACCAGTTTTGTGTTGTTCTTGTCTGCAAGCTTTGAACTTTCCTTTACCAGCTTCCAAATCAAAACAGAGCTGTGCTAAAAATACATGGATGGGACACCTCCTCCTAAAGCCATTGTTTATGGCACTTGGTAAAGATGTCAAAATGGGAGGACATGCAGTTTGCCTATAATGTATTGTCAGGGCCATTCACTTAAATGTGAGCACAAGGTGGGGTGTGCTTCCTGGATACCATAGAGCCAAGCATGTGTGAATACCTAGTATAGTAAGCCATTGAGAGATCCTGGGATGGAAAGTGCTGTAAAAATGCTGGGTGTTAATAAAGTAACATAAGGTTCTATACAGTTTTCTGTGTTTATTCTGAATCTTGGGTGGAATTTGTGTGTTGTGTCTACCTATCCCATTGTTTCCCAACCGGTGTGCCACAGCACACAGGTGTGCCACAAAATTTTTTGAAAAACTACTCAAAGAGCTTTGGATTGGCTCATGAAAATATATGGCTTCATTTGGAAACTATATGGCAGTGTGCCTCAAATGAATTAAAGGTAGCAAGGAGTGCCACTGCAATGGCAGAGAAAACATTGGGAATCACTGACCTATGTGGCAGCAATGACTTGAAAAGGAAACAATACATTTCCTTACACATCAACACTCCCCCCCCCGCGTGGCATGAGCTTACCCCCACTTCTAATCTGCCCCCAGCCCAGGAGCCCCCATCCCAGATCCTCCACTCCCCCACCTCTGCTCCCCGCCAGCCCTGATCCTCCAGCTCCTCCACTCTCTGCCAGCCCTGCTCCTCCGGCTCCTCCACTCCCTGCCAGCCCCAATCCCCCAGCTCCTCCGCTTCCACTTCTGCTCCCTGCCAGCCCCACCCCAGGTTTCCTGGCTCCCAGAAGAAATGTTTCCGGGGCCAGGCACGGCTTGTGGCTGCTGGACCTGCGCTGGGGTCAGGGCTTGCTGTCCAGTGAGTGGCAGCAGCTGCACTACTGCTCACTGGCGCAGCTTAGAGGGAACATTGCTGCTGCGGGTTGTGTGGGTGTGTAGCAGAGGTAGGTGGGAGTGGCTGTGTAGCAGAGTGTGTAGCTGGGGTTGTGGGGTGGCTATATGTGGGGGGGGGTGTAGCTGGGGGCTGGAGGCCTGGTTCTGGCCTCTGCAGTGATGGGAGGGTCCATCAGAGGCAGCAGGGGCCTGGGGAAGGGGAGGATGCAGCAGTGGGGTGAGGATTTGCCCTGGGTGACAGGGAGCCACTGTGGAGAAGTGGGAAGTGGGTGCTGCGCCATGCTCCCCTGCCCTACCATCCCACTCCCCAGGTTCCCCCTGTCCCCACACAAAGCCACTCTTCTCCCTTCCTCTCTCCTCTCTTGCCACCCTTGTGCTGTTCCCCACATGGCTGCCCTTGTCCTTGCAGCCCTTTTGCCACCCCTGTCCTGCTCTGCTCCCCACATTCACTCAAGCCACTGCACATGACTCCTGACCTCCCGTTTTGCCACCGCTACTCTGCTACGCCTACTACCCCACATAGCAGCGTTTCTGAAACACTGTGCCACGGTTCATGAATATTCATAAGTAATATACATTAATTTGAATATTCATGAGTTTTTAATGGTGGTGTGCCTCAAAATATTTGAAGATATCAAGGTGTGCCACAGTAGAGAAAAGGTTGGGAACCACTGCCATAAGTTGACTTAATAACTTCACCTTGGAAGGTTGACTTAATGCTTAAGCCGACTTTATTAAATCAACTTAAGCCAGCATAGCTGGGGAATAGCGCTTACGTCGACTTAATAGGATCGACTTTAGGATTCAGTCAACCTAGCAGCTGCCAGTGTGGATGTAGGGCAATCCACAGGACTTTTGATTGTGTATGCTTTAAGTTGACTTAACAAAGTCGACTTTAAGTCAACTTCAGGTTAACCTCGCAAAGTTGACTTAACTGAGCCACCAGTGTAGACATACCCCTATAGTGTAACACCATGCTGGAAACCTGCTTTTGGCATTGTGGAAAATATAGCCACCAAAAAGAAGAGCTGTGGCCTCAAAGACTGTGGTAGGCATTTAAATGAGTCATGTCCCCTCTTGGTGTGAACTGCTCGGTGGTTAACTAATCATCAAATGTAGGGTAGGGAGAAATTTTCAATGAGGGCAGATTGACATAGGTCCTGGGGATTTTTCACCTTGCCATGCCCCATGCTGCAGGGTCACTTACTGGGGGATTCTCTATACCCTAAATTATTTAAATCATTATTTGAGGACTTCTATAATTCAATCATAGATTAGGGGTCTGTTACAGGAGTGAGTGGGTAAAGTTCTGTGGACTGCATTGGTCAGCGGGTCAGACTAAATTATCATATTTGTTCCCTCTGAGCTTATCGTCTATACCAGGTGTGGTCAAACTGAGGCTTGGGAGCCACACATGGCTCTTGAATGAAAAATTGTGGCTCCCGGAAGAACATCAGCAAATCAATTTAGAAAAGCAGTCCCAGCCTAGCAGTTCAGGAGGGAGTGGGGAGAAGCACGGCATGTTCCCCGAGATAGCGTGGAGAAGTGTGGTATGGTCGAGATTTTAAAAAACTTGCCACTAGCCTGCAGTCTTCTACATTGAGAAGCAGCTATGTTTTTACTATATAGGACTAATTTTCATGGTAACCTTAAGTAATTATTAGAATCTGACATTAGTAGGATCAATATTTGTCTCTTTTTATGATCAAATTAAAGTGTGCAATGAATTTTAAACTTAGTAATTTTGGAGTAGGTAAAAATATATGGCTATATGCTGCAGTTTGGCTCTCAAAGGTTTAATAATCAACTTGTGTGGCTCTTGAGTTCCATAAGTTTGGCCACCCCTCGTCTATACAGTCATTCCATTATAGTTGATGGGACCAAATGCCCAGGTGGTGAGTGGGGCATCACTCAACTGGACTCAATGCATCCAAACCCCAGTTGGTGTGACTTGTCCAATGCACCACTGGAATCAATGGACCATATTCCCAGGTAGTGTCAATTGGCTGCGGCTCCATAGGAGACAACGGGGAAGATGCCTTGCTGTTATCAATCAGCCATAGTTTTACTGAAGTCAGTGGGCTCAGATCCCCAGCAGATTTTTTTTGGCGGGGGGGGGAGAGGATTAGTGGAACTGTGCTGTTTTACACAATGTAAAGGCCTTGTTAGGGAGTGATACATATTCAAGCATCCAACAGACAAAGAACACTGTTGCCAAAAATGGCCTGCTAACCAGTACATTTATGGGACCCCCACACCTAGCTCTGCTCAAGAACAAATAATTGCAAGAAGGGAGGAGATGCTGGTTAAACAGAAAGCAAATGATCTTTGGAATAGTGCTCAGTTCACCCAGATGTCAAAGTACACTCAACAGCTGGTGTGTGTGAGGGGGTGTGGGGGAGCTGTTGGCATCTGCCAGGATGAAGTAGAAATACAAATTACGCCTAGCGACGGGCCATCAAACACTATGACCATTGCAGGGTCCCCAAGTCCTAGGCATGACATAGAGGGCTGGAAAGAGCCATAGGCTGGCTACTCTAGCTGTGTCTTGGAGTCACTAGGAAAGGAAGCATGATCTCATGCAGGTGAAGAAGGACACACACCATTTGGACAGGCTTGCACAGCACCTGACACAAGGGCCCTGATCTCAGGCAGGGTCTGTGCATTATCTGGCACAATGGGGGCCTTAATCTCAGCTAGTACAGTCCCCTCCCAGACTATCTAGGCTAGGCGGACAGGTGATCCAATCTGCCACAGCCAATCCTATTTCCTGTTACACAGACACATGGGCCATGGAGTTGGACTACTGGGTAGTGGAGGGTAAAGCATATGTCCCTGTTTGGTCCTGGAAATCAAAGCCGGCAGATTCTAGCTGTTACACTGTCCTGTAGTGGGACGAGAGCAGGAACACCAGCCTCTGGGCTAACTGTTAGGAAACAAGCCACAACCCTCCCAGTCAATCGTGAGTTTGTACTTAACCAATTTTCATGTGTAAAGTGTTTAGGCACTACATCAGCCTAACCATGGCATTCAAAACAGCCCCCTTGGTTACTGTTATCTATATTGCCACCCAGATGAACCTACCTTTGTGACAGATGGTACTTTACATGTAGTCTCAGCAATACTCAGTTCCAAAGGGACAGCTGTGTCTGAAAAAAGTGGGAGTATGTCTACACACACGTTTAAATTCAACCTAATAAACATTAGGTCGAATTTAAAAATAAAGCTGTTTACACAGCACTTCGGTGATTTGACCTAAGGCTTCCACAGGGCTATCTTTGCTCCCTGCCGCCAGCCAGTGGGGTTTGACAGCCCGGCACATGGCTGACAGAGCAAGGGGGGGGGAAGGATTCCCCCAGACCCCACAGCGGAGTGGGGGAGAAAGGATTCCCCCAGCCAGGCACTGACAGCGCAGGGCTGTGGGAATCCTTTCTTCCCCGCCTCTACTGGGTTGCGGGGGGGGGGGGGGGGGCTGCCCTGGCTCCATGGAGCCCTGCCAAGGGACAACATCCCCTGCCAGGCTCCTGTCTTCTGAGCCACAGCTGGGGGAAAGTGCCTCCTGCCCAGCTCTGGCTGCAGGACACCTAGGGTGTGTTCACACAGCAGTCTTATTTTGAAACAACAGAGATTATCTCGAAATAAGAAATGCCCTGTTCACACAACACACGGTTGTTTCGAAGCAACGTGTTCCATTGTTTTGAAACAACGGCGTTGTTGTGAAACAACTTAAACCCCATTTGGGGTCACAACAACGTTGTTTCAAAACGATCGTTTTGAAACAATCCAGTGTGAACATGTTGTTTCGGAACAAAGTGTTCCGAAACAACATTTGACCCTCAGCACCCTGGCCAGGGAACCATCAGCACCCTGGCCAGGGTGCTGAGGGCTGTCCCTCAGCCCCAGAAAGCGGGCTGCAGCCCCCGGAGGGGGGGTGAGCCTGCAGGGCTGCTCAAGCCTGCCACAGGAGCTGCCCCCAAATCCCACCACGGGGTCAGGGGCGCCAGGCTCGAGCCTGCTGCTGCAGGGGCCGGGGTGAGCGCGGCCCCGGGATTCCTCGGCACCCTGGTCCTGCCGTGGGCACGGCCGTGGACACCCCAGGTATCCCCACCCCTGCCCCTGGCAGGAGTGGGGCACCAGGGAATCCCGGGGCTGTGCTTATCCCCGGCCCCTGCAGTGGTGGGCTCGAACCCAGCGCCCCCGACCGCGGCAGGGTTTGGGGGCAGCTCCTGCAGCTGGCTCGAGCAGCCATGCAGGAGCTAACCCCCCACCAGGGGCTGCAGCCCCCTTTCTGGGGCTGCAGGGTGAGCCATGGCAGTGGCTCACCCCCCAGGGGGCTGTAGCCCCCTGAAGCAGGTAAGGAAATAGCATGTTCACAGTGTGAACATGCTATTTCGTTTCCCACTTTTTTCCCTATTTCGAACTAACTTTTTGTTAATTTGAAATAAGTTATCTCAAAATAAGGCATTATTTCGATAGAAGTTGTTTTGGAACAACTTTATTGAAATAACCCTCCATGTGTGAACGTAGCCCTAGAGCTGGGCAGGGGATGCTTTCCCCTGTGCTGGGCTGCAGGGGCTGGAGCCTGGCAGGGGATTGGGTGGCAACGTGGCCCTGCCAGGGGGCCATGTTGCCACACCGCACATAATGCCCCTCTTCCAATTCGAACTAGCAAGTCCTGTTTATGGACATGCTAATTCGAATTGGTTTTCTTACTCTAGACATGTTAGTTCAAATTGACTCAATTCAAACTAATCATAATTAGTTTGACCTGATTAGTTCAAATTGAGTCAATTCGAACTAACAGTCTAAGTGTAGACATACCCTAAGTGCCATAGGACTGCTTGGTATTTTTAGCAATACTTAATGTTACTCCCTCCATCCCAGTCCCAAAGGCACCAGTCAATTACCCCAGGTCAGTCGCAACTTAGATCTTAGAACAAAGACAATGCTTCCAGACAGTCCTGTGATATACTATCCATAGATATAACAACTAGTAAAAAGGACATAGGAAACTTATTTACAGTGTTAAAGCAGGCAAACACACTTACACGCAAATGAGTTCTAATCTAAAGTTTCTCAGAATAACAGATGCTTTTGTAGTTACAGGGAATTTGTCCAAAGCTAATATATGAAATCTGTCTTCCTGTCTTATCAACATTCCTGTAACTCAATGGCCAAGAACAATAAGGTAATAAAACCATTTTAAAAAATTTCTTCAATAGCCAAGTGTTTTGGGAGCGACAATGGGTGTAGCCTCTGGGTGGGGAGAGCTGCCCCAGGGTGCCTGCCCCAGGGTCCCCTGGCAGGTGGGGTGGAGAACCCAGAGCAGGCCACTTGCATAGTCCCCCATGGTGGGGTGGAGCCAGGTGCAGGCTGCCTGCAGGGTCCTCAGGTGGTGGTGGAAGGGTGCAGAATAAAAGGGGGCCGCCAAAGCACTGCAGGTTGCAGACCCCTGCTGTAACCAAAGTGACTTGCAACACTTACAATCTATTCCAGTTTACCTATTCCACTTACCTTAGTATTCCTACTAAATTCTACACTTCTCTCCCATGGCTTTTGGTAGAGGGTTTTAAACCTTGTATTCACTCAGGTTTTTAAAATCGAAGCTGGTATTAGATTTATTTCTAATCCTCTCTTCCATTAACATGAGTGACATGGGAAATTGCACCTTCCATGGACCTTTTATTCAATATTCAGCTGCAATTTCTCCAGCCTCAAGAACGGGCATGGTTTTTCATAGCAGATGACAGCCTTTCTCTCAGCTATAACCAGAACAATTTCTTCTGGGACACCAGCTCAAACACTTTTCCATAATCACCTCCATTTCCTTCCCCCATTCCATTTTCTCCTAAAGTGGCACATTTTAAGCATATATTCAACCTGAGTGACATTATCAAACATTCTGAGATTCCATTGATAGGTGTCAGGGGCAATCTTAAATCTTTTCAATACGGCTTCTTTACATTTCCTGTACATCGATATCATTACAGGTTTGTCTGACTTTCCCAGCTAATCTGGTTAAGAGGCAAGACATCTGTTTATCCGCTGGGATAATGTGCATAGTCCTTCTATGTTGGACAGGAACTCCTCTATACAGCCAGCCTCTTTATAAATTGAGCAGACTTTCTCCCACTTCCTTAGCTGGGGAAGCCCTATTTGCTGCTCTAGTACTCCAATCTGCAAAGTTTCAGCTTCTATCTGCCTTCTGTGTGCCCTCCACTCAACTTCATTGCTGGTCTTGCCTATAGACTGGGCTGACTCAGTCTCCCTGATCCACATTTCAGCTCTTAGACTCCAGTGATGGCATTCTTCCTTGACTTTCCTCTGTCACGCCAGTTTCCCGGTTAGGGTGACAGGTTCCTGGATGCCTGCCCGATCAAACTGACATGCAGAATTCTTAGCTCCTGAGCTGCAGCTTTCCTTTTGAAGGATATTCTGTCTCCAAATATCATCTTCAAGATCTTTTCTCCCAAGACCATCATCTGACTGTAATTCACACATTGTGTATCTTCTTTAATCTTTAAAACTCTCAATATCAGGTTTAAACTTTAACAGCGTTGGGGTCCTGGTCCATAAACTTCATAGAGATGTTGCATGTAAATCTTTCCAACTGAGTCAGTATCAAACTGGCTGAAGTGACTCAAGAGGTGAGGCCCAACCTCAGGCCAAGCTGTTGGGAAGCAGAGCGCAAATCCCATTTAGCTGTGAGTTCCAGACTTAGCTTTCATGAAAAAATTCTCTAGCATGAACTCCTCAGGCACTAGAACAGCTGCAGACACTCCTTGATCTATCTGGCCACCTAGGTGAGCCAACCATTGTGAGAGATGGTCCTTCACAGCCAGAGTCACAGTGATATTCAGGTCAGTGACTGTCTCAAAGGGCCAGCCACTTACCCCAGGTCAATCGTAGCTTAGATCTCTCACTAAAGGCAACTCTTAGAGACAACCCTCTAATAAATCGTCTACAGATTCATTAACTAGTACAAAAGGAAACGAGAGTTATTTACAACGTTAAAGCAGGTAAACATACATCATGCAAATGAGCTACAATTCTAAAAGATAACAGGAGCTTCTATAGTAAGCAAAGTCTGTATTTCCTTTAGGGGTATGCCAAGTTAAGCACTGGGGATCTCTTGCTTATGGCCAGAAAACCCTGCTCTCCTGAGTACAGGCAACACAGAAACACAGGTCCTTCCCCTCTGCTCCCAGTTGCAAACTCAGCTGATGGGAAGAATCCTCTCATCTCATCTTCATTTTGGATGTGGGAGAACAAACATTTTTGTTTTCTTCAATATTCCAGTCCACTGTAGCTTACTGTCAATAGGCCACCCTTGTTGTGCAAGGTATAGCAATGCCAGTGCAGCTCAGCATTTCACACTGATTGTCCCTCTTCTGTCTAGGGATTAACAGACAGAGCCATATCCCTAATTATGTGTCTGCCTGGAGGTCACGCATTCTGTGATTTCTTTGAGGGCAGGCCTGGAGTCAGAAGTATCACTGCCTCTGGCCAACGGCCTGCCTCACTGTGGACCCAATTCTTTGCAGAGGCCCAATGCAACCTCAGGCTCCTGCCGCCACCTGCCTGGCCCTGGATCCTCGGCCAGGGCCAGGAACTGTGCAGGGAGCGGCAGGCGCGACTGTGACAGAGAGATGCAGGCGCTAGCACCAGTGGCTGAGCCCCAGATCTCCAGCCAGGGATGGGGCCAGGAGAGGCAGGGTCTGCCCTGGACATTCAGGGCACTGGCGCTGGGATTCGGGGCACATGTGCCGTGTGCCAGGCACCACCGACGCCCCTGGATGGAGTTGCTGTCAGCCCTGGCTGCCCTGGAAAAATGGTCAGCCCTGAGGCCACCAAACTGCGGACTGGTGGCCAGGCTGGACCATGGAACAGCTGATCAGACACAGGGCCACTTTAGCAGCAGCCACAGAATCAGAACCATAGGGCTGGAAGGGACCTCAAGAGGTCATCTAGTCCAACCCCCTGCCAAAAAAAGCAGGACCACTCTCACAAAATCATCCCAGCAAGGGTATTGTCTAACCAGCCCTTAAATATCTCCAAAGACGGAGATTCCAGCACCTCCCCAGGCATCCCATTCCAGTGGGGGTGCTGTGCTGGGGATCCAGGTGGAGGGCTCAGTAGGGCGCACATTCCCTTCAACAGTGCTGACCCCTAAGCCCCAGCAGTGAGTGTGTGCCAAAACAAACACAAGCACCTAGCTGACTCATGATTTCTGAGGAATTCACACAATCCTTGTGCCAGTATAGCTGACGGATTAACATTCCTTCCCCTGTATCAGGGCTGTCTCTAGCAGGGGTGGGGCCCTGGGTGAATTGCACTCTGTGGGCCCCCCTGCTGGGGGGTGGGACTGGCTAGTCCAGGGAAGGAGCAGACCTCTTCACCCTTGTGCAGTCTGTTCCCCACACTGGGAACTGGGCGAGCCAGCCAAAAGTGGCAGCCTGGCTCAGTGCTCTCGGACCCCCCGCCCCACACACATGCTGCTTTCTGCCCTGTGCCGAAAGGGGAGGGGGCAAGAGGCAGCATGGCCAGACGGGGGTAGTGGTATGGGCCACATGCTGCCTCCCATCCCCTCCCCACTGACTCCGGCACAAAGCCAAAAGCAGCATGTGTGACTGGGGCGGGCAACCAGGAGCGCTGAACCAGGCCACTGCTTTTGGCCGGCTCACCCCGCCCCCGGATGGGGAACAGCAGGCTGTGGGGAGGCAGCGGTGTGGGCCCTGCACTGCACTGCTCACAGCAGGACAGCACAGGGCCCACAGAACTACGGGGCCCAAGGCCGGCCCTTCCCTGTAGTTTGCCCAGCTAGAAGGAAGTAAGCTCCTAATGGATTCCCAAGTAGGATGCTTTGTCACTCAGACTCTTTCCATGTGAGGAGCTGGCCCATGCCTCAGTTTGTTTATGGCCCCAATTTCACAATTAGTAATTGTATCAGATTGCTTGGCACATGTAGGATTTTATTGCCTTTTGGGTTGGGTTGGGGCTTTGTCAAAGACTCTGTAGACACAGTATCAGTAAACAGAGATACTCTTGTTGATTGAACAGAAATTCCATGGAATTCTTATTGAAAGTGAGAAATTGGGCCTGGTTCTGATCAGGCCAAGGTGTAAATCAGGAGTAACTTCACTAGAGTCAATTAAGCTGATTCATTTCTTGCTCATCCTGGTGTAAATCACGAGTAACTCTATTAACAAAAACATTGAATAAATCTGCAAAATAAACTCTTTGTCAAGATAGATAAGTAGATAGATAGATAGATCTTACCCAGCCCACCGTCCCCTGTAGTAAAGGACCACATGATTTAGATAACAGTAAATAAGAACTACAAAATGAATCATTTCCTTTGATCCTGGGATGCAGAGACAGGGCAATCACAATTAGGAGTATAGAGGTTCTTCTTCGAGGCTGCTTGGATCCATTCAGTATTAAGTGTCTCCATGCCAGAGCGCCGGATTGGCCGGAAAAATTTTGCCCTAGCCTGTCAGAAGAGGGGAGGCAGCCACCGCCCCTCGCGCCACCCGCAACTACATATACAGCCACCTCTCCGTCCCCTCCTCGGTTTCATTTCTTCCGCCTTGCGCATCAGATCTGGAACGTCCGCTCCTTGTTATTGCAAGCGGCCTGTCCTTCGAGATCAGCTTTCGCTGACCAGGAGAATCTACTTGTGGAATTAATTCCACTACAAGAGCCTTCCATTGTTGGACTGAAAGCCCACAATCATGCCAGGGTTCAAACCCTGCACCGAATGCGGCAAGGCTGTTCCCAGGGACGATTCCCACGGGAAGTGCCTTGGGTGCCTGGGCAAAGATCACATGGTCTTGGCATGTTCCATTTGTGTCTCCTTTAAACCCCGGACCATCAAGGAGAGGGAACAGAGACACCGCGCCCTAGCCTCAGAGGAGGCTCAGCACCCCTCACCCAAAGCTTCGGGTTTGACCCTGGCCCCAAGATCCAGCTTGGCGCTGGCACCTATGTGGCACCGTGCCACCAGTGTTCACCACTGCCGCATCACCTCGGTGCCGACTCTGGCACTACGGTGCCGATCCGGTGCCCTGGCACTCCAGCACCGATTGGGGTTGCCATCATCCAGCCTGGCACCACCGTCACCATGCTCACCTCAGCACCAATCAAGGTCGCCCTCAGGGAGCCCGGCACCATTGGCACTGGGCTCATCATGGCACCATACCGTGTCACCTCTGGTGCCGACGACCCGGCGTAGCCCAGCCTCACTGGTACCGACTTCACCTCGGCACTGGCTAACCCCATCATTGGCACCGCAGAGTCTGATGCCGACGGAGCAGGAGTCCTCCTGCCCAAGCAGTCCTCCCATCCCCAGCGAGGACTTGCCCACGGCCCATGCAGGGGAGATCCTTGTCCCTTCCATGCCGGAGGCGATGGAGGCAGCACGAGCTCTGCTGCTCCTCCCGAATCCCCCTGCCCCACCTCTAGTCAGAAGGGGCAAACCAGCCTTTTCATCAAAGGCCTGGACTCTAAAGGGACGTTCCCCCTCTCCCCTTGCTATGGAGACCAGCGTTACCCCACTGCCGGCACAGGGCCGGGAATCCCAACCCCCTTCCCCCGGCTCCAGCCCAGAAGAAGGACTGTCCAGGGGCTCTAAAAGGGCCCAGCGCCGAACAGTGTCTCCTTTTCATTTTTGGGCACAGGAATGGTGCCCCGAGGGAAATTCATCCCCTCCCCAATGAATCCCCGGTGCCGTGCTGTCCCCAGCATCAGAGGCCTTTATAGGGAACCTCTCTGTACACTTTGACCTGCTGCACCAAGCTATGGCCCACTTAAGCATGCAGGTGGAGCCTCTGAGCCTTCCCCCTGATACTCTGTTCAGGCCGGCATTTGCTGCCACGGAACCCTTATCAATTCCACCCCACCCAAGCATATGGGACCTTGCACACTCCTGGTGGCATCACCCATGCTACATCCCCCCCCAGTCTCAGATATGGCGAGCATGAAGTATAGGGTAGCAGAACCAGACTACCCCTCACTTGCTGGCCACCCGGTTCCCCCTCGGGACGTGGTCCAAATGGCAACGGGGCCTGGAGATCTCCCTAGGAACCCCCTCCCCTCTTCTATGGAGAACAGAGAAATGGAGCTGCTGGGCCGCAAGGCGTATTCTTCATTGGCCCTTCAATTGTGGGTGGCTAATAGCCAGCAGGTACCTACTGGATGTCTGGGAGTCACTCGGTAGGTTCAGAGACATGCCCCCACCCGAGGCTAGGAACGACTATGATGCCTTCCTGGAGGAAGGTAACACAGTCTCACAGGACCTTCTCCTCTCTGCCCATGATGCAGTGGACACCGCTGCCCATACCCTGGTGTCAGCGGTTACTCTCCGCAGGGCAGCCTGGCTTAGGGAGTCTAGAGTGGCCCCTAACGCACAGCAGGCGGTCTTAGACCTGCCTTTTGAAGGAGATGTCCTGTTCCCCCCTGAAACTCTCCCAGTGGTGGGCACAGCCTGAGATCCACAGGGAGAGGCCAAATATTTTGGCTTTCTCCCTCCCAGTCCCACCCCAGCGACTTAATTCCCAACTCTTCAAGCGGGTCAGCCCCTTGCTTTTTGCTGTCACATTCGCGACGAGCAGGAGGTGTTCATCCACCCTCAAGGGCGCGAGCCTTCTAGCTACTGCTACCCCCTTGTCTTAAGGGGACAAAAGACCTAAGGCGCCACTAACCCCCGCCCCCACATAGGGAGGACAGGTCTGCCAGGAACTTCCTAGGCACTGCCTTCTTATTCCTCTGGCCTGGCTCCTGCAGCATCGGGGGTTTGGCAACAGTACTTCCCCTTAAACAACAACCCTCCTAACGGAAACCACCCCACTCCCATTGCAACAGCTCCCTTCCCGAATACATCCCACTGCATCCCTCACCCTAACCCCCACCAAGTGATGGAGACGTCTCTCATTGTAGCCTAGCTTTGGCGGGGCTCCAAGACGCGCACATCCAAAGAACGCCCTAGTAGGACTGTGTCCATGATCATGACACATGTCCCAGGTAGGACCCTGCGTATCTGGGTCGGGGAAAGGGGGGGATGGACATCCCTAGTCGCACAGCTGCCCCTGCACTAAGACCTCAACCCTCTGCAGGATTATCATGCATAAGAAGGGGACACATCTGTATGGGAATACAGCTGCCTGGGAAGCCATTATTAGGAAGGTGTATATAGACTGGGGTTTACCCCTGTATGGACCGTAGGTATGGCCCACTTCCCTGCCCTTTCCTTCCCACCCTCACAAGACCCCCCCCCCCAGTTCTACCTCATGATGACCTAGTGGGAACTGGGGACCCACCTCAAGAACCTGCACCTTGGTCTACCACCTTCGGGATTGCCCACAGTACCCCGGACCCACTAAAGTATGACCAGGGACACCAAAATCCCGTAAGGGGAACACTTTGCTGTGTTCCATACGTCGGGAACTTGTGCAGGGCCTACCTCTTCGAGTGCCCTCGCACATATAGTACCCGATATCCACTGCCTTGTGGACAGCTGTCTATGTTAGACAAAACGTTCCTTATTTCCAGGGCACTTACATAATGAATGCCCTTCAATCTTCCCAAGGCACGGCGCGACACTCAACCCCCCCTTCTTCTTTTCCACCCTGCCTCCCTGCATGGCCATCCACTATACTCTGAGCAGCCCCTCAGGGCTACCGCTCCCTCCTTACGCTCCTTGGTGGCGCCCGGCATATTTGCGGTCTCCTCTCACCTTTCTCAAGAAACCCGTTGACACCACTGCCGTTCCCATGGTGTGATATGCAGAGAATCCTCTTTCTAGACAACATATGGCTGTTTCTGTGGTTCCCCCCCTTCTCTTCCCCGCCTGTAGGCCCCCCTCCCCTGGGAGGGGACCCCGTTTGGTTCTCTGATGCCAGGGCATCCTTTGAACTGGTGACTGCTTGGTTTAGGCTCCCTTCTTGAGCCTAGAAAGGACCCTCCTTGGTAGTTTTTCCTCAATAGCCATGTATTAAGAAATGCCCTCCGTGGCAACCCTGGCTGGCAAAATGGTAGCGCTACCCTTCAGACAAACACCATAGGTACTGAGTCCAGGGGTTTTCTTCTGGCTGTTCTTCGATCCCCTCGGTCACCTAGGGACTCACTAGACTAGACGTGGCCAAACTGTGGCTCACGAGCTGCACGTGGCTCTTTAAAGAAAAATTGCAGCTCCCAGGAGAGGCAGGGAAAGGCAACATGGCGGGAGCCAGGGGCTAGACATTTGCAATCGTCGGGGCCAGCAGAGAGGTGGTGGCATAGTGAGAGCCGGCACGGGAGGAGCAGCGTTGTGAGAGCTGGCAGAGAAAAGCAGCGTGGTCAGAGCTGGAGGAGGGACAGCATTTTGAGAGCCAGCAGGGAAAAGCGACGTGGTAAGAAAGCTGGGAAGGGAGGAACAGCAGTCTGAGAGCTTGCAGGGAAAAAGCAGCCTGGTAAGAGCTGGGAGAGGAGGGGAGGGGCAGCATTGTGAGAGGCAGCAGGAAAAAGCAACGTCATCAGGTGCAAAGACGTCCGATTGTACAGTTTACCCACACAATATTAATTCTACCCTCCTTGTCTGTATGCATTATGATACAGTCTTTAATTACAACATCACAGGCTTCATTCATTGGACAAACTGGATGCACACAGAGACAAAATGAAAGTAGCACCAGCAAGAAAAAGTCTGACCTGAGTGCATGATTTTTTAAATACTTTCCTTTTTTGATACTGTTTTCTGGGTAAATATTTTTAAAACTGGCAACATAAATTGATCAAGAGCAAGTCTACAATGAACTACAGATAAGTGATGATAATCTAGCAATTTAAACTTAAATTAATTTACAATTGCTTTTGTCTTTTTTAAAAATCACCTGGCACTTCCAGATATTGTAATATAGTGCAAAATTATTTCTCTTGTATTTCTATTTTGAGAATTAAATAAGAATCATCAGAAATGACTGAAAATTGACACAAGTGTTACATCCAAAACCACAGACTACTGTCAAAAGGCTATTTAAAAAAAACCCTGTATTTAAAGAATGTTACAAGTACTTATTATTGATTATGGTTCATTTTCAGCATGCAAAATGATTTAGACTTGGGATAGACCACCACTACTGAAAACTGGCTTTAGAAAAAAAAATTCCTTAAGTCCATTGAACAAGTGTGCCTGAGACATCAGTATGTCACCTGTTTGCAGAAGGAACTGCTAGTACATTTATTTTATAAGAAAATTTTAATTATTATAACTAAGTCAATTACCAAGAAAGTTTACATTCACTGGAAAGTTCAATAGCAACACTATACTTCCACTGATTATATAGCATTCAACATGTATTAATTTTTCTTTGTTGTATACCAGTGGTCAAAATCCATTTATATTTCAGTGCAGTCTTCATGAATGACTCTATGGGTATCTGAGCGTCTAAGACAAGAGAGTAATTGTTGTGAAGGGCTGAGGATGGAAAATTGTGCTGGAAACTTTCTGAAAAAAAAAAACTCTCACCAATAAAGATTTTACTTTGTATTATAAAAACCAAATAATGTTATTTAGAATTTATACAGGCTTGACCCCAAACTGAATAAACTCAACAGGATTTTTTCCATAATATCTTCTGTGCATGGACTCCAAAGCACTTACTGAAACAGGCTCTGATCTTGCACTTTATGTCCCCATAAATTCTCATTGATCTGTTGTGATTCTGAACAGTTGAAAAGGTGTCCCTGTGTGCATCTCTTCACAGGATTAAGATGAGAGCAGTGTTTTCCCTTACTATTATTCTCATTTTAAAATTAATTGTGTCTGATTGAGTCCCCAGACCTTTTGTCTTCACTGTGCATGAGTATTTTAGTGAACAAGTTTACTGCAGAAATGTTGGCAAGGAAGCAGGGACACGGTAGGTGCCGGGATGGTGTGGCGGGCAGAACTGCAGTATGGTTGGGGAGAACAGAGAAGCAGCAGTGTGGTAAGAGACAGCAGGGAAGTGGCAGTGGAGGTGGGGAAGGGAAGTGTGACAAGGTCAGAGAAGCCATAGCATGTTTAGATTTTCTCATAGGCCCTAATGCAGCACACTCGTTATTAAAATAAAATCATGTTTTACAAGTCCTAAACATGATGTGGAATACTAAGAAATGAAAATACAAAGGAGAAAAGTTTAAAACTGAATGTAAATTACTTTCAATTTTTGGTACAATTTACTGCTGTGAAGCATCATATTCCACAATGCAATTCAAAACATTGTGCAATACTTAGAGATCAGCATCTGAGAGAGCTTTTACCTGCTGCATTGACAAGTTACTGCACAGATTTTAAAAAAAACTTGCCACAAGCCTGTAGTGTTCTATATCTAGCGACAGCTAAGTTTTTACTGTATAGGCCTAGTTTCATGGTAACCTTAAATAATTATTAGTATCTGACATTAGTAGGATCAATATTTGCCCTATTTTTATGATAAAATTAAAATGTGCAATGAATTTTAAGCTTAGTAATTTTGGAGTAGGTAAGAATATGTGGTTATATGCCTCAGTGCGGCTCTCAAAGGTTTAATAATCGACTTACGCGGCTCTTGAGTTCTGTAAGTTTGGCCACCCCTGCACTAGACAATAAGGAGAGCTCTCTTCCGCTCCTCTCCTTTCCCCTCACGCTCTAGTGAGAGCTTCAAGAGGCAAATCCGGCAGGCCTAGACTCAGGGGGGCCCTCCCTTACATTCTAGCATCCAATAGGCCTTCCCGTCAGCATTGCCCAGGTCACATTGCAGCCAGTACCTTTCCGAACCTCTCTCCTGCGAGAGCCGGTCATAGTGCCAACTCGATTGAAATCATGCCTATTTCCCTTTGCTTCATGCACACCTAGCAGTTGCCAAACCAGTCCATGACTATGTGGCTCCTGGAAACTTTTGGTGCTCTATGCTCTTTCCTTTGTGTTCTTGCCGAGAAGCGCCCATTCAGCTAGTCCCACTTGTTAGCCTTTAACATTTCTCTTGTGCGTCCACGGGACATGACCTAGACCAGACTTGTCGGCCAGTCACATCCCGAACTTTCCTCTTAGGCAGGTCAACCACGCAATCTGTTCTTAGATTGCCCTCCCTTCTTCAACCCAGGTGACCTGGCCCACCCTATATATTATCGGCCTCGGTGGGTTCGGGACTACCCCGTCCTGGCAGACCATCAGCCCTTGCCCCTCCAGGCCGTTAGACCCACTCGCCGCTTTCCTCAGCAAGTGTCTTGCTGGAGGGTCTGCCTCACGGGGCTTGTTGCTGTGCTGAAGGCGGAAGTACCAACTTCACCTGCCATACGTCAGCATGGCTAGTAGTCACCTAATACTTAATGCATCTGAGCAACACTCGAAGAAGAACGGTGGGTTACCTATAGTAACCGTCCTTCTTTGAGATGGGCTGCTCAGATCCATTCAGGTCCCTCCCCTCCATCCCCGCTTCTGGAGTTGGCGACTACAAGGAACTGAGGAGGGGGCGTGAAGGAGGCCGTATATGTAGTCGCAGGTGGCATGAGGGGTGGTGGCCACCTCCCCTCTTCTGACAGGCTAGGACAAAATTTTTCTGGCCAATCCAGCGGTCCGGCATGGGGACACCTAATACTGAATGGATCCGAGCAGCCCATCTCGAAGAAGGACAGTTACTATAGGTAACCCACCGTTATTTCACTTCTATATTTGACACTGATGCGACTACTTCTGAGTGCTGTGTCCTGTTCTGGTGCCCTCAGTTCACAAGGGTGTTGATAAACTGGAGAGAGTTCAGAGAAAAGCCACAAAAATGACTGAAGGACCAGAAAATCTGATTTATAGGCTTTGTCTTCACCTAAAATTTTAGTTCAGATTTGGTTAGTCTGAACTAAGTAGTTTGAAAGTAAGTTTGAACTAAGCAAGTTTTTTTAGTTTGAACTAACTTTTAATTCAAACTAGCTGTCCTTTTTCTTTAGTTTCAACTAACTTTTTAGTTTGAACTAAAAAAGCACAGCTAGTTCTAACTAAAAGTTAGTTGGAACTAAAAAACTATGCTTAGTTGAACTACCTGCTAGTTCGAACTTATTTAGTTATTATTTAAGTTATTAGTTTATTTATTTAAGTTATTATTTTGCTTATTTAAGTTAGTTTGAATTAAGGAGTTTTTTTAGTTCAAACTTATTTAGTTTGAACTACCATGTTTCCATTGGGCTAGTTCAAACTAAAAATGCAAATTAGTTCGAATTAAGCAGTTAGTTCGGACTAACCAGCCAAACTACACTTAGCTTGAGCTAAAAATTTTTTTGTTTGAGCTAGGCAAAGCCTAGTGTAGACAAGATTCTAGTGTAAACATAGCCACAGTGACAGACCAAAGGAGCTCACTCTATTTAGCATTACATAGAGAAGGTTAAGGGTGACTTGGTTACAGTCTATCAGTACCTACATGGGGAAAAATATTTAGCAATGGGCTCTTCCACCTAGCAGAGAAAGGTCTAACTTGATTCAATGTCCAGATTCATTGCGTTCAAGGGAGCTGGTTGACATAGTTGCACAGCCATTAGCTATTATCTCTGAAAATGCGTAGTGATCGGGGGAGGTCTTGGGTGACTGGGAAAAGGCAAATATACTGCCCATCTTCAAAAAGGGAAGAAAGAGGTTTGAGGGAACTGCAGATCACTCAACCTCACCTTGGTCCCTGGAAAAATCATGGAACAGGTCCACAAGGAGTCCATTTTGAGGCATTTGGAAGAGAAGAAGGTGATCAGGAACAGGCAACATGGCTTCACCAAGGGCCAGTCACGCCTGACCAGCCTGATTGCTGTCTATAAGGAGATGACTGGCTCTATAGATGTGGGGAAACAGTGGTCGTGATACATCTTGACTGTAGCAAAGATTTTGATATGGTCTCCCACAGTAATGTTGCTGGCAAGTTAAAGAAGTATGTGTTTGGTGAATATACTATAACATGGATATAAACCTGGCTAGATCATTGGGCTCAAGAGATAATGAGCAAGAGTTCAATGTCTAGGTGGCAGCTGGTAATGAGAGGAGTGCCTGTGGAGTTGGTCCTGGGGCTAGTTTTGTTCAACATCTTCATTAATGCTCAGCAAGGAAACATTAAGTTTGGGGAGAGGTAAATATGCTGAAGGGTAGTGATAGGATACAGAGTGACCTAGACAAATTGGAGGATTTAGCTGAAAGAAATCTGTTGAGGTTATGCAACAACAAATACAGGGCCCTGGATTTAGGATGGAAAACTCTGACATAACGCTACTGAATAGGGACTGACTGGCTTGGCAGCAGTTCTGCAGAAAAGTTCAGTGCCCCAGCTGCCCCTGATAGAAGCTGCCCAGAGTGGCTTTCAGTGGAAGGAGCCACAATTTCTTTGGCATTGCAGACGGTGCTGCGTGCTGCTCCGAATGAGCTCTCATGCCACTGTCGGCACATGTGCTGGTGGTTCCTTACCCCTGTGAGAGATAAATATAGATCAGCATTTTAGGCTTGGATAATCATGTAAGTGTAGGACTGAAAAGGACCTTAACAGGAGAAGTGTCATTTTAGTGGGAAGGAGCAACTTTCCCAGGGAGTACTTAGGCACCTGAAAATTCCCTTTTTTGTGGGGGGAGGGGGGCAGGTAGTAACTTGGAAATTAGCTGACAGAAACACAGTATCTAATTCTTATATAAAGAAAGAAAAATAATCATTAGACCCACTATCCTCTCTTTCTGACATCTTGTATCAAGTCACTTAAGAGGCATAGTTTAGGTTTAAAATTCAATGTTATTTTTTCTTTGTTATAAACTCTTATACATAACAACTGAAACTATGGGAGAAAGAAAAAAAAAAACAGAATACTTTCCATCATTTCGGCTACTTATTTTTTGCAGGGCACCAAGCTTGGAATAGGTCATTTAACTTTTGGAAGATCCTGGGAGGCAAAGGGCCTGTGAGTTTATACTGCATCTGCCTGGCACTTTTGGGGTGTTACCATGCTACAAATAACAGACTAGAATATTGTTTTAAATAGGAATGAAACTGACACTTTCAAGTCACTTTCTTCATATTGCCAACCCCAAATCATAAAAAATCATGGGATTATGTAAAAATAATAGATTTGCTGTTCTTTCAATTTGTCTTCTGGTTTTTGAAGCCTTCAGAGCACAAAGGGGTCACATTTAAAAAAAATTTCTCCACAGCTACGAGGGCTAGAAACTTACTTTTCCTTTCAGAATGAAGGCAGAAATCATTACAGATCCACTTGACTCCAGGAGCTGGGACTTCAAGGAAAATAATAATTATCATGAGATTCATGACAAAACCATACACATTGGGAACACTGTATTCTGTTTAAAGACTAGGTACATTGCAGAAGGAAAGTGACTGAATTACAGTTCTCACAGGAGAATATTTGCAACCAAATGCCAAGAGAATTCCATGTGGAATCCCTGTGGAGGGATTGTCGAGAATCATCCGCCCCTCTGACTGTTACCCCATGCTACTCATCCATGTCGGAACCAATGATACTGCGAGAGGTGATCCTCAGCAGATCAAAGGTGACTACAGGGCTCTGGGAGCGTAGGTGAAGGAGTTTGGAGTACAGGTGGTGTTCTCCTCAATCCTTCTGGTGAAGGCTAGGGGCCTGAGCAGAGACAGATGCATCCTAGAGGTGAACACCTGGCTGCAAAGATGGTTTCCAAAGGGATAGCCGTGTTAGTCTAGTCCAGTAAAAAAAAAAAAAACCAACAAGCAGTTGTGTGGCACTTTAAGGCTAACAGATTTAAGACTAACAGATGCAAAAAATAAATCTGTTAGTCTTAAAGTGCCACACAACTGCTTGTTGGTTTTTTTTTGCAAAGATGGTGTCATTAGGAGGGCTTTGGCTTCCTTGATCATGGAGTGCTGTTCCAGGAAGAAGGACTGCTAGGCAGAGATGGACTCCATCTGTCGAGGAAGGGGAAGACCATATTTGGACGTCGACTGGCTGACCTAGTGAGGAGGACTTTAAGCTAGGTTTGAAGGGGGAAGGAGACCAAAGCCCACAGGTAAGTGACAATGTGGGAGACCTGGGAGAAGGGATGGAACTTGGAGGGTGCTGGGACTGTAACACCAGGGATAAAAGAGAGGGTAGCTGGAACATGGGGGGGAATCAAATAATTGTGTTAGAAGTTCTAATGAGGCTTTAATACCTGAGGCAAGTGAGGTAGGACAACGCCAGGAGAAAATGCCAGGAGGTAGATGCAATAGAATTGAAAATCGACACGGGAAAGTAGGGCAATCAGCCTAGTATCTTAGGTGCCTGTACACGAATGTGAGGAGCCTGGGAAACAAGCAGGAAGAATTGATAGTACTGGCACAGACAAGGGACTATGATATAATTGGAATAACAGAGACGTGGTAGGATAGTTTGCATGACTGGAGCTCTGCCATGGATGGGTATAAATTGTTCAGGAAGGACAGGCAGGGAAGAAGAGGGGGAGGAGTAGCACTATATGTAAAAGAGCTCTATGACTGCTCAGAGCTCCATTATGGAAGTGGAAACGAGCCAGTTGAAAGTCTGTGGGTTAAGTTGAGAGGAGAGGGGAACAAGGGAGATGTCATGGTGGGTGTCTGCTATAGACCACCAGACCAAAAGGAAGAGGTGGATGAGGCATTCCATGGACAACTGCCAGAAGTTTCCAGATCACAGGCCCTGGTTCTCATGGGGGACTTCAATTACCCTGACATCTGCTGGGAGGCCAATACAGCAGTGCACAGGCAATCCAGGAAGTTTTTGGAGAGTGTTGAGGACAACTTCCTGGTACAAATGCTGGAGGAACCAACTAGGGGTCTTGCACCGCTCCACCTGCTGCTCACAAACAGAGAAGAATTGATTGGGAAAGTAGAAGTGAATGGTAACCTGGGCAGCAGTGACCATGAGATAATAGAGTTCAAGATGCTGATTAATGGAAAAAAGGAAAGAAGCAAAACACAGACCCTGGATTTCAGAAAAGCAGATTTTGGGCTCCCTCAGGGAATTGATGGGCAGGATCCCTTGGGAGTCTGATCTGAAGGGGAAAGGCGTCCAAGAGACCTGGCTGCATTTCAAAGAAACCCTGCTAAGGGCACAGGAAGATACCATTCCAATGAGCAGGGCTGTTCCTGGCCAGGGGAGGGACCCAGGGCACAGGCATAGGCCCCTCCCTGGCTTGCAGACCCCACCTCCAGCCACGAGGCCATACCCCCTTGCCAAGGACAGAGCCCAGTGCTGCCGCGTGGCTCCTTTCTGGGGCGCCGGGCCACGAACCGACCCATCCCCCCAGTGGCCACCTCCTCCCACTGCCCCAGGCCAGGCTCCATGCTCCAGCAGCATCTCCCCGGATCCCCCTGCCGGGCCACGTGGCTCCCAAGTGCCAGTTCTCGGCCGCCTCCGGGCCAGGCCCCTGGGAGCCTCCGAGACTGGGGTGCGTCCCCAGCCAGGCAGCAGCATCTGTCCTGAGGGGCCGGGGGCGGAGGGCAGGGACAGAGGCTCTGTGTGTCCCCCCCCCCCAAATGGCCCTGCCACCCCTGGGGGGAAACCAGGTCTGCGCACCACCAGGACCCTGAGCTGGCCTGCCCAGCCCTGAGCCCCCGGCCCCACCGACCGGCGCCCTCCACCCCAGCCCTGGCCCCGGGCTGCAGGGGAGATGGAGGATCTGGACTGGTCCCAGGGGGTTGCGTGCGGGGAGCCCCAGACCTCTGAGAGCCCCGCGCTGCTCCAGCTCTGGCGCTGCCTGGCCTGGTTGGGGTGGGGAGGGACAGAGGGAGTGTGGCGGGTGGCCAGGCCCCAGATACCTGGCTGGAGATGGGGCCAGAAGAGGCTGCAGGAGGCCGGGCCCCACATCCCCAGCTGGGGAGAGGGCCACCGCGGCCATGGGCGGCCAGGCCCCGGATCCCCAGCTGGGGATGGGGTTGCCGCTGCCGCCAGCGGCCAGGGCACTGGCGCTGGGGTTCAGGGCACGTGCCCCGGAATGCCCAGCATCAGCGACGCCCCTGCCGATGAGCAGAAAGAACAGCAAATGTAGAAGGTGCCCAGAGTGGCTTAACAGAGAACTTGGCACTGAGCTAAAGCATAAAAAGGAAGCTTACAGGAAGTGGAAGATTGGAGAGATGACTAAAGAGGCATATAAAGATATTGCTCAGGACTGCAGGAATAAAATGAGAAAGGCCAAAGGACAATTGGAGTTGTGGCTAGCAAGGGATGTGAAGGATAACAAGAAGGGGTTCTACAAGTATATGAATAACAAGAAGAGGATCAGGGATGGTGTAGGTTCCTTACTGATTGGAGCAGGTATCCTTGTGATGGAGGATGAGGAAAAAGCTGAAGTGCTCAATGCTTTTTTTACTTCAGTTTTCACAGGCAAGGCTAGCTCCCAGCCCACTACACTGGGTCCGTCACATTGGAGAGAAGAAGAGAGGCCTTTAGTGATGGAAGGTCAGGTTAGGGACTACTTGAAGAAGCTGGATGTGCACAAGTCCATGGGGCCAGATGAACTGCATCTGAGGGTGCTGAGGGAGTTGGCTGATGGCAATATTCCCTCTAAGCTGATGACGCAGCTGAGCAAGTTATGGTATTTACTGAGCAGCAATTTATGCTGCCTGGGCAACAGTTTTTTGGTGCTGAAAGTATCAGCATCCCTAAGTGCCTTAATTGAAAAGTAATTCATAGATGTCTTTTCATTCAAACTTCAATAAAAATGTTAAATTGAAGTACTGTAGTTTTATTAATTTACTAAACAAATGTGAGACAATGACACTTGCTGCCTGTCTAGCCTCTACCATCAGCTACACTGCTCAGTTTTTGTTGCCTGTCTTTGTCAGATTTCCAGAATACATATATAGACAAAGTGGGATTTTCTCCCACAAAAGCTCATGCAAAAAATAAATCTGTTAGTTTTTAAGTGCCACAAGACTCCTTGCTTTTTTTGCTTTACTAGACTAACACGGCTGCCCTTTTGGCATGTAAGTCCTTGTTATGCTGCCCAACTGGGGTAAAAGGGATTCAAAGTGGATCAGGCCCTAAATGTCCAAAACATAGATTGAAATTAAGTAGGTAGCTTCAGACTTGATCACTTGATCATGAGACTGACATGTTGAGGGGATTGTATTTAATATCTAGCCATCAACCTTGAAAATACACCTATTCTCCCCTCAGTAAACATATTAAATTACCATGCATTGCAAATCACAATCACTAGGTAGCAACTGCTTCCCAGATTCCCTCAGGGCAACACCTTAAATAAAGTTATCTGAGAAATTCAAAAAACTTTTAAAGGTGGCAAGGGCAGAAAACATGTTTCAAGACAGTTTTTCACAGCATCACATCTCCGTAACCAGGGCCATCTTTTGTGCCTAAAGAATTTGCATCAAATAGAGCTAGGTTAGAGTCTGTTACATTATCATGCCCAAAAGCTAAATATGGGACAACAATCCTCTAAGTGAATGACAAAAAACTGATTAGGCATACAGAAAACTTTAAACATTGTGAGCATCTTCCTTTAATATAAAGTGTCTCTGACATCTCAGTTTTGGAGTTTATGGGTTTGTTTGTTTTTTTATCCAAATCATTTTCAACAATAAAAGGGAGGCTATAATTAGTATGCCTGGAGTGTAAAGACTTTCAGAACTAAAATAAAGCAAAATGAGGTATAATTGAGATTTGTGTGTCTGGTAGTGGAATATATAATAAATGTAGTTTAATAATTTTTAATTTTTGACAGTTAAAGCAAACCTAATCAAAGCTGCAAGAAGCAAGAGTATAAATGGACTTGTGAAAGAAAATGATTATTTTTCTAACAAATTTTGGGGGAAATAGAAATACAAAGTCTTTTTTTTTTTTTTTTTTAATTATTGCACCACTGGCAATATTTTTTTCCTTCTGCCTTAAATGACTTTTTATCCTTTCAGTTTTTCATTTCATTTTCCTAATCATTAGGATTTGTTTCCTTCCATCACAGGAGTCTATACAAAGTTACATTGTAAAGCCCCATCTTGATAAACTGATTGCATTAGAATCTCTCACAGAAAAGAAATCTAAAATTAACACAACTTGTTTTTGCTTATTTTAAAGGATTGCTTTTCTTTTAGGAGCTTTTGTATATTCAAGCCTTTTAGCAAGTGAAAAGCAGAGCAGTCACCCTTGATAGAGATGCTAAATGGCTCAAAACAATTTTGCTGGGTCTTTCAAGTCCCAAGTCCTCCTCCAGCTCCAGCCTGGCTCTTTGCCTGCAGCCCAACTCCCATCCCCTGCCCCCACAGAGAGCCCTGTGTCCCTGTGGCCACTACATGGCTGCCTCTGGGAGCCCCACAACTTAGCCTTGCCATCTCTCAGGGTCCCTCCTCTTGCCCAGGCTCAGGGCTGCTTACCTCCTGGGGCCCACACAGGCCCCAAAGATGCCACCACCACCGCACTAGCAGCCTGGTGCAGAGGAGAGGGAGAGATTTAAATTTCCCTCCCCCTCTGCTCCTTCCCTGGCTACCTGCAGGAGGGCAGGGGTAGGGGCCGTCACTCTCACTGCTCCAGCAGGCAGCCTCTGCATGAGCCTGTGCGGAGCTGAGAAAACAGACACAGCGGGCTCCTCCAGGCTGCCTGCCCTGAGCTGCGCTGGCCCACATGTTGCCTGCGCTGGTGAGGGGGGGCCACTGCGCCCCTGCCCACTAGCGCAGCTTACAGGGAACATTGCTGATGAGATAACAGTCCTGCTGGCCATTACCTTTGAAAACTTGTGGTGAATGGGGGAGATGCCAGAGGACTGGAAAAAAAGCAAATATAGTGTCTATTTTCAAGAAAGAGAAAAAGGAGGATCTGAGGAATTACACACCTGTCAGCCTCACCTCAATCCCTGGAAAAATCATAGAGCAGGTTCTCAGAGAATCCATCCTGAAACACTTGGAGGAAAATAGAGTGATCAAGAACAGTCAGCATGGATTCACCAAGGGTAAATCGTGCCTGATCAATCTCGTCGCCTTCTGTGATGAGATGACTGGATTTGTGGACACAGAAAGAGCCGTTGATTTGATATACCTTGACTTTAACAAGGCTTTTGAACCGATTTCCCATAGCATTCTCGTTGGCAAGTTAAGGAAGCACAGGTTGGATGCGTGGACTGTAAGGTGGATAGAGAACTGGCTAGATCAATGGTTTCAGCATGTAGGAATCAATGGCTCCATGTCTCTTTGGCAACCAGTAATGAGTGGTGTGCCCCAGGAATCGGTCCTGGTGCCAGTTCTGTACCACATTTTCATTAATGGTCTGGATGATGGAATAGATTGCACTCTCAGTAAGCTTGCGGATGACAGCAAGCTGGGGGGAATAGTAGACGCATGGGACGTCAGGGACATGATTCAGGGAAACCTTGACAAATTGGAGCAGTGAGCCAAGAGAAATCTCATGAGGTTCAAGAAGGACAAGTGCAAAGTCCTGCACTTGGGACAGAAAAACCCCATGCACTGCTACAGGCTGGGGAGCGATCAGCTCAGTAGCACTATAGAAAAGGACCTGGGGGTCATGGCGGATGGGAAGCTGGATATGAGTCAGCAGTGTGTTCTTGCTGCCAAAAAGGCCAATGGCATACTGAGCTGCATCAAAAGAAGTATTACCAGCAGATCAAGGGATGGGATCATTCCCCTCTATTCTGCACTGGTAAGGCCACATCTAGAATACTGTGTTCAATTTTGGGCTCCCCCCTACAAAAAGGACGGGGACATGCTAGACAGAGTTCAGTTGAGGGCAACCAAAATGATAAAAGGGCTGGAGCACAAGCCCTATGAGGAAAGACTGAAAGCATCAGGCTTATTTAGTCTGCAGAAGAGAAGATTGAGGGGGGATTTGATAGCAACCTTCAACTACTTGAAGGGATGCTCCAAGGAAGATGGAGCTCGACTGTTCTCGGTAGTAACAGAGGACAGAATGAGGAGCAATGGTCTCAAGTTGCGGTTAGGGAGGTTGAGGCTGGATATTAGAAAAAACTGTTTTACTAGGCGAGTGGTGAAGCACTGGAATGAGCTGCCGAGGGAGGTGGTGAAGTCTCCATCTTTGGAGGTGTTTAAGGACTGGCTGGACAAAACTCTAGCTGGAATAATTTATTGGGAGTGGTCCTGCTTTTTTGGCAGGGGGTTGGACTAGGTGACCTCATGAGGTCCCTTCCAACCCTATGATTCTTTGATTTTAAATTGGAGGGAAAAAAATATGAGTCTTTGGTGGTATATCAGGGCCACTTCAGGCAGGAAAGAAAAATAGACACAAGGACTACTGGCAGCTCTTTTTCTTGGGAAAAAAAAAAATTGATCAGGGTCAAATCTTCTAGTTCTTAATCAGGTAAAACTTCCATTGCCCACAGTGCTTCCCCTCAGAGATATCTCACATCTGCCTCTTTTTTTAATAAAACAATGAGTCTAGAGGCACTTTTAAGGATTAACATATTTATTTATTGCATGAGCTTTCATGGGAATCTAAATAACCGCATTGATTTGCTGTAAGAATATGACTTGATCCTATGACTTAAACTTCCCTGCACTTATTTCCCTTCTATTCTGTAAGTTTTCCATCTTCAAGGGTCTGACAAAGTGGGATTTTCTCTCATGAAAGCTAACACCATAAATACATTTGTTAGTCTTTACGGCTGTGTCTACACTTACCATGTCAATTCCAATGACTGAATTTGAGCTAGTCAATTTGAAGTAATAATTATTAGTTCTAATTGAGACAATTCGAATTGACATGGCTGCACTAGAAGCTCCCATTCGAGTTAGCATGTCCATGAACTGCACTTGCTAATTCGAATTGAAGGAGGGGCACCATGGGAGGTGTGGCAACATGGCCCCCTAGAAGTGCCATGCTGTCAGTGTGGCCTGGGAATCCCTTCTCCCTTGCTGGGGCTGCGCTGTGCCTTCCCTGCATGCGGCCAGGCTGACGGGAGCCGCATGCAGGGGTGCCTTCCCCATGCATGGCCAGCCCAGGAGAAGCCGCGTTTGGGATGCTTTCCCAGAGGGAAGCCAATGGGGCTGGAGCAGGGGCTGGGCTCCCTGTCCCCAGCCAGAGGACAGGAACCCCACTGCCCCCCCCCAACCCAATCTGGCGCAGGGGGTGGAGGCACCTTTGGGGCTGCTGGCCCCAGGTGCTATAGGGCTGGTCTTCCTCTCAGGGTGTCAGTTCCAACTCAGCAAGTTCAAATTGACATGGCCACACTGGGTCAATTCAAACTATTGGGTTCAAATTGACCCTGACTTTGAAGTCAAATGAGGTTTGACCAATTCAAAGTCAGCTTTCATCAATTCAAGGAAAGCGAGTGTGGCCATGCACGTAATTGAATTTGAATCAGTTGTCATCAGTTCAAATTCAAGTCTAAATGTACACATACCCTAAAGGTGTCACCAGACTATTGTTTGTTTTGCTGAGCTAGACTAACACAGCTACCCCTTTGGAACATTTTTTTTTTTTTAATAAAACAAACAAGGAGTCCTGTGGCATTTAAAGACCAACAAATTTATTTATCGTATGAGCTTTCGTGGGAGAAAATCCCACTTCATCAGACACACAAAAGCTCATGCAATAAATAAATGTATTAGTGTATGTCCACATGTCTCTTTTATTTTGAAATAACACTGGTTATTCCGAAATAAAAAAGATTAGGTCCACACGACGTTTTCTTATTTAGAAATGATGGGGTCTGTCATTTTGAAATAAGAACCGTCATTTCGAAACAGCTTAAACCCTATTCATTTCAAAACGGCTGTTACTTGAAAATGGTTATTTTGAAATAAGGCCATTTGGACATGTTATTTTGAGACAACACCATTGTTTTGAAACAACTGTTTCGAAACAACATGTCCAAACGGTTTTATTTCGAAATAACCATTTCGATATAACAGCTATTTCGATAGCAGGCTTTCCCTTAATTCGAATTAACTTATTTCGAAATAAGGACTTTATTTTGAAATAACTCATTTTGAAATACTTATTTCGAAATAACGATATGTGTGTGGACATAGCTTTAGTCTTTAAGTGTCACAGGACTCCTTGTTTGTTTTACTGAACTAGACTAACACAGCTGCACCTTTGGATCTTTTTTGAATGTGCCTGTGGCACAGAGAGGTTGGCTGTGTGTTTTCTGAGTCCCCTTGGTTCTCTCTTCAATACTTCTCCCCTACTTCTCACTAAGGAATTCTAGTCTACAGACTCCTCTAATGACCTACAGATTTTTTATCTAATCATCAGCACTTTCTTATCTTAAGTGCCCTGCCTCATTTGTAAACAAAACACTGACTGCCTCCCCAGGTAGACAAGCTGGGAGCAGCCCCGCACCTCTGCAGAATTTACATTGCACACTCAGGCTGTCTGAGGTAAGGATAGGCACTGTAATCAGACCTGCTATACAAAACTTGGGAGGGGGCACCTGCCCATCCAACGGGTGCCCCTCAGGGCTGTCCTTGGTGGGGGAGTCGAGGTCCAGGGCCAATCAGTGTCGGGGGGGCCCATGTCCCCACATGCTGGGAGGGTGGTGCAGGCCAGTCACTAGGCTAGGCTCCACTTCTCCATCCTATCCCTTGGCCTGCTGTTCTGCCCTGGGGGGCAACCTGTTCCGCTCGTCCCTGAAGACAGAGGGGTGGGGACCCGGACCAGTGGGACAGGAACAGGAGCAACCCAGCAGTGGGGGAGGCAGTGGCACAGGCTCCATGCTGCCAGGCTTGCTACAGTGTACTTCAGGGCTCACAGAAGTGCAGGGTGTGGGACACATGCTGCACTCACCACCCCCTAAGGACAGGCCTGGTGTCTCTGTTCTATAGGTCATCTAGCTGAGTCCACTGCACTGTATAATAACTAGATCAGTGCTTTTCAAACTTAGGGTCAGGACCCAGCACTGGTTTGCAGACACTCAGTCTATGTCTACACTAGCAAATTAGTTTGAATTAAAGAGCCTTAATTTGAACTGGGGGTGTCACTGGGGTGGGGAGGGACCCGGGGCAGGGGCCCAGGCCCCACCCCCAGCTGGCAGGCCACGCCCCCTGGCCAGGGAGAGGGCCAGGCGGGGCCGGCGGGTGACTAGGCCATGGCAGGGCCAGGCCAGAAATGGCCGCAGGAGGCCGGGCCTGCGGCCGTGGCCGCGGGCAGCCAGCCCCCAATCCCCGTCCTGGGACTGGGCTGCCACAGTTGCAGGTGGCCGGCTGAGCCCCAGATCCCCGTCTGGGGATTCGGGGTCTGGTTGCCCGCAGCTGCGGTGGCCCCATCCCCAGCTGGGGATCCGGGGGCCCGGCCTCCTGCAGCTGCTTCTGGCCCAGCCCGGCCATGGCCTAGCCACCTGTGGCAGTGCAGCCCTGCCTGGCCCTATCCCTGGCCAGGGGGCGGGGCTGGCCGGGCAGCCAGCTGGGCCCCGGATCCCCGGCCAGGGACAGGGCCGCCATGGCCGTGGGCAGCCGGCCGGGCCCCGGGTCCCCAGCCCGATTGGGCCAGGGATCCAGGGCACTGGCGCTGGGACTCAGGAGACGTGCCCCGGGGTCCCAGCGCCAGCGACGCCCCTGACTTGAACTAATTTGAACCCTGTCTACACTAGGCATTGCCTAGTTCAAACTGAAAGCTTGGTTTGAACTAATTGGTTTGGCTGGTTAGTCCGAACTAATTGTTTAGTTTGAATTAATTCACATATTTAGTTCGAACTAGCCCAATGTAGACATGCTAGTTCAAACTAGCGGTTAGTTCAAACTAAGCACCGTTGTTTTAGTTTGAACTATCTTCTAGTTCAAACTAAAATAAGCGCAGCTAAATCAAACAAAAAAAAAATGTGCCTAGTTGACCTTTCAAACTACGTAGTTTGAACTAAGTAAATCCAAACTAAGATTTTAGGTGAAGACATAGCTTCAGGCCCTGAGTCACAGCACCCCCTGCTTCCACCACATGGAATGCATTTCTCAAAGATGTAATTGCTGGGTCACAGGCATAAAGGATTTTTCTCACCTGGATTCCTAGGAAAAAAGTTTGAAAACCACTGAACTAGATCATCCCTGGCAGGTTTTTGTCTAACAGGATTTGGCAACCACTGCACTCATTCTTGGCACATCCTGGCAGATTCCCAGCAGTATGCAGAGCCCTGTGTGGTTCTGCTGAAATTGCCTCTCCTGCTACCAAAAGATGCTTGGGGCATGGGGGGGGGGGTCGCAGCATGCTCCCAAAAGCTGCTCCAGGTGGCTTCTTTCAGTCTCATGCCTGGGGACCTCCCAGCTTCTTTCCCGTGCCCCACCACTCCGTCAGCTCTGACTGCCGCTGAATTTTCAGGTGGTCGCTCCTTTTCCTTCTAGCATTGGCTGAGGGTCAAGGAGGAGGGGCTGGCAACAGGGGTCCACAAAGGTTGCTGACCCCTGTATTTAAACATCTCATGACAGAGCTTCCACAGTCCCCCTAGGTAATTTGTTACAGCACTTAAGCACCTCAACAGTTTGGAAGTTTTTTCTAATGTCCACCCTAAACTGCCCTTGCTACAATTTAATCACATTGATACTTGTTTTATCCTCGGAGCTTAACTGGAGCAATTAACCCCCCCCCCCCTTCTTCTTGTAATGATCTTTTGTGTACTTGAAAATTGTTATGTCCCTGCTTAATCTTCTCTTTTTCAGACTAAACAAATCCAGTTTTTCCAATCTGTCCTGACAAGTCAGGTTTTCTAGACCTTTTATCATTTCTGTCACTTTTCTTTGGCCTTTCTCCTATTTGTCCACATCTTCCCTGAAAAGTGGCATCCAGAACTGAGCACAATATTCCAGCTGAGGCACAAAACAGCACAGAGCAGAGTGGAAGAAATGTGCCCTGTGACGTGGTTACAACTCTCCTGCTAATCATTCCAGAAAGTTGTTTGCTGTTTTCAAGATTATACTCTGACTCTTATTAAAATATAAGTAAACATATTTTAACATTTAACATATAATCTGTGAACAAGAGTCTCATTCAGAAAGCTGTGATCTAATGTGGCACTTTTTACTCCTCCCACCAGATCAGTGGGTGTCACCGTAAAATTTTGGCTACATCCCCAAGAGGATGCCTGCTATATAACACCTTCATGCACAGGCACTGGGCTAGTTAGGTGCATGGGACAGGTGAGGACAAATGTGTCCTTTACATGCTTAGATCACAATGACAGGAGCACTAAATATACCACAGCTAGACAGATGGGGTTGGAATGACTAGATAGGTAGGTAGGGGTGTGAATGGAGATAGATAGGTAGGGTATATGCAGATAGATAGATGGAGAGATGTACATGATGAGACATAGACAGGTTTATCTGAGGATAGAAAAACATATTGTTTGCAATGGTGTTGCCTTTTAGTGGACCAGCTTCTGTGGGTCGAAGAGAGATTTTGAGCCAACACAGAGCCCTTCTTCACCTCTGTGTAGTTTGAAAACTTGACTCTTTCACCCACAGAAGTTGGTCTGGTTAAAGATATCACCTCACCCAGCTTCTGTCCTTTGCTTTGTGTGAGAAGTTGGAGTCTGGATGCAGTACATCTAATGCTTCATTTCAGCTTCTTCTCTTGTATGTGTTCAGGAGGGGTGTGGAGTTTAGTGGTTAGAGCGCGGGGGGGGGCTGGGTGCTAAGATTTCTGGGTTCTGGGCCCAGCTCTGGAAGGAGAGTGGGGATTGGGTAGACTAGAGTGATGGGAAAGAGGTGTGTTTCTGCCCCTCCTCTGGTAGGAGAGTGGGGTCTTGTGGTTAGACTAGAGCTAGGCCTGGGTATTAGGCGTCCTGGGTTCTATCCCCAGCTGTGTTGCTGAGTTTTCAGCTTTGTTCTGCTTGCTTCAACTCTCTGGGCCTCACTTCCCCCAGAGAAAGTAACGCTTAACTTGTTTCCCATGTAGGTCATTTTGCACCCACTCCTAGGTGAGAGAGGAGGTAAATCTAGCATCTGATCCTCCTTAGTATCCCCAGAGGCTGATTGTCTTGGCTGCTTTTTTCTGTATTAATCAGAAACATTTTGTCTCCTTGTTTTCCAGCAGTGGCAATGAAGAGGACATTGGCTCCCTGGACCTTGCTGGTGCTTCTGTGTGGTGAGTAATTATTTCCCCAGCCCATGGGGCTGAATGACTCCCATTAGGGTTGTTAACCACCAGGATTTAGCCCACAGATTCCTGAGCCAGGTGGTCGCTGACTGGAATTTCAGTTCTGTGTAAAATTCAAACAATTTGATTTTTAAAACTAGAATTTTCCATGTAATGGAAATCCCCTCCTTCAATTTTTGATTCAGAAAAGAGGTTAATGGTGTCAACAAGTTTTCTTTCAGGGGTGCCGTTTTGATTCATGTAGGCTTTGAAGTATTAATATAACATCTACTTTGCATACATCATATTTAATATAGTGCTTCCACATAATATTAAATATATAAAAACAAATACATTAAGCACTGTTATAAAGAGAATGGAGATTGGTCGTTTTCCATGGATGGAGGAGTAGAACAACAATAGATGTAATCTGCAGCAAAGGAGAGAAGTTTATGTCAAATATTACGAAAATCTCTAACTATAAGGGTAGTTAAGGTCTGGCACAGGCTTCCAAGTGGTGTTAGGGAATCCTCGCAACTGGAGGTGTTAAAGAACAGGTTGGACAAACACCTGTCAGGGATGGTCTAGGGTCTGGAGGCAGCCTTAGGCAGTTGGGGGCCCTAGGCAAAGGCCCATTGCGGGACCCCCTATAGGCCCCCATAATCCCCTTACTCAGCCCAAGCTCCACACCGTCACACCCCCAGGCAGTCCCAGCTCCCCCCTCTGAAGCCCCAGCTCTCCCTCACTCGTCCCGCCCCCCCCGTGCACCTCCCCCATGGCCTCAGCTCCCCACTGCTGGCCCCCAGCCTTCTCTCCGTGCCCCCCCGCAGCAATGACACCTCACCCTCCATGGCTCTGGCTTCCCAGGGTCAACCTCCTCTGCCCACTAGGGGCCCCAAAACCATCCACCCTGGTTCCTTTGCAGCCCCAACAGCCTGCTAGGGGCCCCAACCTCCCCCCCACAGCTCCTTCTTCTTGTGGCCAGGTGCCTCCATGGTCCCAGCGCCCTGCCAGGGGCCCCAACATGGTCCTGGTGCCCTACTGGGAGCCCCAACCATCCCCTCACAGCCAAAGCCAAGGGGCTGGGCAGGAGCACAGACCCGGGTCTCTGGGCTGGCCCACCCTGCCTCTGGGACAAGGCACTCTGCCCCACACCGCCCCCCCCAGCACCAGGGCTCCTGCAGGCTGATTGGCCCTGGGCCTCACCTCCCCACAGAGCTCTGCCCCCACTGCCGGCCCTGGCCCTGGCCCCAGTCGCCTCCTATGTGTTCTGCAGGGTGGGAGGCAGATACCGCTTTTGGGGTAGGTGAAGGGGGCCCTTGTTGCTCAGGGGCTCTAGGCAGGCGCCTGCTTCATCTACACCAAAAGCAGTTGCACCCTTGGCCTGGGAAAAGACCCAGGGCTCCAGTACTGTGTCTCGGGGCTTGAGCCCTGTAAGCCTGGCACCAGCAATGCCCCTGTCCAAAATCAGGGTTACCAGATGTCTGGCAAAAGGAGGACATGTCCTCCTTTTGACCTTTATGTCCTCCATCCAGCGGGCATTCTAAAAATAAGTGATTTTGTCCAGCTTTTTACTTCTGATGAGTAGAAGGTTTTAAAGAAAATAATAATAAAAAGTCACCTACCACCGGGCTCAAACCCATTACCCTAAGGTTAAATGTCTACTGCACACTTGAGGCACAAAGAGCAGCATGTGGAAAAAACAAGGGGCAGTGGAGCACACCGTTTCCCTTATTCCTAAAGACTTCTATCACAGCTGCTTCCATGGCTCAGTTAATAGAAAAACAGACTCCTAATTTCAAGGCTATGGCTTTGGGCTCTGTGTCAGGTGCTTTGATTTTTGGCCTGTTGCTCCCCACAAAAGGGCTAAATTGGGGGATGAAAATAGCAAACACCAATAAAATGAAGGAAAATAAAGTATACCATGAATAAAATTACTAACAAGGATCAATTAAGTAAAACAAATACAGGGGCACATTTGAACTGGCTAGAAAACAATTTAGAACAAATGTTTTTAAATTGTAAAATGAAAACAAGAGGCAAGTTAACTGCCTTTTTTTTTTTTTTTTGCTTTTTTAGGTGCTTTTCAAGTTTATATTTGCAAATTTAATTTTTTAACTTTTTTTAATTTTATGAACATTAATTAATGAAAGGGTCACGAAAAACTTTCATGTACTGAAAAAATCCAGTTTTCAGTAAAAGAAAACATTTTCATAATTTTATTTTAAAATAATTTTAAAAACACATGAATTTGCACAGTTTTAACTCTCCATTCTTTAAGTATTACCCATTTTCCATGACACAATATGATAATGACAGTTATATTAATACTACATTTTCTCCATGTGTCCTCCAATGTCCTCCTTTTCGTACCTCCCTTTCCTCCTTTCTGTGCTTTCATATCTGGTAACCCTACTCAAAAGCCACCTCTGCTAGGATCATTTGGTTCTGCCGTAGCACTGAGGGCTGACCTGCATGACTTCTCAAAGTGTCATGTAGTTCTACCTTTCTGTGACTTTATAATATAATTTATATTTAATGTTTCTATATAATATGAAAGTAAAAACAAAATGACATTAAAACAAAACATTTTGACACGCCCACAACTTTTTGTTTGTTTGTTTTAAATTGACACATTCCTGAGAAACACTTCAATTACAAAAAAACTGAGGGGTGGGGAGATTGTCAGAAAACTGTTGTGGCAAGAGTTTTTCCAATCGGCTGTAATTCAGGACTTGGCAAACAGAAAGTCTGTACCTATGGAACAATGACCGCTCTGTATGCCTCTCATGTTATCAATATTTTGATTTGCATTCTGGTTGTGTCTCGATTCTAAAAGCCCCAGCCAGTGTGGGCATGAAAGGGGGGTCAATTTATGAATTTGCGAGAGTGGCAGCTGTATTTTTAAAGCTGAAACCTAAAAAACTAGGTTTGCCAATACATCCCTGAATCCAATGACACCCTTTTTTATCGAGTCTAGGGAGCATTAGCTTACTAATTTAACACTGGATACGTTTCAGGCCAACTTTTAATATGAGCAGTGTTTTTACATCAGGAGTTCTCAGATCAGTTGCTGATCCTTAACCGGCCAATAATTTATTAATAAGCCCAGAACTGCATCAAGATAGAACCAAACTTTCACCACTCCAGTGCAGACACAACCAATTGTTTGTATTACACACACATTAGAGTCTTGTAGGCACTTATCACGAACTAGAACTGAAACTCAGTGGTTACAGCAAAGAATGATGTGAGTGACCAAGATTTCTTATTACATTTACTTATGATCAATGATTCACAATTCTTTAGTACTTAACATATCACACTGTCCAAGATGCCCTTGTCGTTAAAGCACTTTGAAGAGTGTGGTTATTTCTCTTTGACTAGACTAGTCTAAAAGGGACACATTTAGACTATTAAAAGAAATTGTTTAAAGCAATTCTCTCTGAGGCCAATTTTTCTGAACTTATAAAGGAGCTAAAGTCTAAAATATGGTTACTTCAGGTCTCAAGTTAATTCATTTCAATGATGGTATTTCATTTCTGTCCCTCTGTATCAGTTGGGATTCCCCCTTTTAAGCAGTTTTTCTTAATATTCCATAGCTGTACCCTGATTTATATTGTGACAGGGTGCTCCCCAGATCCGGTCCTCTGTGCTGCTGTGGCCCGCCCCCCCCCCGATTCCCACTCCTGAACCACAGTTCATCCTGCTTTGCAAAGTGACCAGTCACTCCTGAGTGAGTCTACTCCAGCATGCAATCGGTCCCAAGCAGTGGGTGTGTGCTCTCTGGCTACTCAAGGACGGTCCCCTAGCAAGCACCCCCAGCACCAGATACCACCATGGGAGCCATAAATTACAGAGACTGGGACCCACTCCCAATCACTATACACTCAAGTCCTTCTGTTTAACAAAAAAATAGATTGTGCCCACTTCACTCACACCCTGTAAAGATCACACAGCTTTAGATAAAACAACTACAAGTTTATTGATCTGATTACAATTCTAAGTGAGAATATGGCCAATCATTGCAGAATCACAATATAAATGAAGCAAGAGTGACCACAAGGAAATAAAAGGTAAAACATGCATACTATCCTAATATCTCTACCTAAACTGACCTCTTAGTCTAAGTCTATGCTCAAGATGTTTGGCTGTCACGTTTGTACAGCCTCTCTGTACCTGAGGCCAGGCAGGGCCCAAATCTTGCTTGGAGTTGTTTCAAGATGGTGATTCCCAGGTAAAAAGCCCCAAATCCTTCCAAGTGTCTTTCTTTGTTTCCAGACCCCCTGTACTGCTTCTTTTCTGGGCAGAGGTGATCTCTTTGCCCAGTTTCAGCCAGGGACATTGATTAGCATATCTTTGTTGCCTCCGCCAAGTACTTGCTTGCTTGCTGCTTTGGTTGCTTATATGCTGCTGGGAGACAGTTCTGTTCGTCCCCAACCCCCTCGACCCATGGAAAACGTGTTACACATCTGTGCACATGCATGATGCTGCAAGAAACATTATACCATAGTAATCATGTAGAACAGGTTATGAGCATCTATAAATAAATCTTGTATGGTGTAATTGGCATAAAAACACACAATCCCACTGCATAAGTGAACAGAAAAATCGTATAGATCTTAATCCAGGGTGCATAGATGTACATTCCGGGGCATATATCTTTTAACATTTGTCCTCAGACAAATCCTATTATTTCTAGAGTGCAACAGTTTATTACACTGGAAATCAACAAAACCCATATAATGTTCTCAACTTGGAGGACATACTCTGTACAGTCTTTGATTATATTAAGCATTAGGATTTATAATACACAAAGAGATGTGCTCCAGATACCGAAGAATGCAGAGCTGACTCATAAGGCAAACAAATCTGCAGATTCTAATTTGGGGTGAACAACAGATTATTCGTGATCTATTTGATTTAGAAGGAAGGAATATATAGTTTGGAATTTGGAGTGAAAACATCTGGTTTGAATTTCTTGAGTTAACAGTTTGCCCAACTGGAGTATCAGTCTTACTGCCACATTTCTATTTTGTTTAACTTACAGCTTCCTACTCATAGTTACTTGATCCACTCAATGTACAGTTGGCCACTTTGTGCAGGAAAGCAGGGTATGTCTCTTGTTTAGTAATTTAGAGTTTGTAGCTAGGTTTTGAAAGGGAAAGAAGTTTATGTTTATACAACTTATGAGAGATTCTTGCACAGCTTCTAATTCTAATTTAGCCATTTAAGTTTCTATAGTTGGGAATGCCTAAGCTTGGCTGATCTGTGGATTCATAAACAAAGTGTCTCACCTGATGTGAACCATATTATTATTGTTTTCATAGATGGATCCTTTGGGATAACAGAGGTGGACAGGTTTTCTAATTGCTTAGGGCCAGAAGACATAATCATTCAAGGAATATCTGACTCACATATTTCTTACACAATATGTAGAACAAGAAAACGGTTCCTGCTTCAGAGAATTTACAATCTAGTAATTCACCTATATTGACACATAGTGGTTAGTCTATACCGGGGTAGCCAAATTTATGAAACTCAAGATCCACACAAGGTTATTCTTAAACCTTCGAGAGCTGCACTGAGGCATACAGCCATGTTTTGCCTACTCCAAAATTACTAAGTTTAAAATTCATTGCACACTGTAATTTTATTGTAAAAAGAGGGAAAATATTGATCCTACTAATGTCAGATTCTAATAATTACTTAAGGTTACAGTGAAAACTAGGCCTACCTATACAGTAAACACTTAGCTTCTCCCCCCCAGTCCCAACCATGCCACCACTTCACCCCACCCTCTCCAACCATGACACCGCTTTTCCCTGCTGTCCCAACCATGCCACCGCTTCTCCCTGCCATCCTGACCATGCTGCTCTTCTCTCCACGTCCCAACAATGCTGCTGCTTCTCCCTTCCCTCTTTGACCACCCCACCAGTCCTCCCCATCCTCTCCGACCATGCCACCACTTCTCACCACCACCCTGGCCATGCCACTCTTCTCCCTGCTGTCCTGACTATGCTGCCACTTCTCCCTGCTGTCACAACCATGCCACTGCTTCTCCCCACCCTCTCCAACCATGCTACACTTCTCCCTGCTGTCCTGACCATGCTGTTCTTCTCCCTGCTGTCCTGACTATGCCGCTGCTTCTCCCCACTGTCCCAACCATGCTGCCACTTCTCTCCACCCTCTCCAACCACACCACCACCTCTGACCATGACACAATTCTCCCTGCTGTCCCAACAATGCTGCTCTTCTCCCTGCCATCCCAATCGCCTCCCTATCCCCCAGACCCTGAAGCTGGCTTCCCTAGGCCGACCCCCACCACAGGGCCCCCTTACCTGGTTGCTCCAGAGGCTAGGCACAGGCTGGGGCTTGCTCCCCTTGCTTTAAGCCCTGCCTGGGCTGAGCATCCAGTATGGCTATTCTGGAAGCTAGGCACAGGCTGGGGCTCCCCCTGAGCATGCTCAGGGCATGCTCAAGGCAGGAGATTTAAAACTCCTAGGCTGGGGCTGCTTTCCTCTCGCTTTTTTCCACAAGCCGCACTTTTTCATTCAAGAGCCACATGTGGCTCTCAAGCCATGGTTTGGCCACACCTGGTCTATACATCACTAAAAGGAAGAGCAGGTGATACAGTGCCAGGAGACTGGATCATAAGTGGTCAATGTTGCCCATCCATGTCTGGGGTAGCTACCTGAAAATGCAAAGCTCAGGGAAGGCTGCAAAAGAAGACCAAATTCTCCCAGTACTTGTGGATAACACTGAAGTCAGACTTCTCAGCCAGCCATCAACAATGCTTCTTATCCTCTAGACTGTTATCAAGAAGCTAAAACAAAAATATACTTGGTCCCCTTTACTGCATTTTGGTCTCTGGCGCCTAATCAGCCACTGGGTCTGGTAAAGAAATGTTACTTATACATACTTAAAACTCGATGCTCTTTACCAAAAAGGTATTCCTGACTCCAAAGGGATCAGCCACATTACTAGATCAATTTAAGTTTGGATCTTATGCAGTCAAAGAGAAGAAAACCTATGAGAGAGCTGTTAAAGGATTAAAGCAATCAGATACATACAAATGATTTAAAGGTCCACATATATCAAGTTTCTAGTAGAACTGTGGTTTGTATAGTCTCTCTGCTGTACTCCAGTACCTGGACGGGGCTCAGTCCTTTGGTTCACAGCTTCATTTGTTAGAAATCCAGTCCAGAAAAATGAAGACTAAATGCTGTCGCCTATGTATAGACTGTGTTTTAATTCTCCCTTAAGAATTAGCAGTGTGATTCCAGGCAGGTGATGCGATCTCAGTCTTGACATCCAAACCTTCCCTGAGAGAGGTAATTAGCTGTATTAGCATAGTTAACAAACAGTTTACATTGTTACATCAAAGGTACATCTAGATAATATTCCCTTTTGATCTCTAATTAAACAGAACAACAGTAACAGACAGGAAAGAAGTTTATGCACATTGCTAACCTCTAAACCAGTGGTTCCCAATCTTTTCTCTACCGTGGCACACCTTGATACCTTTGATTATTTTGAGGCACACCACCATATATTTTCCAAATAAACTCATGAATATTCATGAGCAATCCAGAACTCTTCAGGTAGTTTTTTCAAAAAATTCTGTGGCACACCTGCTTAAGGCCTGATGGCACATCCATATGCTGTGGTACACTGGTTGGGAAACACTGCTCCAAAAAGATTTATGTGAACAACATGAAACAACTACCAACAATACTCTTGCATATCCAAGCTCTAATTCACATGCAAGGAACAACCCTCACTACCACTGTGTTTTCTTATCATATGTCTTTAAGGCTATGTCTTACATCTACTTTTTTAGTTCAGACTTGTTAGTCTGAGCTAACCTCAGGCTAGCTTGGACTAATCGCGGCTTTTTAGTTCAAACTAGCCGTGCGTCCAAGTTCAAACTAACTTTTTAATTCAAACTAGAACACACAGCTAGTTCAAACTAACTGGATAGTTTGAATTCTTTAGTCCTAACGAGGCATTATTTCGGGTCTTGCCCATGCTTAGTTCGAACTAAGCTTTGACTAGTCCAAACTAAGAAATTTCTAGAAGAATCTAGTGTGGCCATGGGCCAAATTACTCCAGACTAAACTTCCTTAGTCCGGACTAATTTGGCAGTGTAGACATAGCCAAAAGGTCAGATTTGAGCCAACTACTTGCAAAATTACAAGGTCTTCTGGGGCCTAGCATGGCAGTCAGGCCTTATGGCTGGAGTCTTCATGTCAGAACCAAGGGTTGGGAAAGAGTCAGGACCAGGAATCAGAGCCAAAGGTCAGAACTGAAATTAGAGTCTGAATGCCAGAGCCAAGGGCCAAGAAAGAACCAGACTCAGGAAGAAGAGCCCTGGGGTCAGGGAAGCCAAGGGCAAGGCTAGGATAGGACCGCATCAAGACTAGGTGGAGGGTAAATTTGGACTGGAGCCACACAGGAGCAAAGCAGGAGCAAGGCTTAGAAGGAGAAATTGGGGAAGCAGAGAGTCCGTAGCAGTTACATTGAGCAGCCAGCAGATGGCTACTGCAGGCCTTAAGAACTGGCCTGCTGACTTTCTCGCCAATTAGGCAGGGAGGGCCACCAGGGGTCTGAAGTACTGAGCAGGTCCAGCTGCAGAACCTTTCTGCTGCAATGTGGTGGTCTAGTGGGCAGACTGTCATAATAGGCTGCAGTAGACTAGGGTGCTTGCCTCAGCCCTACCAAGGGTGCTGGTTCAAGCCACTTCATTTTATCCACACAGTCATTTACTTCAAGCTAAAGAGGACAGTGTCACTGGGAGTAGGGAGGTTATTTTTTTTTTCTCCATTTCACTCTGGTGCAACTGCTGCCCTGTCCAGTTGTAGCACCCACAATTCAAGAAGGATGTACCCGGGGAATGATTACAAGATTGGAAAGCACGTCTTCTGTTGATATACTAAAGGAGCTCAGTTGATTTGGTTTACAGAAATAGGGTTACGGGGTGACTTGATCACAATCTGTAAGTACCTACAGGGGGAACAATTATTAGTAATAGGTTCTTCAATCTAGCAAAGGTCTAACAAGACCTGCTGACTGGAAGATGAAGCTAGATACATGCAGACTGGAAATAAAGCACACATTTTACAGAGAACTTAACCATTGGAACAACTTATGAAGAATTGCATTGATTTTTCCATCACTGGCAATTTTTAAATTAAGATCAGATGCTTTTCTAAAAAAATCTGCCTAGTTCAAATAGCAATTATTGCATGGAAGTTCTATGGTCTTCTCTTATGCAGGAGGTTACACTAGCTGATTACAGTGGTGCCTTGTGGTCCTAGAAATGATGACTACAATATGAAAGCCAAAACAAAATAAATCAGAAAAAGAATGTCAAAATTAAATATTTGTACCTTATTGAAATGACCCAATTCCATATTATAAAACCAAAATGTTTCAAAGGTCCAAAACTGAGTTATTTTGGGAGTTCCACTTCATGGAAAAATAATTAGCATTAACTCCCCCAGTCCCCCTGCTCCACCCAAAATGCCAGAATTTCCTGCAGAATAGAAATCCTGTTTTCTGATGAGCCATACTGATTGCTGACAGGAGCACCTCTGACATCTTCAGTAATTCCAGTTCCTGAAGTTCAAAAGTCATGAGTCAAACTCTGCCCCCCCCAAAACCATGAGAATAGCTTCAAAATCATGAGTGTAGGCCTTGCCTCATGTAAGCAACTTGCCTCATTTCTTAGTAGGCCTAATTGGGAAGATGAATTAAAAGTTAAGTTATAAATAAGGGCTTCATACACAGTATAGGGGAGTCAGGATCTCTGTGATAGCTAAATAAGGAACAACAACCAATAGCAGGTGCTACCAATAAGATAAACCTGGAATGGAAAGAGTAGGATGCACATAAACAGGACATGGACAGAGCATGCTGTACAAAAACCAGTGCCTGCAAAGTAACCTAGCCAGTTTGAAAAGGTGTAGTGATGTATAGCAAATGAAATGTAATATGTATATAAAAGAAGAAGTTTGCTATGTCACTTTGGTTCTTCTCTGAGCAGTATCCTATGGGTAGCTTCACTGAAAGTGTGGTAACACAGTTTGCACTTAGGATCAGAGATGTTTGGTAGCAGTGCCCCTTGGACCACACATGAACTCCTCCTTGCCTTGTACCATGAGTGATATCTACATCCTGCTCTGAGGCCCAATCACCCTCAGCTCCTTCTCAATCACTTAATATCTGGGAACAAACCTTGAGCACAGCTGTTCACTCATCTCTCGTTTTTAGTAGGAGTAGTAAATGTACCATTGTATATATAATGAAATCTATAATGGAAACACACATAATATATCTATAAGGAAGAAAAATGAAAAGAAACGGCTAGTTCCTGAAATCTATAATGGAAACATGTATATATGTTTCCATTATAGATTTCAGGTACTGTCCGTTTCTTTTCATTTTTCTTCCTGATAGATAAAAAGAATCCATTGTTGTGCTTTCCCTTAGTGTAGGTTAAGTCTGGATCCCCCAAGTTTAACAGGTGCTTCTCTTGCTGTGAGGACATCCCCATGAGCAACGGTCACTTGTAGTACATACACTGTGTCACTGAGGGACACGTTTTTCAAAAGTGTTCCCTCTGTTTTATCTTGAAGGCCTGGTCCAGAAAGGCCTGTGAACTGAGGCTAAAATCTGTTCATGGAAAGCTCTCTGTATCCTGCCTCAGACCCCAGCCGAATACCTCAACATTGGTATGCTCATCATACCTAAAGTCAAGAGACTCTACAGTGACACTCTGCTTTCTCACCAGCACTGAAAAGAAGACAGTCTTCCCTCTAATCGCCACATTTTACCACTTAGGGTATGTCTATACAGACATTGGCAAAATTGCTGCTGTCAGCATGATCTTTTGGGCATGATTCACCAGTGAGCATGAAGTCGCTGTTGCACTCCAGAAGCCACCATAGCAACTCCAGACCTGTAACTGGAGCTGTTGTAATTTGACTGCAAGCCAATGTTCTCTGTGAGCTGCGCACGCAGCAACAATCACTCACCAGTGCACAAATCACTGCCGGCAGTGCAGAGGCAGCAGCTATGGACCCTAGCTAGCCAAAAGACAGTCTTCCAGCTGGCAGGGAGCTGCATCAGGCTAGGGCAGTTTAAAATTTCCTGCCCTGATCATGCTGGGGGCGGCAGCAGCCTGTGGCCAGGGAGCAGCTCCAGCGGCCAGGCAAGGAGGAAGGGGGGGCTTTTGAGGGGGTTGGATAAGGGAGCAGGGGAAAGGGGGGGGGTTGGCTGGGAAGGCACTGGGGACTCAGGGAAGTGGGTGGGGAAGAAGCCCTACCGGGGGTCAGCCAGAAAAACCAGCAGATGGGCGGGGAAGGCTCTTGGCCAGGGGTTAGGTAAACTACCCCTGCTGCTGGGGTTAAAGTGTAATTTGCTGGCCTCAGAGGCCTCCAGCACAGGTGCTCCCCTCCCTCATGGGTGGGTGCCCCCAAACCACCCCCAGACACACACAGGCTATGTCTACACGGCACTTTTATTTCAAAATAACACTCATTATTTCGAAATAAAAGAAATTAGGTCTACACGACGTTTTCTTATTTCGAAAGGACGGATCCCGTCCTTTCGAAATAAGAATCGTCGTTCCAAAACAGTAAAACCTTGATGTTTTCGAAATGGCCATTATTTCAGAAGAGATATTTTGAAATAACACCGTTTAGACCTGTTCTTTTGAAACAACATCACGTAGAACTGTTGTTTCGAAACAACTTTTTGAAACAACAGGCCAATTGGCGTTATTTCGGAATATCCCTTTCGAAATAATGGCCATTTCGATTGCGGGGTTTTCCTTATTTCGAAATGAACCCTTTCAAAATAAAGGTTTTATTTTGAAATAAGTCACTTCAAAAGGACTTATTTTGAAATAAAACTGTGTGTGTAGACATAGCCACACACACAGAGCCACTCCCAGACAGATAGACAGACACACACACACACAGAGCCACCCCTAGACAGACAAACACGCACACGCGCGCACACACAGAGCCACTGATGCAAGCACTAAGCAATGTCAGCATAGCAACTCGGCTTGCACTCAGTACGTTGTGTAACTAACAAGGAGTCCTGTGGCACTTAAAGACTAACAATTATATTTATTGCATGAGGTTTTGTGAGAGAAAATCCAACTTCATCAGACTTACATTCTAAGTTCTTCCATTTTCAAAGCATCGGATGAACTGAATTTTCTTCCACAAAAGCTCATGCAATAAATATAATTGTTAGTCTTTAAGTGCCCCAGGATCCTTCTTTGTTTTACTGAACTAGACTAACACAGCTGCCCTTTTGGATCTTGAAAGGATGTTCTATTTCACCTAACAGAGTTTTTAAAACTTCTCCATTCCTGAAATAAATGAGCACCATATTGTGAATACACAGAATGTGTATCACTCTTAAGTTCATGTGAATGCATCTTCGTTTCTTTCATGATAGATTGTTTAGTGTTATATGTAAACCTTCTGGCTCAATATAACTTCACAAATTGCAACAATGTTCTCTATGTAGGGTTGTAAGCAGAATCCATTGCAATAAATTAGCAGCAACATAGCAGAAGAACATATCCAGTTAATTCTGTTCTTTCAGCCTATTTTTCCCTTGCTATTCACAATTCTGTATAATTGTATCCCTTCTTTTTGCGTATTCTGTTATGGGCTTTATCAGAAAAAGAAAGGAAACTTCCTGCTCCAGTAAACGGCAGCTTGAATTTCCAACCTCTGCTAAAGTGGTCATATGGGCAGCAAAATTAATAACTATGTGCAGTAAAGACAGGGATATCAATAAGTTCTCTGTTGATAAAAGGCTCTGCAATTTCAGGAAAGGTTAAATCATAGGATCAGGATGAATTCTTAATTAAGAAGTACGTTTAATTGAGGATTACTGTCTGATTCTGACTAAACTGTATGCCAGTTTTTATTTAGCTAATGTTGGACATAGTGCAAGGGTCTCAAACTTAAATCACCACAATGGCCGCATGAGGACTAGTACAGGGCTACATGAGGACTAATACACTAGCCCAAGGGCCACACCACTGAAACCTTTTCATACAGCAATATTGCAAACCCTGGTAACAATGGTGTCATTGTGGGCTGCGAGGAAATAGCTTTAGGGGCTGCATTTTTGAGACCCCAGACATAGTGTGACAAGAACCCAAGCGCTAAATCTAACTCTCAGGCTTCCAGTGAATTTGGAGAGTAGAAAAGTTAGATATTTCTAATCTAATTCTATTTTCTTGCTTTTTGCTTATTTACAGTCAGTGTTCCCTCTAAACTGATTATGTATGCAGCTGAGCAAGTTGTTGGATGCACTGGAGATGGCAAGCAGCAGGGAAGGGGCCCAGTGGGAGACGGTCAGCTGCATCATTGGTTTAGAGGGAATATTGCCAAGCCATTTGAGGTTGGCTTACCTTAAAATGTAGGGGCCAGTTAGAAAGTTGTCGGGCGGTACATAATGTATTTTACATACTTTGTGTATCTCCCACCGACTGCTGCCAAGAAAACCAGCAAGTATAGACTAGGGCTCAGTGATCTGCAACATTGGGGACAGAGGTCTTTTCTCAAGTACAGGCAGACACCAACACAAACTGATGTGCTTCAGAAATCCACCTCCTCCAAAACACAGTCTCAAAGTTTTGGTCAAGGTCCAGAGATGCCTCTGTCTTGTCCAGATCTTCAATAGCCCATCAGCTTGGTGACAACTCAGAAGTCATTTTGCATGTCTGTCGGCTCAAGCTGCATGTAGACTTCAGTGCATGCTGGCATGTCCTACTTCTGCTCAGACAAAGGACCATGAAAGCCATGACAGACAACAACATCTGCATGGGTTATATCAACAGCTGAGGGGGAATCAGGTCATGATTCCTGTGCTCAGAAGCACTGCAGTTGTGGAACTCGTGTTCCAGCATGACAACAAAGTCTCAGCTATATACATGGGTGGTGGGTATCACAGGCTGTGGGAGGCTAAGCCTCCTTAATCAAACACCAGTGGAAGCCTCTCAGCCTGTCCAGGATGCATCCTTGGCATCCACATGCTGCAGCAGAAGGAGTCTGCCGAGAAAGAACCAAGGGTCTCAGCTGCAGCCCTCCAGCACTGTATGATCCCTGGCATGGATGGAGCACGGGACAGTGAAGAGTGCCCACCCTCCCTGCTGGGTAGTGTGGAACTCAGCCAGTGTAGGGTGTCCATGTGGGCCCTAATTCCACTTGGTCCCCTCCCTGAAATTTTATCACTCATGGCACTTTGCCCCCTCTCCTGAGAGGTTCAAGCAGTGTGTGGGAAAGAGGGCAAAATGGTGGGTGGGGAACAGATCAAGTGAGATTGGTGCCTGCCTGCATGACACCACACTAGCTAGGCTCTGCATCATTGGGTAGGGTATCATTTCTCAGATACAGCCAGTATCCTACTCATGCCAGGCCTCGCATTGTGTTCCCTGTGGGTGGCAGGTGTTGTAGCTGCAGTAGCTGAGAATGTGGTAGCTGCAGTGCCAGGTCTGTCCAGGCTGGGTCTAAGGACTCTATCACACACAGATTAGAAGTCACCATCAGGGGCAAGCCAGACTGATTCCTCTTGAAGTGGCACGTAGAGGGTGGGGGTGGAGTGTGTGCAGCACCTTGGGAAAGGAGGCAAGTCCTCAGGCAAGAAGGGGTGCCTCAGGGAAGGGTGATGGTTGCCCATCTTCCCAGCCTCCCCAAAGGTAGGCGTGCAGGAGCGGATTACCATATGGGCCAAGTGGGCTTGTGCTCAGGGGCCTACCACGATGTAGGGGCCCCTCTGTCCTGCCAGCAGCCCAGCATTCAGAAGGGGAGTGGGGCAGGCTCTGAGCTCCCGCTCTGCCTCTGGGACAGCCAATCCACCCTTAGGGGCGGGATGAGTCAGCCTACAGGCTGAGCTCTGCCATTATCACCTCCCCCTCAACATGGGGCCAGCCACTCCAGTCCTTGGGGTGGGGTGGGCTGGCTGCAACTTGGCCGGTTGGCCCCATGGTTGGAGGTGGGCTGCAAGGCTGACTGCCACACGTGCAGGGTGGGCTCCAGTGCAGCTGAAGCTGCACCACATGCAGCAGTCGGCCCTGCCTTCCCCCAGGGCCAAGTGGCCAGGCCATGGCTGGCCTCTGACCCCAGCTGCCCTCCCACTGCGGGTCCGCTGGTGGGGTGGGAGGCCCTCCAGTGAAGGGGGGGAGGCCACTGGTGGGGAAGCCCATGGGTCCTGCGGCCCCTGATCCACCACTGGTCACATGCTGCCTATGGCTGCATGCCTCTACATCAATACATCAAGGCAGACTCATTGAGGAGGAGGTTCTCATGTGACCATGAGCAGCAATCAGACAGAACAGCCGCTGAGTGTGTAGCAACCTTGGGGCAGGGAGAGTTAACACCATAGGCTGTGAGTCCTAGAGAAGTCCCAGGAGAGCCAATAGAAACAGAATACAGGTTTTTTAATTGGAGCAGGAGCCCTGCCTCTGGCCTCTTTGGTGGCTGCAGAGCTCCTGGAGGATCAGGAGGAGGCCAGGGAGACAGGCCTGGAGGATCCAGCAACAGCCATGCCTAAGATAGGCTCAAGTCTGTAACTGACCATGCATGAGTGGAGCAGGGAATGTTTAGCTAGACCTTAACAGGTTATTTCTTTGTTTTGATTCTTTTTTGGACTCCTCCATGCTGAGCACATGTACCCTTCCACCCCCCACTATCCTGTAACTACCCAAGTTAAATCCCAGAGAAGCAACTCACTACGTTTCTTAGCTGTTCTTTTTAATTAAAGAATTTAACCTTTTAAAATAAGCTATGGTTTGATGTCCTAAAAGGCAGGCGGTATTGTGTGCATGTGCCTCAGACTTCATGGCCAACTACTAAAGCGGATTCTGTCCCATCTTCAGCTGGTATCACAGCTGGGGTTCAACTGCTGTCCTGAGGGAGGAAGAAAAGCAATTGAGGGGACCTCACAGGAAGGAGTTCACAAGTGCACCTTCCTGGATTTTCAAGCGGTTTTTGCATTTGGGTGGTGGCAGCAATACCACTCCAAGGCCAAGGAATTGGTAGCTTTGGAGAGTTTTAAGACAAGTCTTTAGATCCAGTGGCTTTCAAGGTCTTTTGTAGACCCCCACTTTCTGCACTCAAAGTGCTAGAGTAGGGAAACAGCTGTGACAGAGGGTTCCCAAATATAAATCTCTTTGCCACACCTGACAACGCCAGATGCCTATGTTCCTGCTCAAGAGCAGAACTAGGCCACCGATCCTGAGGGGATGCCTTTCTGTCACATGGAATGCACCCCTACACTATGTTATCCCACCATTTCACTTGTTCGAAGTACTTCACAACATATCGGTGGATTAAGCCAGAGGCATTCTCATAGCACCATCATGGTCACAACACATTTGGTATCCTTATCTCATTCATGTGGCACTCTGTCCAGAAATCATCCTGCAATTGATTCCAGATTTCCTCTTGCAGGACACAGGCCAAATCTTCAATCTCAGGCTGGAACTCCTCTATTTGAAGGAGAAGGAAAATCAATGGCTCCCTTGTGGTTCTTAGATCTGGAGATGATTCTGTTCAGAAGAGGTGAAAGAGATTCTTTGAAACAGCAAATGCAAGACAACTTGCCATATTTACCTCTATAAATGGAAAAGGTTCCAGACTTGGTAGCATGGCAAATATGTCTTGGCAACAAATGCTCCTTTACCACTTATTCTAGACTACACCTTACAATTTAAAAGATTGTGACTATCAGTAAGTTCCATTCACATACACCTCATTGCCATCACTGCATTCCACCCTGATACAGAAAGTCATTCTGTATTACCCACAAAAGATTCCTTAAGGTCATGTTACAACCACAAACAAAATTCTTAATCAAGTTGCCATCCATTTTTCACCTAAACCAACCTATCCATCTTCCTTCTTTTTACTAAAGTTATATGGCAGCCAAAATGAAGCCACACTGCACACACAGGATGTCAGAAGAGCATTAGCTATTTACAATGACAGGATCAAATTTTTCAATCACTGTTTGTAAGGGAAATTGCAGCAGATCATTGTATGGTATAGACAGTGGCACCCCACTTGGACTGAAGAGTGCCTTGTCCCTGAACCAAGTGCCTGCAAACATGCATGTTGACCTGTTTATTGCCTTGTTTCTGTGTGCCCTGATCACCTGGGGACATGCACATCTACTTATTTACGAGCATGTCTGTCCTGTGACCCCTGTAAGGCATGCGAAGTCAGCAAACCCTATGTGCTTACATGAGCACATCCTATGGGCTGTGTTCACACACACAGGGTTATTTCGAAACAAGTTGTGTCGAAACAACTTGTTTTGAAACAACACCTTATTTCGAAATATCTTATTTCGAATTAACAAAATGTTAATTCGA
>ML682100.1:664598-689907 GCA_007922195.1 Podocnemis expansa
AAATAAGACTGCTGCGTGAACACACCCCTACAGAGGAGCACCCATAGGGACACTACTTGAAAAAGAAGAGTACGCTACTGACTCTGTGCAACAGAGGTTCTTTCAGTTATATGTGCTTATGGGTGCTTCACTACCCACTCTCCTTCCTTTTGCTTCGTAGTTCAAATGTAGACTCTGCTGAAGAGAAGGAACTGAGGACAGCTGGACCACTCAGTGAATATAGACACTGCTCATGGTGCAAGATTGGGAGGAGCACATGTGTGCCTCAATGGCTGCTGCTACTGAACATCTCCAATGCAAAGCACAGGAGGCATTATGACACCTATGGTGGAGTTCCCATAGGGACACACATCTCAGAGAACCTCAGTTACAGCACAGGCTGAGTAACCTTCTCTTGTGTTGCATGCCCTGTACCAGGGTACCCAACCTTTTCAGGCATAAGGACCCCTTTTAAAAACCAAAAAAAATTTGCAGACCCCCAGCCAGGGAGCTGACCCAACACTGCCTCAGGGATCCAGCTCCAGCCGGAGAGTGGCACTGCCACCAGGGTCTGACCCCAGTTGTGGCCACAGTGCTGCTGTGGGAATCTGGCCCCAGCTGGGGCTGTGGCACTGCCACAGGGATCTGGCCCTGGCTGGGGAGCAGCATCACCACCGGGGTCCATCTGCAGCTAGGGAGCGGTCCTCCACCCCTGCTGTTGGGTGCCCCTCAAGTCCCCCATGAGTCTCCTGGGGACTACGCCCACTAGGGCTCTCACCAGCCCCACAACTCCAGTGCCCTTACCCCCCCCAAATCATTTTCACCCCCTCTTCCCTTTGCCCAAACTTACCTATAGGGCAGTCTGCACTTTTTCCACCCAATGCAGCCCATGTGCTCCCAGGTCTGTCCATGGAGCCCTTACAATAACTATGCGCCCCGCCCCCATGGATCAACAGACCACCGGTTGGGAACCACTGCCCTATATTTATGCCCTGTGCTTGAGTCTGATCAACTTAGTGTAGCTTTGCTTTGCATCAAATAAAAGAATCCAGAGTCAATCTGAATGTTTTGGATCCCAGAGAACTGGATGAAGTATTCTCCCAGAACTGGACTTCTGGATAAGCTAAGTAGAAAAAGCGTTGGAGAAAATCCCAACAATGAAATTTTTTAAAATGAAGATGATAGGGTATGACTTTTCATTTTTGAAGTCCCACAAGATGTTTAGTAACTTATGGGGTCCCTGGTTCAAAACCTGTTGCTAAAGAACCTGACAGAAAGAAAAGCACTCTCATCTTATAAATTGCCACCTGACTGCATACAGCTCACAGATTTTCCCCAGTCCTTCAAATATCAATTAACTAATACTATATCCCTCCTCTGGCCCCAATCTGCCACCCCCATCCTGTTTTTGACCATTTCACACTCAAAAAACCCCCCAGTTTCTTTCATTTCACAGGGACTTTTTGTTTTGACATGTAAATGTATTTATTCTAAAATTATGTGAAAAAAAGAGAATAAAATTGAATAAAATTTTTGAAATTATTGGACCAAAATATTTCAATTGATCCAAACTTGAAAAGAAAAGAAAAGTAAAGAAATCAGAGTTTCAATTTTTAAAAGTTTTCAATATTCCATTTTTCATTCCAGCTTGGAACAGGAAAAAAAATTAGAAATATTGAAAATTCTCAGTGAGGATACCATTTGAATATGATTTCCTACCAGCCCTTATGATCAGTGCTTCAATATCAGCTCTCAACGTGCTTTACAAAGAACGCCAGCACAGTTATTCCCATTTTGCTGTTAGGGAAAATAAAGCACAGAAAGGGGAAGTACCTTGTCTTGCCATAAGCTAGAGTCAGATCTGGAAATGTAACCTGTGACCATAACGCAACCCAGATCTTATGAATCTCAGTGTCAGGAATGTCACGGCCCTGGGATAAGACCCAGGGCATGGGTCCAGGCCCCTCCCCCGGGGCCTGGGCCACGCCCCTCCCCCGGGGCCTGGGCCACGCCCTCTAGGCCACGATCTGGCTCCCCGGGCCCAATCGTTTTTTGGGCTCCTGTCGCCTCCAGCCTGGCCCCACATCCCAGCCTGGGTTCAGGGCCAGGAGAGGCAGGCGCCGCCATAGGCATCCCGCCTTGATCCCACACTGGGAGAAGTGGGTGCCACTGTGGGTTTCCCAGCCTCAATCCTTAAAATGTTCTGTTCTTCTTGGTCAATCTTCTACAAGTATGGATTTCTTTTCATCCTCATTCTTCTTCCATCTTCTTTATTCTCAATCTTTGTGTTCAAGTTTGAGTTTATTCATTCTTATTTTTCATATTATTGTATCTTCTTCATGCTCAGTCTTTATTTTCTGTGTTGTATTCTTCTTCATTTCTGGATTTCTTCATGCATGTTCTTTTTGTTCTGTGGTTATGCTCAATTTTCTTCAAGTTTGAATTTTTTTATGCTCACTTTTCATCTTGCTCATTCTTTTCTCTCATTCATGATCAGTTATTCTTCATCATTTTTCAGTTTCCGCATGTTTGGTTCTCATCTTCATTGTTTTCTGTCTTCCTCAGATTAGATCTTCCTTCTCCTTGTGTTTGGTAGTTCTTCTTCATGTTTACTCTCCTTTGTGTTCACATTCAATTGTCTTTACTTTTAAAGTTCAGGCTTCTCTGTGGTGGTTGATTTCCTTTTATTGTGTCTTCTTTTTTTTCACATTTAAACTTCTTCATATTTTTCTTCTACTTTCATCGGGTCATTCTTCCACACCTTTGGTCTATTTCTTGCTAGCTCTTCTTTAGAATGTTTCCTCTTCTCTGAGAGGAGATTGCTAATCTAATAATTAGAGCAGAGCAGTCTTGGAGACAGGACTCCTGGTTTCTATTTTGAAGTCTGAAAGGAAAGTTGGACCTCCGGTGGACCCAGAGGGTCTAGGAGTCCAGCATTCCACCTCTGATAGGCAATTAGTACTGTCAAGGCTGTTTCCCCACTCTGGCACTCTGAGGGCAGAATGTGGGGGCCTACAACAGGCCTTAAAAGCCACTGGCCTTAAAGCATGGTCTTAAAACTCTCCAAGGCCTCCAATGTCCTGGTGTTGGAGTGGTATTGCTGCCACCATCCAAATGCAAAAACCTCTTGAAAAGCCAGGAAGGTGCATTTGGGAATTCCTTCCTGTGAAGTACTGTACTCAAAATCACTTTTATTCCTCCCTCAAGAGAGTGACTGAACCCCAGCTGAGATATCTGCGGGAACTGGAATAGAATCCCCCTGAGTAGCTGGCTGTGACGTCTGAGGCACATGCACACAAGCCTCTTGCCCTTCAGCACACAGAACCAGAGCTTACTTAAAAGATAAAATCTTTAATTAAAAAGAACAGATAAGAAACACAGAGAATTGCTTCTCTGGGATTTGACTTAGGTAGTTACAGGGTAGGGGGAGGGGTACATGTGGGTGATCTGGGGGAAGGGATGGAACTTGGGGGCTGCTGGGACTGTAGCACCAGGAATAAAAGAGAAGGTAGTTGGAACATGGGGAGGGGGGAATCAAATAATTGTCTTGAGTGCTCTACTGAAGCCCCAATACGCAAGGAGAGTGGGGGAGGAGAACTCCTAGAAAAAATGCAAGGAGGTTTATGTAATAGAATTGAAAATCAACATGACAAAGTAGGGCAATTAGCCAGGTATCTTAGCTACCTATACACTAGTGCGAGGAGCCTGGGAAATAAGCAAGAAGAATTGGTTATACTAGCACAGACAAGGAACTATGATATTATAGGAATAACGGAGACGTGGTGGGATAGTCTGCATGACTGGAGCTCTGCCATGGATGGGTATAAACTGTTCAGGAAAGACAGGCAGGGAAGAAGAGGGGGAGGAGTAGCGTTATATGTAAAAGAGCGCCATGACTGCTCAGAGCTCCATTATGAAAGTGGAAGCATGCCAGTAGAAAGTCTGTGGGTTACACTGAGAGGGGAAAGCAACAAGGGGGATGTTGTGGTGGATGTCTGCTATAGACCACCAGACCAGAAGCAGGAGGTGGATGAGGTGTTCTATGGACAACTAGCGGAAGCTTCTAGATCACAGGCCCTGGTGCTGATGGGGGACTTCAGTTACCCTGACATTTGCTGGGAGGCCAATACAGCAGTGCATGGGCAATCCAGGAAGCTTTTAGAGAATGTTGGGGACAACTTTCTAGTACAAATGCTAGAGGAACCAACTAGGGACCTTGCACTGCTCAACCTGCTGCTCACAAACAGAGAAGAATTGATCAGGGATGTAGAGGTAAATGGCAAGCTAGGAAGTAGTGACCATGACATGGTTGAATTCAGGATGCTGATTAAAGGAAGGAAGGAAAGAAGCAAAACAAAAACCCTGGACTTCAAAAAAGCAGATTCTGGCTCCCTCAGGGAACTGATGGGCAGGATCCCTTGGGACGCTAATCTGAAGGGGAAAGGAGTCCAAAAGAGTTGGTTATATTTTAAAGAAACCCTGCTAAGGGCACAGGAAGTTGCCATTCCAATTAGGAGAAAGAACAAACGTGAGGCAGCCAGAATGGCTTAGCAGAGAACTCTGCTCTGAGCTTAAACATAAAAAGGAAGCTTACAGGAAGTGGAAGCTTGGTCAGATGACCAAGGAGGCATATAAAGATATTGCTAGGGACTGCAGGGATAAAATCAGAAAGGCCAAAGGACAAATGGAGTTGTGGCTAGCGAGGGATGTAAAGGATAACAAGAAGGGGTTCTACAAGTATGTTAATAACAAGAAGAGGATCAGGGATGGTGTAGGCCCCTTGCTGAATAGGGCAGGCATCCTTGTGACAGAGGATGAGGAAAAAGCTGAGGTGCTCAATGCATTTTTTGCTTCAGTTTTCACAGGCAGGGTCAGCTTCCAACCCACTACCATGGGTGTGGCAGATGGGAGAGAAGAAGACAGGCCCTTGGTGACGGAAGGTCAGATTAGGGACTGCTTAACGAAGCTGGATGTGCACAAGTCCACAGGGCCGGACGAACTGCATCCAAGAGTGCTAAGGGAATTGGCCGACGAAATAGCAGCACTCCTGGCCATTATCTTTCAAAACTCATGGAGAATGGGGGAGGTACCAGACAATTGGAAAAAAGTAAATGTAGTGCCTATTTTCAAGAAAAGGAAAAAGGAGGATCCAGGGAATTACAGACCCATCAGCCTCACCTCAATCCCTGGAAAAATTATGGAGCAGATTCTCAAAGAATCCATCCTCAAACACTTAGAGGAAAATAAAGTGATCAGGAACAGTCAGCATGGATTTACCAAGGGTAAATCATGCCTGACCAATCTCATCTCCTTCTATGATCGGATGACTGGTTTTTTGGATGCAGGAATAACCGTTGATATGATATACCTTGATTTTAGCAAGGCTTTTGATACAGTTTCCCACAGCATTCCCATTGGCAAATTAAGGAAGTATGGGTTGGATAGGTGGACTATAAGGTGGATAGAGAACTGGCTAGATCAACGGTTTCAGCGTGTAGGAATCAATGATTCCATGTCTAGCTGGCAGCCAGTCATGAGTGGTGTGCCCCAGGGGTCGGTCCTGGGGCCGGTTCTGTTTAACATTTTCATCAATGATCTGGATGATGGAATAGACTGCATTCTCAGTAAGTTTGCGGGTGACACCAAGCTGGGGGGAACAGTAGACACGTTGGAGGGCAAGGACAGGATTCAGGGAGACCTAGATAAATTGGAACAGTGGGCCAATAGAAATCTTATGAGGTTCAATAAGGACAAGTGTAAAATCCTGCGCTTGGGACGAAAAAACCCCATGCACCGCTACAGGCTGGGGAACATTCAGCTAAGTAGCAGCAGTGTAGAAAAGGACCTGGGGGTCATGGTGGATGGGAAGCTAGATATGAGTCAGCAGTGTGCTCTTGCTGCCAAAAAGGCCAATGGCATACTGGGCTGCATCAAAAGAAGTATTACCAGCAGATCAAGGGATGGGATCCTTCCCCTCTATTCTGCACTGATGAGGCCACATCTGGAGTACTGTGTTTAGTTTTGGGCTCCCCACTACAAAAAGGACAGGGACATGCTCGAGAGAGTTCAGAGGAGGGCAACCAAAATGATTAAAGGGCTGGAGCACAAGCCGTATGAGGAAAGACTGAAAGCAGTAGGCTTATTTAGTCTGCAGAAGAGAAGATTGAGGGGGGATTTGGTAGCAACCTTCAACTACTTGAAGGGATGCTCCAAGGAAGATGGAGCTCAACTGTTTTTGGTAGTAACAGAGGACAGAATGAAGAGCAATGGTCTCAAGTTGCAGTTAGGGGGGTCAAGTCTGGATATTAGAAAAAACTGTTTTACTAGGCAAGTGGTGAAGCACTGGAATGAGCTGCCGAGGGAGGTGGTGGAGTCTCCATCAATGTTCCCTCTAAGACCCACCGGCAGCTGAGCAACTACTGTTGCTCACTGCGTGGGGGCCCCCACCCCCTGCGCGGGCCCGATCCTCCCGCCCCGCCCCCCGCGGGCCCAATCCTGGCGCGCCCCCCCCCCGCTTACCTTACATGGCCCTGCCACAGCTCCTGGGCCAGAGAAGCACTAACAGAGCATGCTCAGATATTCTGGGCATGCTCCGTTACAGCTTCTGTGGGTGGGAGTTTTAATAACTCCCTGCCCTACGGGAGCTGTGTGTGCAGGGCCTCTGGCTGCCGGCCCTGCGCGGCCGGCAGCCTTCCCTGCGTGGGGGAGGGCTTGGCAGGCTGCGCAGCCGCGCGGCTGTGCAGCTTAAAGGGAACAGTGGTCTCCATCTTTGGAGGTGTTTAAGGCCCAGCCGGACAAAACCATGACTGGGATGGTTTAGTGGGAGTGGTCCTGCCTCTGGCAGGGGGTTTGACTAGATGACCTATGAGGTCCCTTCCAACACTATGGTTCTATGATTCTATGATACATGTGCTCAGAACAGAGAAATCCAAAACCAAACCAAAACCAAAGAAAATGCCCTGACCATGTCTAAGTAAACATTCCCTGTTCTACTCACACCTGGTCAGTAACAAATTTAGCTTATCTTTGGCAAGGATGTCGCTGGATCCTTCCTCAGGCCCCTCTGGCCTCCTCCTGATCCTTCCAGGAGCTCTGCTGCATCCAAACAGGAACAGGTAAGGCTGCTGCTCCAATTCAAAAACCTGTACTTTGTTCCTATTGGCTGTCCTGGGACTCACTGACCAGCATGTTAACCCCTTGCTCCTCAAGGATTATTACAAGTACCTCTTGTTTAGAGGAGTGAATCTGGCAGTTGGGAGCCTTGACTTTTATTCCCAGCTGTGATTTTGTGTGGAGTTGCTGACTCTTTCTTAACTTACAATCTGTTACTTTCAGGTTTTTGCAGAGCAAGTTTCAGTGGGAAAGAGTTCATTACAGTCTTCATGCAAAACTATGTTGGAAGTGTCAGAGCAGATTGCATGTTGTTCATCACTGGTTACCACAACGACACTATAGTTACTGTGAAAGTGAATAATAGAGATCGGAAAACATTTGCTATTGGGAAAGGGCAGACGGAGACAGTGAAGCTCCAATCCTCTGATGAGATGTTTGGGAGCCAAATGTTTGATAAAACCATCAGGATTATTGCTGAAAAAGACATCTCTGTTCTGTCTGTTAACTCAAAGCGTGATTCCATAGCTTCCACTGTAGTATATCCCATTGAGAAGCTGGGTACAGTATATTATGTTGTAACTCCATTTGGTGACTATTCAGGTAGCCGCAAAGAGTTTGCTGTCATAGCAGGGCAGGCTCCCACTACAGTTGATATTGACTTGAAAGCACCTGTAGCGTTCAAAGGACAGACGTACGCTGCTGGGAGCAAACTCACTGTTACCCTCGCTCCCTACCAGGCCTTGCAACTGCAAAGCTTTGGTGATTTATCTGGAACCAAGATTGAATCTCGAGAAAACGTGGCTGTTTTGACTGGGCATACCAATGGTGGACCAACCAGGACTGCCGACCATGTTGTTGAACAGCTCCTGCCAGTCTCCAACTGGGGTAGCACATACATCGTCCCTCCTCTGTCCTTCCAGAACAGGATTGACAATGTATACATTGTCGCCTCCCAAAACACTCGCATCGACTATCAGTCAGGGTCTACAAAAGCTTCCCGCGACATACTGGCTGGGGAGGTTGTCACCTTTGAAGTCCAAGCCTCTCGCCCTCTTTACATCTCTGCTAGTGCTGGAATCCAGGTTCTTTTCTTCTTCACTGGTTCTAGAAATGGGAAATTCAGATATGACCCATTTATCGTCAATGTCCCACCCATCACAAACTACTGCCAGTCCTACCACATCAGTGGGGTGAAGACCTTTGAGAATGATGTGCTGATCATAATCAAGAGCTCAGAGTCCAACAAGATAACCTCTGGTGAGAGAGCCATAGGAAATATCCAGTGGACGCAGATCCCCGGCACAGAGTATTCTTGGGGACAGTACAGCCTTGGCACAGAATCTGGTCCCTATTCCATAGATCACCCGACCTCTCCCTTTGGTGTGCTGAGCTTTGGAGGAAAACAAAACAGTGCATATGGCTCATCAGGCATTTGTGCAGTCAGTAAGTGATTTTTATTCATATAATTCCTAGGCGATAAGTAATTTTTTGTGTGTATAATATCTGCACAAAACCTCATCCTCTAAGAACTGCATAGATCAGGCTCTAACAGAAATATACACAAAGAAATTGGACACAGCTTGAGTTCCAGCTTTGTTTCCTTTGTTTATCAAGCTGCCTCACACTGCACAAAGAAACCTAGTGGCTGAATATTTGTTAGTCTTTAAAAGTGCCCCAGGACTCCTTGTTTGTTCAAGTGGCTGAAGTATGTACTGCAAGCAAACATGAATTCAATGCCTGACAGAACATGTGTAGGGCTAATGAGGAAGAGTGGGGTCTCTGTCGGGCACACAGCTGTGCACTAAAACTCTGTGGAGAGTGTTACCAAAAGCCTTGAAATTGCACCCAATCTTTTATAATTTTTTAACTTTGACATGAGACTATGTTTATGTTCACACGAGGCTTTTAAATCAAAACAATGCCCATTGTTTTGATTTAAAAATAGTTATGTCCAGATGATGTTTCCTTATTTCGAAATAAGGAGCTCCCTTATTTCAAAATAAGGAAAATAATTTTGATACAATATAACCTAGTTTGGTATCGAAATGAGGGTTATTTTGAAACTGTGGTTTCGAAATAACCCTGTCTGGCTCTGTTATAACTATATGATCCGCATATCGATATAACAGTTGACCTTCTTCCCAGGGTGCATAGCTGTCCCTGGCAATCCTGGGAAGCTGACTCTGGGACCCCCTGCTGGGTGGCAGCGGGATGCCCCACAGTCCCTCCCTCGCTGCCCCACCAGCAGCAGGGGAGGCAGGGCAGGGGAATCCTTGCCTTGGGGGCTGTTTTCCCCTGCCTGGCTTTCCAGGTGAGAGACAGGCAGGGGATTGGGTGGCAACATGGCCCTGCCAGGGGCCATGTTGCCACCTCTCCCATGGTGCCCCTCTCTTGAATCGAAATAGCAAGTCCTGTGTTGGGACTTGCTATTTGGATTTGGTGGTTTTCCTTAATTCGATTTAATTTAAATTGAATTAAGGATTTAATTTCGAATTAGCTTATTTTGAAATAATTTATTTTGAAATAAGCATTTATGTGTGAACATAGCCTATGAGTCCTGCTGTGTCACGCTGCCTCAGGGACTCTGCAACTGTTGATTACTAGACAATAGCAGACATGACTTTCTTGATTACATTGTGTTCTTTTGGGGGTGGATCCTTCTTTTTGCTTTTCAGGGATGTGTCTGCATTCTTTAACCATTTAGATGGTACTTGTACTTCACCAGGACAGGCTGGCATTTGACACTGATCCCATCACACACACCCCCTTCATTCACACATCTCGTTCACACATCTAAATAAAATTTCAGCAAAACTTAGGCTGAGCAACACAAAATAAAATGAACAATTCAAGATGGAATTTTGGTTACAGTATGGAGTGGAAGTGAATGAATGAGCATGGCATTTTTATCAAAGAATATTCCATAAAGGAATTTCTGTTTTAAGTAATTCTGTGGTATAAAGTCATCTTTAGCCCTACACATGGCAAAAGTGAGGTCTTATATAACTCTCTGGTTGAATCTTTTCAGGTGATCTGACCCAGTCCTGCAGCGCTATTCAGTGCAGAACGAAAGAAACATGTCAGATTGTAGATGGCCGCCCAGTGTGTGTGGCTGAGTCGGAATCCGTCTGCTGGGCGCAGGGAGGCTCACATTATCGAACTTTTGATGGGATGAATTTTGACTTCAGGGGCACCTGTACCTACACTATTGCCAAGACCTGTGGCTCAGACAAAACTCTCCCATCTTTCAGTGTCAAGGCAAAGAATGACAACAACGGCAACATACGAGTTTCCTATGATGGTTATGTGACAGTTGAGGTCTATAATATCATCATCTCAGTGGTCAAATATGAGACTGGGTTTGTGAGGGTAAGAAAGTGATGTGAATAAACAATGATTTTTTGTTTTCTGCTTATGTTTTAAGGGTAACTTTGCTGATCCTAACATAAAATTTCATTTGCTAGAGTCTGCTGCTGGAAAGTTTTATTGTAGAGATTCGCTCTTGTGTCACATATTTAAACAGCAACTCCTCTGTTACCCCAGGCTTGGACTTCCTACAGCAGGGGTCCGCAACCTGCAGCTCTGGAGGTGCATGTAGCTTTTTGGCTACCCCTTATGGCTCCAGGCCCCCTCCTGCCACTGGGGGAGACCCTGTGGGTGGCTTGAGTCAGGGTCTAGGCTCCCCCTGCCACCAGGAAACCCTTGGGGGGTGCTGTTCCTGGTTCCAGGCTTCTTTCCCCCCGCCAGGGTACCCTGCAGCAGGCGCCCTGGCCCAGCTCCTGCCACCAGGAGGCTACATTCGTTGAAGCTCTCAAAACACTTGGTCATCGAAGGAATGTTTAAAAATGACTCTTCTTATCTTTTGGGCTGCCGACCCCTGTCCTACATATGCACAGCTGTGCTAGTGAGCATCAGTCCAGACCCACAGTCTCCATCATGACCGTTATCCTAGGCCTGTGTTACCCCTCCCCCCAGTCCCTATATACGTAGCTCTAATATTCCAGCTCTGTGATATATCCCACCTGTCCTGCCCCCCAATATTCTGCTCATGCAATTCCATACCTCTGTCTTCAGCACAATATGTCAAGTTACATGGTGGCTTTGAGTAGAAAAACCTATGGCTGAGATTTCCACGGCTGAGTTGGGTATGCAGATACATTGCAATTAATGGAGTTGTGTGGCTAACTCTCTTAAGTAATCTTGCAAATTTCAACCCGTTATCATTACTTATTATTTGTGCTGTGGTAGCACATAGGCAGGCCAGTAAGTCCCTCACTATGCTAGATTCCTTGTGGTAAAGCACCCAAAACAATGACAGTTTCTTCTGATTCCCTTTCCAGGTGAATGCGCAGCGCTCCCGGCTCCCCATCTCTCTGCTGAAGGGAAAGCTGAGGGTGTATCAGAGTGGGGACTCAGCAGTCATTCAGACCGACTTCTCTCTGAGGGTCACCTATGACTGGAACAGCTACCTGGTGGTGAAGATCTCCAGCAGCTTTTCAGAGAGTGTGTGTGGCCTTTGTGGCAGCTTCGAGGATGGCGACCCTGAGGAGTTCGCAAAAAGCTGGAAGGTAGATGATGGGGAGAAGTTTTGTCTGGATGACTGCCATGGGAAGTGCAAGCACTGCTCTGATGACCCAGACAGCAAGTATGCAGCTGAGGACTTCTGTGGCTGGATCACCAAAACGGCAGATGGCCCCTTCAGTCAATGCTACTCTGTTATTGATCCCTATATCTACCAGAATAACTGCATCTATGATCTGTGCATGAGTGATGGCCGTCAGGAGCAGCTGTGCCAGGCACTGAAGAGTTATGCCAATGCCTGCCAGAGACTGGGTGTGACCATCTCTGACTGGAGGACACCTACAGGGTGCTGTGAGTACATCCAGGGCAACAAAGAGCTGATTACTCCTGAGCTAAAGGCAGCAGTTTTTAATGGCAGAATCTGATGTCCATGGTCAAATGGGAACATGTCACTAGGAGGTTTAAGGAAATTTGTAGAACTGAGTGAAAGTAACATTAATCTGTTAAGAAATCAAGAATGTGGTATGACTGCTCAGGTAGATGTTTAGGTTACTTTGCAACAACACAATGAGAACCGTTATTTCTATAGCACACCTTCATGTCCCCGAGTTCATTTCCTTTGAATGGATCTGTCTTCTTTTAGTACCTGTGCTCTTTGCTAAGATCCTATAAACTAACTATAAGGAGTCAGTTCCTTTCATGGTGGAAATTGACATGACTTCTTGGACTTCAGCAGAGATTCTGGCTTCAACCTTGTCAGCCAGGAGAATTTGGAAATAACCAACATAAATAATTAAACAAACAGAGGGGACTGAACAGGAAGGTAACAGTCAGAAGTTTGCCTCTGTGTACCTCAACTGATGGAAGACTTGAGCAAGCTATATGCCAGAACATGTGTAGTGTGAGAGATCAAGGGCAGCAGGTGCTCAGAGTGAGGGAAGGGAGGTATGTGAGCTTCAAAATGCTAAGAGCTCTGTTCCCTAGTGGCTAGCTAGGGTTACTGCAGGGCAAGCAGAGGCACCTGAGATCAATTACAACCTACTCAGGTGCTTGATAAAAGCCTCCCTGCTACAAACAGACAGTGCACAAACTGGAGGTGAAGTGAGAGGAGTGTTATGCTGAGCTGAGGAGTTTTTGTGCAATGAAGAGCAGTATGGAGCAGAAGAGCTGAAAGAAACACAGAGGAGGGTATGAGCCCTCACAAGGGAAACTGTTTAACTGGACTGAGTTACTCCTCAGGTGCTGGGGAGCTGGGACAGCAGAAGCTGAAAGAACAGAAGGGGGAAACTAGCCCAGGGGATGGATATTGGTGCAGCTGAAAATAGAGCACCTGAAACAAGTAGCTGCCATTAGTCGGGCCCCTGGGCTGGGACTTGCAGTTGTGGGTGGGCCTGGATCCCTACCTCCCTCCAGGCCTTATTTGACCCCATTGGAGGACTCACCATCATCACAGAGATAGGACAACTGGTGATGCCCTTGCAATAGCAAGAGAGAAAAGCACGAGGCCCAGGAGGGGTAGTGGCTATTTGCCATAGCATGTATAATAATGGAAGATCAGACTGTGATTCTTTCTGATGTTTTTATAGTGGCAATGGAACCTTGATGCAGATGCAATTATACCAGCAAGAATAGAAACATAGAACAAGAAGGGATTTCCTGGGTCTTTGCATCTACTTTGTCCCAGGTGCAGCTAACTCCATCATACAATCCCATTCAAAGTTTTATCATTCTTCAAAAAATTCTTCAAATTAGTTAGGTTCTTTGCCCAACTGCTCCCATTCAAACCTGTTCAAGAACCTCACTGTGTTCTGATGGTTAGAAACTTTCTAATTTCAAGTCTGAAGTTTCTTTTGCCAGTGTTATCCATTCATTTAAATAGCTCTTCAACATCCCTGATATTCCCCTGGGATATGTCTGTACTAGAGGGCTCAGTTAAGTCAACTTAACATGGTCTACTTAAAGGGTATGTCCACAATGGAGGGCTCTTAAGTCACCTTAACAAAGCCTGCAATGTAAATGGGCTTCTGTACAGTGCATTAACTTGACTTAATAAAGTTGACTTAAATGCCTAAGTTGACTTTAAGGGCAGGTGTTATTAAATTGACTTAAGCAAGTGCTTAAGTCGACTTAATAAATGCCAAATGTGGCTGCTGAGTTCCTTAAGTCGACTTAAGCAAGGTTAAGTGGACCTAATGCTCCAGCATAGACATACCCTTTGAGGCAGTATAGATAGTAATCAGATCCCCTCCTTTGCTAAGTTGAGTAAGTCAAGCTTTTTTAGTTTACTTTCCTAAAATAGGCTCTCTATTCCCCTGATTATCCTACTAGCCCTTCTCTGCACCTACTCCAGTTTGAATAAATCTTTCTCAGACAGGAGCGACCACAGCTGGACACAGGACACAGTGAAGTCTTTTTGCTATCGTAGCTTAATTCATTTGGGGAAATCGTATGAACTATATCAGCATAAGAACTCATTTGCTGTTAAAAATTCCATCCCTAATAATGGAGTGTGCCCGTAGAGCTATACTAGCCTCTATTTTCTTGTGGAGACTGGACATAAGAGATGGATGAAATAACCCTCTGAAAAGGTCTGAAAGGGGAGGAAGCGGGTAGAGGAGATGTTCACGGTGGTCCCAGGGGGTATGGATGATTATAATGGGAGAAGAAGGGAAAATATATCAGGGAAAACAGTCCTAATGGTGAGATCTAACAACCTACAGGATTATCTTCTCCAGTAGATGGGTGGGAGCCCAATTGCTTCAGTCCTTTAAAGCTAGACTGGAAATACCATAGACTGAAGGTGATGGGGGCTGTGACAGCTCAGTACTACAGGTCAGAGTGCATCGTAGGCTCTGGAGCATTGCTAGGTGCTTCTATGATGCAGAATTTCCAGCTAGGCCTTCTCAGACCTATGACAAAGTATTTAATGACCCAAGGAAGCAACATGACCAGTGACCTCTGTGTCCTCTCCTTTTGACAGCTCTTTCTTGTCCAGTGAATAGCCAGTATAAGACTTGTAGCTCCACATGTCCTGGCACCTGCAATGACCAAGCAGCCCCTAAGAATTGCTCCTCTTCCTGTGTAGAGACCTGCCAGTGCAATGATGGTTTTGTGCTGGATGCTGGAAAATGCATCTCCAAGGATGGGTGCGGGTGTGAGTTTGAGGGGCGTCTGTATGCCCTTGGAGACCAGTTTTGGGGAGACAGCACCTGTACAAAAAGTTGCATCTGTGACCCGCAAACCAGGCAAGCAAACTGCGAGGCTGCAACATGCAGATCTGGGGCGCAGTGCCAGGTGGAGAATGGTATCCGGAACTGCTACCCCATCAGCTACGGAACCTGCTCAGCTTTGGGGGATCCTCACTACATCAGCTTTGATGGGAAGAAGTTCGACTTCCAGGGCACCTGTCTATATCAAATGGCTGGGCTGTGTAAAAACAATCAGAGTCTGGTGGATTTCCAGGTTCTTGTTCAGAATGATGACGGGGATGGCCAAGTCGTGTCCTTCACCAAAGTTGTGCATGTCAAAGTCTATGATATTAACATTGTGATCAGCAAAAAATACCCTGGCAGAGTCATGGTGAGTTTATCAAATCTTTCTTCCCTTTCCTGGCTGATCATCAGACCTATTGCTTTGCTATGTTCAGTCATCCAACCTCTCTTTCACGTATTTACTTATCACTCTTTATTTCTTTCCTGACTTTGCCCATTTGATCATTTCTCATCTCCAGGCCACTGTGAAACAATGTTTAATTCAACATTTTCAACCTACTTAGGCAGCCTGCATAATGCACTGACGAACCACCCTCTTTCCTCCCAACACATTAATTTTGGATCCTTTCATTTCAGTTTTTGACAAAATATTTTTATATTTTGGAATTGCCAACAACCTGGAAAAACCTGATATTCTCCCTGCTCTAATTTGGAGCTGCCCGAAGCTGCATCCAGCGTTGCTCATATCTGCCTCTCTCTCGGTTCTAAGGCTGTCAACTGTCTTATTTCTGAAAACTGAGCCCCTGCCCCTCCCCTGCTCACTTCTTTGCTCTTCTCCCTGCCATTGTTTGCTGCTTTCCCCTCTCAATTCCAGTGTAGCAGCCCCAAGGGATTTGCAAACCCCACCTTCAACAGGCCACATGGACCTGCAGGTCAGAGGGCTGTGTCTGCATGGGAGCAGCCAGGCAGGTCTGCTAGTGAGCTAGAACATGATCGTTCTGCACATCCTCCCTCTGCTCTGCCTGCCCAGTAGCTCCTTTTACTCTTTGCACCCTAGAACTACCTGAAACCCCAGCCAAGGGAAGTGCTGGTTGACAGGACAGCTTGCGTTCCCTCCCTCCAGGGAACAATCCATACCTGCCAGGAGTCCCTTAGCCTGCTTGCCATGAGCCCCTCACTCTGGTCACTGCTGCAGCCGTGCAAACCCTGCTCCTCAAAGTAAAGGCTGCTTGTGCCAATGCATGCATGCTGCTATGGGAGCTGACGCTTCTGGTCTGGGCAATGTGGTAACTGACCCTGTCAGCAGGTTCGGAGATTTGAGGATCTTGGGGGGCAGCCACTGCACCCGTGGGGTATGGGGTGGATTCGGGGTACACTTTATTAAAATGAGTATAGGGTAAGGTGAGCAGTGGTTGGTATATGTCGTGTTTGTCACAATGGCTTCTGTAAAGTGTCGGGGGGTACCCAACTTTCGGGAGTGGGGCAGGTTGGGGAACAATGGGGTTCTTCAATTAACCTAACTTACAACTATAATCCTACTCACTATAACCTAAAAGGTGCTTTAATGTCCTATAGAAAAAAGGGGGTACAGCACAGAATTAGCATGTGGGCATGTCAGAAAAAAGTGGAAGCAGGTGGGGGAGCAGGAATTCAAAGGCTGGGGGAGGCAAAGAAAGAGAAAGGTAAGTGGAGGGGTCTAGGGACAGTGGGATGGGGATGCACGGGGGAGCTCGGGGCAGGGGGACAGGCAGTGGAGGATGCGCATGGGGGTGCAGACAACGGGGGAAGCAGGAGTTCAAAGGCTGGGGGAGACTCGGAGGAGAGGCAAGACAAGTGGAAGGGGCTCGGGCAATGAGATGGGGATGCACGGGTGGGACTCGGGGCAATAGGGGAAGCAGGTAGAGGTTGGATAGTTGCAGGGGAGATGGGGGTCAAGCAGCGGGGTCGGGGGTTTGAGGGAGAGGCTGAGAAGGGGGGTTAAATGGCAGGGAAGGGAGCAGCGGGGAAGTGGAGACCTGAAGAGGAGGGAAGGCAAGTGGGAGGAGGTTAGGGACAGTGGGACGAGGAGGCACGTGGAGGCCAGGTCAGGAGGACAGAAGTGGAATAGGGGTTGGGATGTGCATGGGGGTTCCGGGAAGCAAGAGGGGCTGAACAGTAGAGGGGGAGACAGAGTGGGAACGGGGGCTGAGTAGGGTTAGTGAAAGCAAGCGAGGGAGCAGCAGGTCAGAGGATCAAGGGGGAGGCAAGTGGCTGCAAAGATGAGGGGTGCAGAAAGGGGGAAAGGGCAGGGAAAAGCGGCCATGGGCAGGGGAGCCGGTAGCAGCGGCAGGCGGCTGCAAAAAAGGGGGGGGGGGGTCGGTGGCAAACCAGTGGGCAGAGGGCTGGAACCAGGGAAGCCGTCAGGCAGCTGCTGCTTGGGGGAAGCCGGTGCCTCAGACAGCGGCGGAGGACTGGGAGGGCTGGCGGGTGGCCGCAGGAAGTGGTGGAGCAGGCAGGAACCACAGAAAAGCAGTGGCAGCCGCAGGGAGCCGGCGAGATCCGCAGAAAAGTGGTGGCGAACCGGGAGCCGGCGGGAAGTGGCGGAAAGGTGGCGGGAGAGCCGGGACGGCTGGTGGGATGAAACAGTGGTGGCTGGGGCAACGGGAAGCACGGGGAGCAGCAGCTGGGAGGGCAGAAGGGGTTTGGGAAAGCAGCGGGGACCAAGCGGCCACAAAAAACGGCAGAGAGGCGGGCAAGCGGCAGGAGAGAGAAGGTCTCAGGGGACTGGGGGGGGGTGAGAGAAATAAAGAGGGGACAAGTGAAGTTTTAATAGAAAAGGTTTTTTTATTTAAGTTGGGGAAGTTACAGAGGGGAGGGCAAAGGTATCTTAACAGAAATTATTCTAAAGACCACAAGCTTAAGGACAACAATCTTACAATCTAACTTAGTAATTCTAAGGCTACTTCTAAGGCTATCAATTAACTTTATACAATGTTACAACTTACAGAGATACTTTTAACACAAACACAAATAATACAAGATAAGGGGATACACTAAGCGATACAAAGTAGCGACGGGCAATTACAAACACGGGAGGTCCTGACACAAACTGAAGAGGCAAACCAAGAAACAGAAAAGAGAAGGCAGAGGGCACACACAAGCCTGTAAAGCTGGGGAAAACAGCTTCAAAGCAGCAACCAAATATAATACTTTAGAAAGAGACTACAGGGCAAGCTCTTACCACTCCTATTAGCAGCAGCGGCAGCAACATTACAGGGAGAAGGAGACTTGTAATCGGCCGGCAGTTGTACTCGTAGAGGTAACTCGTGGATACGCTCTAGGGGGAACTCGTGAGCGGAGGAGGCAGCTTCTGGTTGATCAGGCCAGACGAGATGTTGGAGACCGTCCTGCCTGAGCACCCCAGAACCTCAGCTTTTAAAGACTGTTTCCCGCCTTTCCCTGATTACAGGGAATGCAGGGAACAATGGGGGTATGAGTCATGCCCTGCAGGACCTTGCAGTTAGGCAGAGCCCACCTACACCAAGCCCTGCAAAACAATGGGCCCCCAGGGTGGTAATGGCCATCCAGTTGAGTTCAAGGGGGCCATCTAGTTAAGGTGAAGGGGCCATCTGTTCACTTCACACATTCTATGTATGTTGCTGATGGCCCAGGAGGGGTGGCCATCAAGGTAACTGCTATGAGTCACAGATAGTAACCAGACTTTTAGTGCTTGAGCAGCACATCTGACTAGACCCGGCTAGCTCCCCTTTTTGACTGGACATTCTGATAAAAAGCTAGACACCCTTCAACTCCACTTAGTTCCCCCAGCTCAGATGCAATTTCATAAACAGCTCAACCTGACTTCCGGCATCACTTGAATATAAGTAGACCCTTCTCCATGTATGCCTGCAGGAAAAGTAGAGTTTAGGGAAAGGTGGAATGTGTGCCTCACAGGAAGTTTAGACATTCCCAAATTTGTTTCCATAGCAAAATGAGGCAAAAAGTTGAGATGTCAAAATATTACATAATATGTACAAATGAGCTGAACATTTCAAGATACTGAAACAAATGTTTTGATTTCAGCATGTTAAACCACATTTCAGCATTATATAGTACTTGCTTATTGCCTGATTGCAGCTGTAGTTCCTGGCACTATTTTCTCCTGGGAGTCATATGTTCCATAATACAACCAGAGTTTTGTGATACTCTTGATGTTTTAAGTGGTGGGAATGTATTTTAGGCAGCTGTAGTCCTCTAAGGAGTCCAGCTCATAAGAGACAATGAGGACTGGAACTACAACTCCCACAAGGCAAGGTGCCATAAGGAAAAGGAGTTTAATTTTTTTAACTGACTAAAAGCAAAACATTTCAGTACAATTTAAACATGAAATATTACAGTTCAGGTCAAAAGAGCCAAAATTAATATTTTATGTTGACTTTCCTATCAGAAAACAGAAAAAGTTCAGCAAAATCAAAATTTTCTGCTAGTAAATTTAAATTTTTCAGAAACTACATTTTATGTTAGAAAATCATTATGACAGGGAATTCCAGCTAGCTCTAATTGCAAGTTATTCTCCTCAGATTCAGTAGTTTTCTTCCTTTTCTGTGGTCATTCATCAACCTTTGTGTGTATATTCTTTTTTTCTGCTTAGGTGCCATAACTTTCTTTCTGTCTTTGTCATTTTGTTATTGTACCCCATTTCTTAATCTCCTGTGTCCAATCATCCATCATTGTTTGTTGGGTTCATTTGGGAGGAAGTTTGCACTGGCAATTTTAATCAGTCACCCTGATAACAAAATGATGGGAATGTTTTGTAAGTCACTTTCCCAAATTGAAAACTTTTAGATTTGGAATCAATAAATTAATGATCCTGCAAATGGGAAGTGAAATTGAAACATTAAACATTTTTTTAAAAAGGAAAATCAGATATGAAGAGTGAAAATAAATTCAAAATTCACTGCTTGTTTTTTTGTTTGTTTATACCTGTCAGGTTCTTTAGTGGGGTGCAGTTTTGCAGGTTCTAAGCTGCTTGCTCAGTGTCAGACAATACTCATTGATCCCTTTGGCATTGCTCACAGGTGAATGATGTGCTGCTCAATTTACCATATAGCACTGATGACAGCAAGATCTCTATTTACCGGAGGGGGCAGGAAGGAACAATTGAGACTGACTTCAGGCTCACCATCACCTTTGACTGGCAGGGCCTCATAACCATCATTGCACCAAGCACCTACACTGGAGCCCTGTGTGGTCTCTGCGGAAACTTCAATGGGGACAAGGAAGATGAGTTCACCATGAAGGGTGGAACATTGGCCCCAAACTCAATGGCTTTTGGGCAGAGCTGGAAGGTTAAGAACATCCCAGGCTGCATGGAGTTTAACAAGGAGAAGTGCTCAGATCTAGCAGCTGTTGAGAGACGTCAAAGAGGAATGACTAAGGAGTGTGGGCTCCTCCTTGACAAGAGTGGCCCCTTCCGAGAATGTCACAGCAAAGTCGATCCTGAGGACTATTTCCAAGACTGTGTATATGACCATTGCTTATTGAAAGGCCAACAACGTGTGGTATGCCAACTTATCACCAGCTATGCCACAGCCTGCCAGGCTGCGGGGGTGACTGTGTATGACTGGAGGACCGATAACTTTTGCAGTAAGTGGAAGCAGCTTGAGATCATCTTCTGGGATGAAAGATGATGTGTGAGGGAGAGAAAACTTGGTCACGGTCAAGTGAAAGACAAGTTGGTTAGTGTTCAGGGAAAGGGATATGAGGTGTTCGCCCAGGTGGTGGGTCTGGCTCGTTCAGAGGGGGTAGGGAAGAGGACGTGAGGCTTTTGCCCCAAAGGAGGCACCAGCTCTGATCTGGCTGCAAAAAGTGGCGAATAGGTTGGATCAGGGAAATAGAACTGGAATACAGGGACTGTCCCATGTAGGGTTCGAATTCCAATCCAGACCCTGTCTGGGACGAGAAGCTGACATACTGCAGGATGTTCAGGAAATGAAATGTGAGACTTGGATTTCATGAGTGTGTGGGTCTCATGGAAGTGAGCTTGTCACAGAGATCCTGCTAGAACTAAATAATCCTCAGTTGCTGGTCTCAGAAGAAGTCAAAAGCCAAATTGGCCAAGGAGACTGAACTCTCCTCTCATAAGGATCCTGAAGCAATACTTTGACAAGGCACACCGTGAAGGAAGGTTGAACAGCAGCTGTTCATATTGCATCCAACAGGGATCATACCAAGTTCCCTTCTCCGGCCCGTTCATTATTATGCTTTTCAGCATCTATCTAGTTTTCTTTTTTGCAATGTTAACATGTTGTTGTTTCAACTGCAGGTCCCTCCTGTGCCCAGAACAGCCACTATGAGGTCTGTGCTTGGGGCTGCCAGTTAACCTGCAGCAGCCTCAATACCCCAGTTCAGTGCAAAGCCCAGTGTCGGGAGGGCTGCGTGTGTGACGAGGGCTTTGTGCTCAGTGGCGAAGAATGTGTCCCAATATCCCAATGTGGTTGCATCTACCAGGGATTGTATTATAAGTCTGGGGAGAGCTTCCACCCAACATGCCAGCAGCAGTGTGTGTGCCAGGCCAACGGAGAAGTGTCATGTCAAGCGTTGTCTTGCAGCCCGAGTGAGGAGTGCAAAGTGGTGGATGGTGTCCGAAAATGCCACCCCATTGAACCTGCAACATGCTCCACTGATGGAGATACCCACTACCTCTCCTTTGATGGGGTCCCCTTTGATTTCCATGGCACCTGCACATACATCCTGGCCAAGACCTGCACTGACACTGGAAACCCAGTGTCCTTTGCCGTGAAAGTGCAGAATGTTCCCCGGGTCAATGGGAAGGCATCCGTCATGAAAAAGGTGTTTGTGGAGATCTATGGGCTGACTCTCACCCTGGTACAGAAGAAAGAGGGGCTTGTCCTGGTAAGTTCTGCTGCAGATAATCCCATGTGTTTGAAACTTGTCATGGAGCAACCTTATTAATATGGCAATGCAAGCGGCACTTGTCCCATGGGTAAATATTTAGGGTTAATTTTCTGTGGAGACTCCAAATGGGGTAAAAGATGGAGTGTCTTATCCTGACCTTATTGACATGAGTGTAAATCCAGCAGCCTCCCCACAAAAAAGTGTATTCTGAATTTTCATGGCTACAAATGAGACCAGAATCCCCTTCTTATCCCACTGGAGTCAACAGATGATTACAGAGTAACTCCAGGGAACCAAGACTAAAATCCTGCCTGGACCCATTACACTGAAAGAGGTGACCCTAGATTTACCACGGAGTGAGTGAGATCAGACTCTAGCCCTCACTTAACTGAGTTCAGTGGAGTCACTACAGCTTTATTCAAATGTCACTGAGAACCAGTTTTGTACCCATGGCCCACTTACACAGCATCCACCCTCCTGCTCACAGGAAATGCTTTGTCTCTTCAGGTGGATGGTGTATCCCATAACCTGCCTGCGGTCCTGGCTGATGGGCAGCTCCAAGTTTATCAGCATGGCATGAATGTCCTTGTGCAAACTGCCTTTGACCTCACTGTGAGCTACGACTTGGCTCACAATGTCAGAGTCAGCGTCCCAGGGAACTACCGGGGCCAGATGTGTGGTCTGTGTGGAAACTACAACAAGCGTCAGGATGATGAGTTCCTCCTCCCCAATGGCAGGACAACCTCTGACATGTCAGCATTTGGTTCCGCCTGGAAAGTCCCGATCGCAGGGGCAGTCTGTGAGGATGGCTGTTCCGGGAACAGCTGCCCGGTCTGTGAAGACAGGAAGAAGGACATCTTCAAACAGCGTCACTACTGTGGGCTGATCACAGCATCAGATGGCCCCTTTGCCACCTGCCATGGCACTGTCAGCCCCAGCACATATCTCAACAACTGCCTGTATGATGTGTGTCTGGCAAACGGGGACTCCCAGGTCCTGTGCCAGAGCATCCACAGCTATGTGACGGCCTGCCAGGAGGCCGGGGCCCCCATCCAGCCCTGGAGAAGCACCTCCTTCTGCCGTAAGTGCTGTGATGCTGGTGTCACACAAGGGTCTCTCCCACTCGCACCCTCGTCTCTGGGGGTGGGCACTTGTGAATCTAGATATCTCATTCCAGGCCTCCAGGCTTCTTCTGAGACTCCTCTGGGGATTAACCAACAACTTCATGTTCCAATATAAAGGTCATCTGGTTCTTTCCCTGCTGTCAGGATCTCCTTTCCTTCCCACCTGTCCCTGCAGGCTGTGGAGTGAGATCTATCCAAAAGTCAATAACATCTGCCTCTCTTTTAGCTCTACGCTGCCCAGCCAACAGTCAGTACAAAGTGTGCTCCAACCTCTGCACCAGAACATGTGCTGGGACCACTGAGGCTAGGAAGTGCCCAGACACCTGCGCCGAAGGCTGCCAGTGCAACGATGGCTACTTTTTTGATGGCCAGGACTGCGTGGCTCAACAGAGCTGTGGGTGCTTCAAGGAGGGGAGATATTATAAGGTAGCGCTTTCTGCTGGTGTCTCTAACTCTTATTTGTTTGCTTTCCCAGTGCCCTTTTCTGCTTATCCTTGTTGGGTCAGACTTTTCTAAATTGCCAGTGACCACCACCTGAATTTCTGTAGAAAGGCAAAAGTCAGTAACTGTGCTGTACTTTTTGCATGAACCCTGGCACTGGGAGGAGAGTGGGATCCAGTATATTAGAGTAGGGTAGCTGGGAGGGACAACTGTTGGCTTCTATCCCTTACTCTGGGAGAAGAGCAGGGCCTAGTGGTTTACAGCGAATGATTGTTTAGAACAGTGGTTCCCAACATTTTCTCTGCCGTGGCACACCTTCGTACCTTTAATTGGTTTGCGGCACACCACCAGACAGTTTCCAATGAACTCATGAATATTAATGAGCCAATCAGCTAATCCAGAGCTCTTGAAGTAGTTTTTCAAAACCTTTTGTGGCACACCTGCTCAGACCTGATGGCACACCTGTGTGCCATGGCACATAGGTTGGGAAACACTGGCTTAGAGCAAGGACTCATGGGTTCTATACACAACTCTAAAAGGGGTGTGGGGTCTCTATCAAATCATGATTTTACATCTGACTTTTGGATCAGGGACTTGGCAGTCAAGAAATAAAGAAAATACCATGGGGGACTGGAAGGCTGAACTCCCACGTTTTGTTCCTGGCTCTAGGAAATGAATGTGGTCTAGTGGGATTAGTGCAGGAAGGGTGGGACACAAGAGATATGAGTGCTATATCCATATATGGGCTACATGCAACTGAAAAGATCTCAGTGCCAAGCTATATTTGCCTGGGTTTTACTATACTAGTCTCCTTTCTTTACCCCAAACAGCCCAATGAGAAGATCCTGATGAACAAGTGCCAGCAAAGCTGTATCTGCGTTCCTGGCCAAGGGGCAACCTGCAAAGCCCACAGCTGCGCCAGTGATGAAAAGTGTGAGATCACAGATGAAGTCATGCAGTGTGTCAACAAAGGTAAAAGAGAGAGCATGAGTTAAACAAGAAGAGAAGCAGTCTTAGAGCTTCAGTATCCTTGAAACAGACTCAATGGAGTCACAATAACTGAGGACCTGGCCCAGTGTAGAGCTTCTGTCCTTAAATCTAGCAGAAGGCTGTATTCACACACAGATGGTTATTTCAAAACAAGTTGTGTCGAAACAACTTGTTTCAAAATAACGCCTTATTTCAAAATATCTTATTTCGAACTAACAAAATGTTAATTCGAAATAAGGAAAAACATGGGAAACGAAATAGCAGGTTTGCACTGCGAACTTGCTATTTCGATACCCGCTGCAGGGGGCTGCAGCCCCCTGGGGGTGAGCCGCTGCTGCTGCTCACCCTGCAGCCCAGAAAGGGGGCTGCAGCCCCCGGCAGGGTCGGGGGCGGTGAACCCCTGCCAGGCAGCTCAGCCTGCAGCCCGGGCTGCTCCCCCAACACTGCAGGCGGGTCGGGGGCTCCGGTCGGGGGCTGAGCCCAGCGCCCCTGACCTGCCTGCAGTGTCTGGGGTGCAGCCTGGGCTGCGGGCTCAGCCCCGTGCCCCCGACCCCCCCGGAGGTGTCCGGGAGCAGCCCCCGCTGCGGGCTGAGCCAGCCCCCAGCGGACCACCCCCCCCTGGGGGCTGAGGGACAGCCCTCAGCATCCTGGCCAGGGTCCTAAGGGTTCCCTGGCCAGGGTGTTGAGGATCCAATGTTGTTTTGGAACACTTTGTTCCGAAACAACATGTTCACACTGCGTTGTTTCGAAACAACGGTTGCAAAACAACGTTGTTTCGCCCAGAAACCAGGTTTAAGTTGTTTCGAAACAACACAGTTGTTTCGAAACAAGGGCTTCCTCTTGTTTTGAAACAACTGTGTGTCGTGTGAACATGTTTTTTTTTGTTTCGAAACAACAAGGTTGTTTCGAAACAAAAGTGCAGTGTGAATACAGCCTAAGGGATTGCACCACTATGTTGCTGTTTCAGTTTCATAATCTGATTTTACATTGACCCTGGTCAACCTCTACCCACATGACATGAATAGAAATGCA
>ML682100.1:694907-707707 GCA_007922195.1 Podocnemis expansa
ATTAATAGTTTTTGCTCTTACTAGTACATGGAAGGTGGTTGCAAAAATGAGATTGTGAAAATGAAAACAAGGTTGTCAACACTGTTCAAGAGAGATGTGACTGATAAATGGAACAGAGGGATTAATCTGGAGGATGCAATGGATGGAAGAGTGGGATGAGTCAGAAAAAGAGGGATAGATGAGGCCCATCTGAAATGCTGCCGAGAAATGTACAGGCTCACATCCTGTCTGGTACTGCTTAGCCTTTTCACATCCACTGCAGGTGTGCTGAGTCCCAAGCCATCTAGCATAGGTGGGTCTTCCAGGTGACAGCTTGAACAGGGAGCTATTAACTATTCCAAGTGCACTTTGCAAATCTTATTGGATTTCCCAAAAGAAGAGGTCACATCCCTGCTGTCCCCAGCTTGCAAACTCCCTTCCCCAATGAAGTTGTTCTCCATTGTGCTCCAGAGTTGCCTTTAGCATGCCAGTTTATATATTGTGAAAGTGACACAGCAAATGCTGATTGCACATTATTCTCCATCTATGGCTCTTGCTGAATTTAAGGAAGAGTTTTTAGCTCCTTTCCTGTGTGGTTAAATCTTCCCCTCTCTGACTCATTCCCAGCCCTTCCCTGCCCTGAGAACAGCCACTATGAAGCCTGTGGGAATGCCTGCCCAGCAAGCTGCTCCGACCGAACTGCCCCTGCCTTCTGCCGGGAGCCCTGTGTGGAGGCCTGCAGCTGTAATGATGGTTACGTCCTCAGTGCTGGCAAGTGTGTCCCAGTGGAGAGCTGTGGATGTGACTACAACGGCCGCTACTACAAACCCAATGAGGAGTTCTGGCCTGATGAAAACTGTCACTTTCACTGCCGATGTGACCCCAGCTTCGGGATGGTGCTTTGCAAGGAGAGCAGCTGTAAGGCCAGTGAGAGATGTGCTGTGATCAATGGGGTCCGTGGCTGTCACGCAATCAGCTACTCCACCTGCACAGCCTCTGGGGACCCTCACTATGTCACCTTTGATGGGAAGAAGTACGATTTCATGGGCACCTGCATTTACCAGCTGGTTGGGGTTTGCTCTGAGGAACCCACACTGACCCCATTCAACATCAGGGTGGAGAACAACAACCGTGGTAATAAGGCTGTGTCCTACACCAAAGTGGTGACCTTGGAGGTCTACGGCAGAAACATCACTGTCAGCAAACAATATCCCCGCAAGATTAAGGTAGGGATACAGAGCCATGAGATCACTTGGGTTGGTGTGACCGGGAAAGCTTGCTGTTGCTAAGCTGCCCCTGATTTCCATTCGCGTTGCAGCACCAAAACTTGGCCTCCCTTGTACATTGAGCTGGTGACGGGTGTATAGGAAGTAACTCAGTAACTCTTTGTGAATATATAAGGCATGATTTTCTCAACCCAATAAGTGCAGTTATGCCAGTGTAACTCTTCTGCATTCAAACGACTTAGTCATTTAGCTGGGAATTGCACCCCATTCACTCCTCTGGAGCTCTGACCAGTTAACACTAGCTGGGGAGCTGGCTTCATTCGCTCCAATGGAGTCAAAAGCCCTACATGCTTCCTCCAGTAAACGACTTGGCCCTGAGTTCTGTTGCAGTAAAAACATTTAGACTTCTCCAACAGCACAAAATTGGAGTAAATTGCATTTACATCACATGGGGGGTATGAAAGAGACTCAGCGTAACTGGGAATTTCTTTGACATGTCTGTTCCACGTGGATACCATCTTTGTGGACCCTATCTTGCTATACTGCAGTAACAACCCACTCAACTCCACTCCCCTTCTAGGACTTGGAACAAAACCGCAGAGCTCTGGTTTCTAGACCCCTCTACCCTCCCAGAGCTGGGGATAGAAGCCGGTAGTCCTAGATCCCCATCGCTTGCCCCCTCCTTGTGGTATTCTTTCAAAATTAAGCTCTGGCCCTGCTGTATCTGTTCCAGGTGGATGAAATCATAATGGAGCTGCCTTTTTACCATGAGGAAAAGCTCCAGGCCTACCTCAGTGGTGCTAACGTCCTCATCAAGACCGCCTTTGATCTGACAATGACCTTTGACTGGAACAGCCTGATCCGGGTCACCGTGCCCAACACCTACACCAACGCTCTCTGCGGCCTCTGCGGCAACAACAACCAAAGTGCTAATGATGACCTGACTATGAGGGATGGGAGCCAGGCGGCCAATGCCATCCAATTTGCAGAGAGCTGGAAAGTGGGGGAGGTCCCTGGGTGCTTGTCCAGTTGCACCAAGGATTGCCCAGTTTGCAGTGAGGTTCAGAAAGAGCCCTACAAAGGAAACCAGTACTGCGGGATCATCACCAGAAGGGATGGACCATTCAAAGAGTGCCATGGAGTCATAGACCCAGCCACTTTCTTCAATGACTGCGTCTTTGACACCTGCCTGTACAAGGGTCACCGTGATGCTTTATGCAGCTCAATTAGTGCCTATGTGGTGGCTTGCCAGGCCAAGGGCATCCAGACAGGGCAGTGGAGATCAGATTCGTTCTGCAGTGAGTGTCGCTAATTTATTTCAGTTTATGAACTGGTTAGTGAGACTGTGCAGTGCTCTTTGCAGGGTGGGCTCACAATCACTTAGCTGTGTGTTATTGGCCTTGCACAACTGTCATTTTGCAGCAGTTTTCCTCCATTGTCACTGAGAATTATGGTCACCTCCTTCATTCTGCTTTTACTTTATGCTCTAGGAATAGAATCCTGGTCCTATACTGTCAGCTTTCCCCCAGGGACTGAAAATACTTTGCAAATATTAGCCATCCTTCCCATCAGTGTGTAGGAAAACAAAGGGAGCAACAACTAAAGCAATTTGCCGAAAGTTTCATGGGAAGTCAGTGGGTGAACCCGGGAGTCCTGACTCCAACTCTTCTATCATGAAACAATACACAGTATCCCACTATCAGAATTCTGGAAACAACTTAGGAAATGTCCCCTTGTTTGCAGCTCTGACCACTAGACCAAACGACCATATAAGAGGCTGAAAGATAATCCTGGCTCCTAGTGCCAACTTTTTTAACTGTTGAGAACCCACCACCCTTGCATGTCTGGGACTGAGATAATCCTGAATCCTAGCCCTTCCTTCTCTATCCCATTAGATTCTAATCCCCTCACAGCATTGGGAATAAAACCAGGCATCCTAAATCCCAGTCACTCTGCTCTGATCCATTAGATTGCACACCCCTCCCACAGCCAGGAATAAAACTCCAGACTTCTGGCTCCCAACCCTCCCAGAATAACTCTATTATGGGATTTGACTAAACAGAGATTTCTTTTCACTTGCCTTCACATTTTCTTGCAGTGGTTTATTGATTTAAGAAGCTCTTATCTTCTCTGCAGGACTCACTTGCCCCCGTAATTCTCACTATGAGCTCTGTGGGAGCAGCTGCCCTGCCACCTGCCATGGACTCTCGGCACCAGATGGGTGTGACGCTCCGTGTGCCGAAGGGTGTTTCTGTGATGCTGGATTCCTCCTGAGTGGAGACAAGTGTGTCCCCATGGCACAGTGTGGCTGTGTGCACCAGGGCAAGTACTACAAGAAGGGAGAGGAGTTCTACCCCAGCACCTCCTGTCAGGAGCGGTGCCAGTGCAAGGACAATGGAGTCGTCAAGTGTCAGAAGGCCTCCTGTAGAGCTAATGAGCAGTGTCGGGTGGAGAATGGAGCCGTAGGCTGCCATGCCGTGGGCTGCGGCAAATGTGTAGCATATGGTGCCTCTCACTATATGACATTTGATGGACGGGCCTTTGATTTCCAGGGCACTTGCACTTACAGTTTAGCCAAGGTCTGTAGCAGTGACACTGGACTGGAAAACTTCACTGTGGTGGTAGAAAAGGACAGCTACAGTAATGACCAAGTGTCAGTGGCACGAATGGTCGTGGTCTCTGTTCATGGTTACACCATCACCCTGGAGAGGGGGAGGAAGTGGAAAGTCATGGTAAGTTTCTGTTTGGGATAACTTTCATTGTAGCTTAGAGTGACTAAATTGTGTGCATGCGTAACCAGGACATAGTTACAGAGTCCCTATCAATGACAAGTCAATTTCCTTCTCACTGGCACAGGTGGACGGGGAACTCTACACACTCCCACTGACTATGGAAGATGAAAAAATTTGGGTCAGCCAGGAGGGGAATCACATCATTGTCCAATCTGTCTCTGGCCTCAAAGTCCTTTACGACTCCTCCTCTTATATCCAAGTCTCCATCCCTAGCTCCTACAAGGGACACATGTGCGGCTTGTGTGGCAACTTCAATGGCGACAAGAATGACGACCTCTTGTTAAGCAATGGGAAGAGCATGAAAGTGGATGAGTTTGGGGCCTCCTGGAAGATTCCAGTTGCCGGTACCACATGCTCCAATGGCTGCGGTGAGAGCTGCCCCGTCTGTGATGAAACCCAGACAGCACCATACAAGGCTGAGAGCTCCTGTGGATTGATCACAGCTAAATCAGGTCCCTTCAGAGACTGTCACTCAGTGGTCAACCCTGCCGAGTATTTCAGCCACTGTCTCCAAGACTTGTGTGTTGCCAAAGGAGCAAAAGAAATCCTCTGTCAGAGTGTCCAGGTCTACACTGCTGCATGCCAGGCAGCTGAAGCCACGATCAGCGCCTGGAGAACAGCTTCCTTCTGCCGTGAGTTTACAAAACAGCCTACAGCCCACCGCTATTATCTTCTGCTGTATTTGCAGTTCTATCACAGTCTCTTTGCTTGTCATATCTTCAAACTAAATGCCCTTATGAGAGGCCAGCAGCTGTTTGGGGGGCAAGCTGCAGAGGTGGGCTGGGGGAGGCAGGCTTGTTCTACACCTAAACATTAGATTGACCTACCCACATCACTCAAGGCTGTGAAAAATTTCACATTTGTGTGAGGTAGCTAGGCTGACTAGGCTCAGTTGTAGACACCACAATGTCAATGGAAGCATTCATCCATTAATCAAGCCATCACCCCTTAGAGACGTAGACTAATTATCCCTTCTGTTGGCATAGGAAACAATACACTACAATGCTATAGCTGTATAGCTGCAGTGTCCTCATTATGCCACTGGACTGCTCTAGTGCAGACTAGACAAGCTCTTCTTCAAACAATACTGACCCTCATGTCCCAGAGCCATGCTAAGAGCTGAGTTGCCATGAGCACTGTGAATGAGTCACTAGAGGGTGCCCTTCCACAAAGTTAAGCTTGTTCCAACATCAGCACCCACCTAATGGATGTTGTGCCCATGGGAGGTATGGCATAGCAGACAGCAAATAAACCTGGCTTTCCGTGTGCAATTAGAAAAACGTTCCCTTGGTTAAGTGAGATCTTCACTAGACGTAAAAGTTAACCCTTCTAGGTGATGTTTCTCAGATGAAACTTTTTTTAACCCAAAAATGCATGGTCAAATTGACTGAAACATTTTGTGAATTAATGCCAAATTTGCTGAATTCTTTCCATTGAAAAAAGAATTCTGGGAAAACTGAAATGATTTGTTTGCCTTATTTGAAACCAATCTTTATTTTTGAATTTTATTCTGTTTTTTTAAAGGTTAAAAGTACCTGAAAAACAAATTTAAAATTTTGTTTGGATTTAAGCACAGCCAGAGAAGGGGGAAGAAAAAGAAGAAGAAACAAAACAACACAAAACAGTTGTTCACTTGCAGTGAAAGAATAATCAATTTTCTTTGATCAGTGACTTAACAACTCTGTCCCCCAAATTTGGTTTGATTGGGATCAAAAGCATAGTTTTTGAATGTTTGCTTTTAACTAAAAAGCTCAAAGAAAAGCAATAATTTTGAAGAGACCAAAACATTTTGGCTTGACTTGAAAAAAAATTTTGGCTATTTTTTTTTTTTTTAATTTCAACTACACCATTTTGTGGTGGAGTTCAGCCTTTTGACTCATGTGTGTGTGCATGTCTGTGTGAGAGAGATATCTCATTGCCATGGCTGTCTGCTAGTCTCAGCTCCCCTGAAACTCAAGGCCAGCCCCTGAGCAGCACACCCTCTAAACTACGTGGGGGTGCACCATTGCTCTCCCGTGCAGAGAACACTGCTGGCCACACACAGCCGGCAGCCATGGCCTCTACTTGGCTGGAAGACAGAGTCTTCCAGCTGGTAGGGAACTGCCCCAGTCTGGGCCTGGGAGTTTTTAAATCTCCCACCCTGGCCTCAGTCTCTGTTGTGGCCGCGCTCTCCTTTGGTGGCCAGGTTGTGGGGGGGAAGGTTTGGAGACGGGAGCACTGGCCTAGTGGGGAAAGGGCATGGGGGAGGTGGTCTGCCTAGGGCAGCAGGGACCAGCGACAGGACCGGAGGGTTAGGAAATGGCTCAGGGAACGGGAGGGTGGTAGGGATAGGATCCAGACCTGGGCAGCCAGGTGGAGGCAGGAGGTGGAGCTCAGACCTGGTGGGGTCCTGGGCCCTAGTTAATCTTCATGTGTAGCAGCACCCGTGGTGTGGAGGTGGGGGGGTGAGAGAGAGAGATTTATTTTAATTGGCCAAAGTTGTAGAAAATTTGTTTCGAAATGAAGAGATGAAATATTTTAACTATTAAAAAAAAAAAAACCTCACACTTTTCCATCTGAAAATATTCATCAAATTTAACCTAGATGAAAAATACATTTTTCAGAACAAATTTTGCCTAGCTCTATTTGCTCAGCTCTAATAACACTGGTTATGTGTACACTGTCCAAGTTATTTTGAAATAACTATTTCAAATTTATTTCAAAGTAATTATTTTGAAATAGCATTATTTCAAATTTATTATTTCAAAATAGGAGTCTAGTGAAGACTCTCTGTTTCGAAATAAGGCAGGAGTTCTTTGCTGGACTCTGTTTTTTGAAACAGGGGAAGTCAGTGAAAAGTAAAGGGTCATTATTATGAAAAGAGCCAATTCCATGGCTTGGAATGGCTTTTTTCAAAATAACTATTTCACAAGAATTGCTCTTTCAAAATAAATGCACGTTTAGTTATTTCAAAACAGTGTTTTGTTTTTTCAAAATAATGAAGTGCTTATTTCGAAATACCAAAGTGCCTGCATGGAGGGGCAAAAAGTTTTTTCAAAATAAGCCTCCTTATTTCAAAAAAACCTTTTCAGTGTAGACATACCCTACGTCTGTGGTGGAATCAGTTTTTCATTCCTCTCTCATTTGCTTCTGTCTCTCCAGCCTCCATCTGCCCAGCCAACAGCCACTATGAACTGTGCACTAGATCCTGCGATTTCACATGTGCTGGCTTGTTCTCCACTGCCAAATGCACTGGAAAATGCTTTGAAGGCTGCCAGTGCAACACTGGCTATGTATTCAATGGGGAAACATGCGTGACCCTGACAGAGTGTGGCTGCACACGTGATGGACGCTACATCAAGGTGGGTGCTGGGTCTGACCAACGTAGTCACTCTGATGTTCTCATCCAAGTTCAATGGTACTTTGAGACCAGGCTAGTTGGCGCGGCTGGGGAAAAACAGGGGTGCTGTTTACACTCAGGCTGATAACAGCCATTTGACTGTGAAGACAGTCTCCACCCCTGATAGTCTTTCTGAGCCTAGAGCACAGATAGCTTGTCCCACAGTTGCCTGGGAAGGAATTCTAGTGTCCTGGATTTACAGAGACTTGACTATTCCCTAACTCGTAACCAATCTCTTGGGGTATGTCTACACTTAGAATTGAATTTGAATTGATGACAGTCGGTTCAAATTCAAGTAAGTGCATGGTCACACTTGCTTTCCTCAGTTTGAATTGATGAAAGCTGACGTTGAATTGGTCAAACCTCACTTGACTTTGAAGTCGGGGTCAATTCAAACCCAGTAGTTCGAACTGACCCAGTGTGGCCATGTCAATTCGAACTCACTGGGAGTTCGAATTGACGTGGGTTGACCTTCCTCACAGGGTGCATGAAAACCAGCCCTTTAGCACCTGGGGCCAGCAGATCAGGCTGGGGTGGGGCAATGGAGTTCCTCTCTCCTAGCTGGGGAAAGGGACCCCTGCAGGTGGCTGCAGCCCCGCTTGTTGGTGGAGGAAGGAATCCCTGCCAGGCTGGAGCTGTGATCCCTGGGCTGGGGAAGGAACCTCCACGCGTGACAGGAGCTCCCCTGGCTGCACGCAGGGAAGGAAACCCTGTGAATGGCAGGAGCTCCCATGGCTGCATCTGGGGCAGGGAACCCCATGCATGGCAGGAGCTTCCCGGGCCACGCACCAGGAAGGAAACCCTGTACACGGCTGGGAGCCATGCATAGGGTCCCCTTCCCCACACGTGGCCAGGGGAGCTCCTGCCACATGCAGGGATCTCCTCCCAGTGCACAGCCAGGGGAATTCCTGCTGCAAGCAGGGGTGCGTGCCCCATGTGTGGCCAGCAAGGGCTCCTACTGCGAGCAGGGATCCCTTCTCCCTGACCCCGCTGTGCCGTCAGTGCTGGGCTGGGCAAATACCTTCTTCTCCCGCCCCCACTGTGCTGTGTATGGGGGGTGTCCTGGCCCCAGGGAGCCCTGCCAGGGGAAAACTTTCCCTGCAAAGCTCCTGCCTTCAGAGCCCTGCCTGGGGGAAAGCATCCACCACCCAGCTTTTAGCACCCCAAGCCTAGAGCTGGGCAAGGGATGCTTTTCCCTGTGCTGGTCTGCGGGGGCTGGAGCTTGGCAGGGGATTGGGTGGCAACATGGCCCTGCCAGGGGGCCATGTTACCACACCTCCCATGGCCCCTCTTCCAATTCAAATTGGCAAGTCCACTCCATGGACATGCCAGTTCAAATAGGATTTTCTAGAGTGGCCATGTCAATTCGAATTGACTGAATTCAAATTAATCATTATTAGGTCAAATTGATTAATTTGAATTCAGTAATTCAAATTGACATTCTAAGTGTAGACATAGCCTTGGGGGTGACCTTGTTAGTGGTCCATATCCCAGGGACCTGCACAGCTGTACAGGGACAGGCCTATGGCCTCCATGATTGCACATCTAGGCCTCTGGGCATCAGCGATCACATCTCTCTCCCTGTGGTTCTCTGCAGCGAGTCCAGTCAAGCCAGATTCCTGTAGGAGGCTTGTTCCTACCTCTTCAGCATACAAATCTCTCAGTAAGCTCTGCTTCCTTGCAGCAAAATTGCCTTTCTCCTGGCAATTAATCTATGCAGGTGAATGTCCCGGCCACTGGGCTTTCCATTGTCTCTTCCAGACCCTCCATTCACACGTGTAGACTTTATTCCATTTGTTAGTGACTCTGGCATCCAACCAGGCAGCTACAGAAATCCAGCACCTCACCCCCTTCCCTTTACACTCGGTATACAGCAGTACAAAGCCCCAAGGGAAACTGAGGCACACTTAGACATAAATATTCTCAAAATTGCAACATTTATCAACTTAGAGTTGTTCAGCTTATTGCAGCACAAAGCACCATGGTATAGGCTCCCAGAAATCCAGTGACACACACGTTGAAGCACAGACTAGGGAGGACACAGGAATTTGGGTAGGGCTTTGCCATGTGACTACTCACCCCTTGGCTAGGGAAGAAAGATCTCCTGAGGTAACTCTTCAGTAAAGACCTTCCTTTAGGGCAGAGACTGTCTCTCACTAAGACTATGTCTATACTGATGGCAGCAATTTCACCGCCATCAGTTCGCCCTTCCAGGAGCGGATCATGGTGAGTATGAACCAGCTGCACCGCTCCCAGAAGCTGACCCCGGATGTCCTGGAGGTCAAGGGGCATAGGGGAAAGTCGACCACAAGTGATTTGCAGTTGGCTTTCCCCTGATGGGGCTTAAAAATTCACCACTGGTTACGCAAGGAATTTTACATTCCCTGTGTAACCGCCAGTCGACTGCTGCCGAAAAGCACCCAAATGTAGACTGGGGCTTAGTCTATGTACAGCACCCAGCTGAATGGGACCCTGCTCTCAGCTGGGGCAGGGGAATTGCTCACTATTTATATGTATAGCATCTAGCACAATGGGATAGTAACCTAGGCAGGTTCCTCTAATTTAAATAATCAAAGGAAGCTTTGAGCTGCTTTCATCGCATGCCTTTTCTCATTCTGCTTTCCTGTAACCAAGTTGTTTGGGAAATTCCCTGTAGGCTGGGGAGAACATCATCTCCAGGGATTGCTCCGAAAAGTGCACCTGCCAGGCCTCAGGTGGGCTCATCTGCAAGACACACAGCTGCCCTGCCAAAGAGATGTGTGCAGTTGAGGACGGAGTGCGTGACTGCGTGAAGCCAGAAGGCCAGTGCACCCTGGTCCCTGGAGCCCAGCTCACCTCTTTCGACGGTGCCTCTGGAGGAGTTCTCCACAATGGAGCTTATGAGATGGCCTCTCTCTGCAATAACAGCGCACCCTCTTGGTTCAGGGTGGTGGTGGACGTCAGGGCATGCAACGACAGTGGAGTGGTTGCTGGGATGACTGCCTACATTTTCTTCCAAGATGCTTTCATAGCTGTGAAAAGAAATAAGGAGACCTGGGTAAGAGAGGGATGCTTTATAACAGCTTGAAGCAAAGGTGGTCATGGAGCTGACACCAAAATGAGGAAAATCCTAGAAATTACCTCATGAGCTTTTGTGGGATAATAGCCCACTTTGTCAGATGCTTTGAAGAGGGAGAACTTACAGAATTGGATGAAAATAAATGCAGGGGAGTGTAAGACATGGGATCAGGTCACACTGCAACAGCAAATCAGAGCATTTGTAAGGATTCAAACTCCAGGAGAGAGCACACAGAGGGAGGGTGAAGTCAAATTACCTGTTACAATGTGAAAAGAATCCATAGTCACGATTCAGCCCTACTTTCACACAATTTAATTTGCATATTAGTTTGACTTCGGCTGTTTCGTATTGAAGTCTTGACATTGGCTATGTCTACACACAGTTTTATTTTGAAATAAGTCATTTTGAAATGACTTATTTCAAAATAAGGGAAAGCCTGCTATCGAAATGGCTGTTATTTCAAAATGGTTATTTCGAAATAAGGCCGTTTGGACATGCTATTTCGAACCAGTTGTTTTGAAACAATGGTGTTGTTTTGAAACAACATGTCCAAACAGCCTTATTTTGAAATAACCATTTTGAAATAACAGCCGTTTCGAAATGAATGGGGTTTAAGCTGTTTCAAAATGACGGTTCTTATTTCAAAATGACAGAGCCCATCATTTCGAAATAAGAAAACGTTGTGTGGACCTAATCTTTTTCTATTTCGAAATGACCAGTGTTATTTCGAAATAAGAGATGTGTGGACATACCCATTTATTTTCTTACAAATGCTCTGATTTGCTGTTGCAGTATGACCTGATCCCATGTCTTATACCCCCCCTGCATTTATTTTCATCCAATTCCGTAAGTTCTCCCTCTTCAAAGTGTCTGACGAAGTGAGATATTCTCCCATGAAAGCTCATGCTATAAATAAATCTGTTAGCTTTTAAGTGCCACAATATTCCTTGCTTTTTTTGCTTTACTAGACTAACACGGTTGCCCCTTTGGAACTTGGCTAGAAATTACCCGGACGTTGATCATGATACCTGGGAATCTCAAAGATCTTTACAAAGATGAATTCATTCAGTCTCACGATCCCCCTGTGATGACAGCAAGTTGTACCTAGGCTCTGGGGAATACCATTAGTCGTGGAAGAACTGTTATTAAGTAGCAAAGACTGAATTAGAACAATGGAGTCCTGACTTCCCCCCACTTTATCCCATCAAAGCCCACTCCTTTCCCAGAATCCAGGAGCACTGACTCCCAGCACCTCCTTTTAAGGTTGACAGAGAAGCATGGAATGGTTCTTGGAAGGGTCTCTGTGATCAGGGAGGTTTCCTCAGAGAGATCCTTCCTTTTGGGGAACCTGGCCAGTGAGGGGGGACATCACTCTATGAGGGGAACTTACCATTGAAGAACAGCCCCTCCCCCCTTCATGGGGGGGTACTGTCCATTGGGAGGAAAGATTGCACCCATGGGACAGAAGGAGGAATCAGAGGCAGTAGCATGGTGTCATATTGAAAACTTAGTAACCTGAACAGCTGTCTTCAGTGTTAATAGCTGTGCTGGTCCCAGGATATTAGAGAAAAAGTGACAGAAGTGTCAGAAGATCTCCAGAAGTGGGGGAAACACCGGTGCCTGAATTGTGGCCCTGTCCATGCTCTGTCTTTTCCCATGCGGCCACACCCTTTCTTCCTCTTCTCCACTCCCTTCCCTCTTGTGATGAAGAGCTCTGTGTAACTTGAAAGATTGTTCCTTCCACCAGTAGGAGTTAGTCCAATACAAAATATCACCTCAGCCACCTTGTGTTTCTCTTGAACGGCCGCTATTATTTATGCCAAGAAGGGAATATATAATTTATCAAGTATGAAAATATAAGGGTATTAAGTATTTGCATAATTTTCCATTAAGTGGCATGATTGTTCATAGGTCAATAACAATGAGGGAAGTAGGGACATTAATCAGTCGCGTTACCTGTGCAAATTATTGCCCCATCGTTGGGTATTGAGAGAAGTGGAACAGTTTGCTCTCCAGGGCACTGTTTATTGATTGGCTCCTTAGCCAGTCATAGTGTTTTCTGTACCTCCCAATCTAAGACTATAGCCTTAGGCTGTGTTCACACAGCACTTTTGTTTCGAAACAACCTTGTTGTTTCGAAACAAAAAAAACCATGTTCACACGACACACCGTTGTTTCAAAACAACGGGAACCCGTTGTTTCAAAACAAGTTAAACCCCATTTGGGGTCGAAACAACCTTGTTTCAAAACACTTGTTTTGAAACAATGCGTGTGAACATGTTGTTTCGGAACAAGACGTTCCGAAACAACATTTAAAGGGCTGCCCCCTCAGCACCCTGGCCAGGGTGCTGAGGGGTGTCCCCTGT
>ML682100.1:708107-754711 GCA_007922195.1 Podocnemis expansa
GAAATAACCATGTCTATGTGAACACAGCCTTAGAGTGGAGCCCATGGACTCTAGACCCCGTTTGCCTCGTTCTGAGACCTGTAGATGCTAGACCTCATTGCCAGTTATTGCGTCCCATAGATTCGACATCTTGCAGCCATGTAAGGGGACCTATGGGTTCTAACTCAGTCCCTCCCACTCACTCCTGCATTTCCCAGCTTTCCTCTGAACTATGTCTCTGTATTCCAGGTGAATGGGCATCCAGTGCAGCTGCCAGTCAACATCTCCAATGCTGTGTCTGTGAGTGAGTCTCAGGGCAGTGTGACCGTGATCCAGGACTCAGCACTGCAGGTTCTGGTCAAGCCCAGTGGGGAGGTGATGGTGAGGGTCCAAGAGAGCCTGGCTAGTAAGCTGTGTGCATCCTGTGGGAACTTCAATGGAGATATCTCCGATGACCTGAAGCTGCCTGGGGGAAAGATCGCAGGGAACATTGCTGAGGTCATCGATGCCTGGAAGGCCAGAGACTTCTCTGGATGGTGAGTGGCTCTGCAAATGCTGCCTTTTCCACTGATCTGCCAATGAGATTTCTCTTCTTAATCCAGCAGACAAAGGCAGACCCCATCTCAGATCTGGAAGATGATGTTGGAAAGATTCAGGTCAGAAATAAGATGCAACTTTTCCCACAAGAGAACTCACCCAGAGATAGAGTAGACTCTCATTTGCTTGCTAAGCTTTTTATCTCAAGTGTCTAGCCATCTGTCTAAAAGACTCACTCAGTCAAGACATCAGTTACTGATCATAAAAACATCCACTTACATTATAGTATAGTGTAGTTCCCTTCACACTGAAAGAACTATCAGTTGAAATTCTCTGGTCTTTGCTCTGCACCAGTGGTTCCCAACCTGTGGTCCGCAGACTACTGGGGGCCCACAGAGCTACTCCAAGGGGTCTGCAGACGGGCTGGGAGCTGGGGCCCAACAACACCAGGAGGGAGTTAACTCTGCCACAAGCTGGGAGTTTTTAAAACTCCCATGCTGCCCTGAACTTGCTCAGGGAGCAAACAAGCCTGTGGTATGGCCGCTCCCAGCTCCGGCAGCCAGGTAAGCGGACAGGGCAGTGGGGTCAGCCCTGGGGCAGCAGGGAAGCCAGTGGCAGGATGGAGGGGGGCTTAGGGAGTGGGTGGGGTGACTCAGGGCCAAACCCTGCCACGGATGCTGCCGTTCTGCAGCTGGAGCCTGAGTCTGCCAGTGCCCCCCTGCTGCAGCTCCATGGTGGGGGTGCAGTATTCGTCCGGGACGTCTTCCCCATTGTGGCTCTTCCACTCTGTGGCAGTGGTGCAGTTCTGCCAGCACCACGTGGCTCTGCAGCTCCACAGCAGGGCAGGATTTTGCTGGGGCGCCCCCCCCCCCCCCCCGTCCCACCATGGCTCTGCAGCAGGGCAGGATTTCACTGGGGTTGCCCCCCCCGCCATGATGGCATTCAATGGCTATGTAACTCCCTAACATCCTGCAGCTGGGTCGGGGGGTGCAAAATTTTTGGAGGGTGGGAAGGGGTCCCCACCCTTGAAAAGGTTGGGAACCCCTGGTCTGCACAAAGTCAGTCTAGCTGACCTCATGGCTCCTTCTGGCCTTAAAAATCTATGAATTAATTGCAATGGATTCTTATTTAGACATCTTAGTCTTAAAGAAGACTGACTAACTCCTCTCCTTTTTGTCTTCTAGTGACATCTAAACAAAATCCTGGCTGCTGAATCATCTCCCTCCTCTGGAGTGGATCCCACTTCCGTCTTAGCCAGGAATTAGTCATAGCACCATAACCATAGCCCTTGTGACACTGAGTGTCATTTAGGATATTTAATGAGAAAAGACCTTTGTTCTGATTGTCAATAAAACCAAATAAACATGCAGCTATAATTGTGAAGCAATAAACTCATATGCATGGAACTCTTTTCCAGTGCTTTTATTTTAGCAATTTCAAAATGGGATAGCCGTGTTAGTCTAGTCCAGTAAAAAAACAACAAGGAGTTGTGTGGCACTTTAAGACTAACAGATTTATTTTTTTGCATGAGCTTTCATGGGAGAAGATCCCACTTCTGATCCTATGTTTTACACCCCCTTCATTTAGTTTCATTCCTTTCTGTAAGTTCACCCATCTTTGAAGCATCTGAGGAAGTGTGATCTTCTCCCACGAAAGCTCATGCAAAAAAACAAATCTGTTAGTCTTAAAGTGCCACACAACTCCTTGTTTTGTTTTGTTTTGTGTTTAGCAGCCTATGTCTTTCTTTATTAACGTATTTCCTGACTCTGCAGAAAAGAACAAGATGGAGTCTTTTCATTCTGTGTCTGTATAACAGCTAAGACAATTGAGGGCTGGTCCCTGACTAGGCTTCCAGGTGCAACCTGCAATGGCAATACATATATAGTTAATAATAATGCATCCTGCTAGTGAAACTCACCAGTAAGGATAAAGCTTTAGCCCAAGAGATAGGGAAGTCAGTGTTCATCAAATGGAAGTTACTGAGTTTTATTCCCCATTGTAACTGCTATGTTAGTGTTTGCACATAGACTTGTGTGTAACACTGGCCTGGTGGGGTGGGGGGGAAGATAAGTGAGGTGCAGGAGTTAAAAAACAGACTGCATCACTAAGTCACTGCTAGAGAGGCTTCAGGAAAGAGCTAGAAGGATATCTGAAGAGCACAGCCAATAGAAAAAGACTTAAGGAGGAGCTCAATCTTCATCAAATAAAAGGTTAAAAGACTATTTTACCTCAGTATTTGGCACTGATGCAACCACAGCTGTACAATGACTCCAGTTCAACAAGCATGTTGATAAATTAGAGAGGGTTCAGAGGAGAGATACAGTGATGATTAAAGGAATAGAAAATAAGCTTTTATAAGAGAGACTCCAGCAGCTGTCTACTTAGTAGAATAAATAGATGGTTAAAGAATGACTTGATCCCAGTCTATAAGTATCTACAGGGGGAACAAATAGTTAATAATGGGCTCTGCAATCTAACAGATCTTTGTTGATCACGAGCCAATGGCAGGACATTGAAGCTAGGTGATTTCATCCTGGAAATAAGGTGTAAAATGTTTTAACAGTGAACGCAATTAACTGTTGGAACAATTTACCAAGCATCATAGTGGGTTTTCAGACACTGGCAACAATGTTCCCCCTAAGCTGATGATGCAGCTGAGCAAGTTCCCTTCTGGTTCCCCAGCCCAGGGCCAGGCTCCTTTCCTGCTGCCCATCAGCTCCTTGAGTGCATTCATAACTTGCTCAGCTACATCATCAGCTTAGAGGGAACATTGCCTGATCAGAGATTTTTCCAAGGTACCCTAATCATTTCCTTACACTGTGGATCATTTTAGCAAGACACACTGCCTAAGAGACCTGTTTTGCCTTCTGGTCAGAGATCTTAGTCAGAATTAGAACCACAGCTAAGGCACCATACAAATATGTGGATCCATATCCAATCTGCATCCACAAGAAATGGTCCATGGATATCCGTATTGTATTTACAGATGTGGATATAATGCGGATATCCGCATATTTTCATGGCTCTAGCTCTGTGAAGATAAAAATATGTGGACCTGTATCCAATCTGCATCAGCAAGAAATGGTCCGTGGGTATCCATGTTGTATCTGTGGATGAGGATATAATGTGGATATCCACGGATATCTGCATATTTGCAGGGCTCTAACTATTTGGCACTTTACCTATCCAACCACCTCCTTACAACAGACAAGTTTCCCAGGAGACATATACACATAGATCAAGTTACAGCACAAAAGCATCAAGCAGCAAGTTCTTTACCCAACAAAAATCACTCTCTCTCTCTTTCATTTGGGGACTTTACCAAACTGAGGTGGAACACTGAAAAAAAAAATTATTTTATTTTTATAGGTTTCACAGTGAACCAACAGGGGTAAAAGTCTCTAATCAACAGGCGCTGAAGAAGGCACTCAGAGAAAACAAGAGTGGCTGTCGCTTAATTTGTAATTTAAAAGGTCAAAAATCTCATTTTTTGTAATTACTAGAATTGAAAGAGCAGCAATCAATTTTACTTATTTCTTTCTGCAATAAAAGCTATACTTTTATTCTTTTGGGAAGAGTTGCATTAGTTGTGTCACTTAGTGACTTGCAATAATACAGTGAGACTGTATTCAATAGCGCTTTAAAAAAAGAATCAGTAATTGACAAGAAAAAGTAAAGTATAAATGGCTTAAAACATCTAGCTGTACTAACATGAAGTGGCTCCCCCCCCACACAGCCAGCCGACCTTGCCTGCATTCCCGCAGGCTGGCTGTCCCAGGTCCAGCCACTTTTTTTCCAGCCAGCTTGCTATTTTGTCCACTCAGGAGCTCTTAATCTCTGTCACACATGTAAAACTTACACTTCCCCTCCCCAGTTCAACTTGCTACCACAGCTACCAACAGAGCGAACCAAAGTGAGGGGGTTCCAGAAGCAATAGTGGATCTGAGACTCAATTCCAAAGCCGCACCAGATCTGCAACTCACTCCCACATGGCTTTTGAGTTTGGGGGCAAGGAATGTGCATGCATGGCACGATTGCTGCCATAAAGCCCAGGGCTCTGCAAAATAATTGCCCTAAAAGGAGTGGTCTGTCCTTTCTCTAGTGTCTGACTATGGAAGGCTCTGTTCTGTGCAGCAGAGGGAGCGATAGGAAAGGGTGACAAGGGATGAGAAGGAAGGACAGAGAGTGATTTTCCTGGAGTGGGAGGGAAAACAGGCATAGAACAATTTGCTTGCAAGGGCAAATAGCTGAGAGGCTGTTGCTGCATGAGCTTGGGGAGATGCCCTGCTGCAGCTTCCTGCCAACCCCAATAGAGGAGGGGCTGCCACACGTTTTCACACTACACCGGCACTGCGCAGCTGGCTGTGTTCCCTGCGCAGGGGCAGGAGATGGGCTGCGCCCACACACTGCCTCACACGTCAGAGGGAACATTAACTGACAATCAAACTTTATTTTAGCTTTCTTCCTCCCCCTCCTTCTTTCCCAAGGCTAAAGAACTGCTGTATAATTAGCACAGGATTACTATTTATTGCTTAACAACAACAACAACAACAACAACAAAAAGCAAGGATTCTTTTGGCACTTAAAGACTAACAGATTTATTTATTGCATGAGCTTTTGTGGGAGAAAATCCTACTGTGTCAGACGCTTTGAAAAGGGGAAGTTACAGAATGGGATGAAAATAAATGCACGGGAGTGTAAGACATGGGATCAGGTCATATTGCAACAGCGCATTTGTAAAGATTCAAACTCTGGGAAACAGCACATAGACGAGGGTGAAGTCAAATTATCTGTTATAATGGGAAAAGAAGACAGTCACAATTCAGTCCTGCTTTCACACAATCTAATCTCCATATTAATTCAGTTTCAGCTGTCCCTTTGGTACTACTTATTGCTTGTGTGTAGAACTCGGCCTTTAGGCCCAAATCAGGAGTACAACAGAGGCCAATTCATGCCCGAAGTCTGCGCCCAACCCCAGACCTCCAGGAATTTGGCCTAGCACCAGCCTCCTTTGTCCTGTGTTCATATTAAGTAATAGCAATTATAATATAATTAAATTTAACATCCTGGGGGGAGGGGATATCAAGGACACCCACCACAGTAGCCTCTAACTTCAAAAAGGGAACTACACACAAAATGTGGAAGCTAGATAAAAAGAAATTAAAAGGCACAGTGACAAGAGTGCAGTGCTTGTAAGCTGCATGGAAACTTTTAAAAAACATCATGATATAGGCTCAAAGTAAATGCATATGCCACGTAAATAGTAAGAAGGCCAAAAAATGCCACTATGGCTAAACAGCAGTGTTAGAGACAAAAAGACATCCTTTAAAAATTGGATGTCAAATCCCACTGAGGAAAATAGAAGGAAGCATAAACTCTGGCAAATCAAGTGAAAAACAGGCCCAAAAGGACTCTGAAGAACAGCTAACAAACAACTGAAAATCTCACAGCAAAAATTTCTAAAATTACTAATAGAAGAAATTAGTGGAGCCATTGGATGACCAAGATAATAAACTATTCAAGGAAGACAAGGCCATTGCAGAAAAGCTAAATGAATTATTTCCATCAGTCTTCACTGCAGAGGATGTGAGATTAAGTCCTACACCTATGTACTGAAGTTCTTTTTAGGTGAAAAATGTGAAGAACTAGCCTCAACTGAGGTCATTAGAGGAGATTTTGGCACAACTGATAAAGTAAACAGTAATGAAGAGATGGTGTTCACCCAAGAATTCTGAAGGAACTCAGATATGAAATTGTACAACTAGTAACTATGTTAGCAGGTATCTGTATGTAATAAACTCAGGCGACGCCATTTTACTTATGTTAGCCTTAGTGAAGCCATTTTAGCTACGCAGGGGCGGTGGAAATCCCCTAACTTCCCCTTTGGAAGTCCCCTAACTTCCCCACGACTCTGAGCTCAGCTTTAGCCAATAATATGTAGTCTTTCCACTTGTAACCTTATATAGTATACCGGATGTAACAAGGTGAAAAAGGTATATAAGCTGAATGTTTGTTGTAATCGAGGTCTCTCTGTCATACTATGCAGGGGACCCATTTGTGATCACAAATGCAATAAAGGGAATACCTTTTCACTCTTGGTGTGGTTATTGGGTCTGACGGCACCAAGCCAACCCTGGTACCTGAATTCTGGTAACAGTTTCTGGAGACTCCGCCGGGACCCTGGAGGTCTTGGTCTCACTCCGGCCGGGTGGTCAATTGCCAGCAGTAGCGCGCACTCCAACAGGAGACTGTTGGTTCTTGGTGGCCCCGTCGGCTGAGCCAATGGCAGGTAAGGGTCCTTGAAAGTGAAAAGGTGAAAGTCATTGTGGTGTTATTCATTAACTGTTTTGCTGCTAATTGAATATTGCTGCTTTAGTTAATCAGTCACAGTGGCTGATCAGTGTTGCCAGGCTCCGGACAGTGTCCTAGGACAGGACGGGTGAGTTTTTTATTCTTTTATTTCCCTTTGTTGTTCTTGGGAGACGTCCCCCTTGGGCAGTAACCAGTCCACACCAGAGGAATAGAACAGGGGGTTTGGAAATGGGTGGAGGTGGTAGTTCAGAAATCCCGAAAAACAGTCCATTGGCTTGTGTCTTAAAGAGTAGAAGCAAACTGGGTTTACAGGATTATGGGCGTCAGAAAATAATTCATTGGTGCACAACTTGGTGGCCTCAGTATGGCCTAGGGGAAGGAAATAAGTGGCCAGAATTTGGGTCATTTGAATATGACTTGATCTTACTTGCTGCTGTTCCAACAACGGGCAGGGAAATGGGATGAACATGAGGTAGCGTCGGGGTTTATGAAAATAAGTCAAAATCCTGGGGAGTACACGTGTCCGGGAGGGGCCAGAGTGATGGTGGTAAAAGCAGAGGGTACCGATAAGGTTAAAGCAAGGCCCCCAGTTCTGCCTCAGGATAACCCTGATTCTCCTCTGCCTCCGTATGTGGCATGGCCTCAACAGTTACCGCGCCCGGGGGGGGGAGGGGGGGCTGTGAATAATAATGTTGGGACCATGCCTGGTACATCGGTGGTGGAGTCAACGGCGCCACCGTTGAAACAGATGGAGGACGGGGCCCCAATCGTTTTGCCGAATTGTCACAAATTACTCTGGACTCGGAGACAGCCTTAAAGGGAAGGGAAGTCCCAGACAAGTCCACAATATCGGAGGACATAGGCAAAAGGGCGACTGAGGATGGGGAAGTTGTAGGTGGGGAACGGTTGAAATGTACACCTACCATCCACCGCTAGTATACACGTTTAAGGGTGCGGGATCAGGGTCATGCTGACCTCTCTCCCTCGCCTGTTAACCTCTGTCCTTTGCGGGAGGTGGTAGAACCAGACACTCGCCCAGAAAATAGGGGAGACTACAGGCGAGTTTTCCAACACACGCCTTTTCATGCTACTGACTTGTTTAATTGGAAGAATCAAAATCCTGATTATTCCACTGATCCAATGAAGATGGCCAGCTTGTTTGAGTCCGTCTGTGGCACTCACAACCCAACTTATGATGACATTCAGCAATTTATGGGGGTTCTGTTGACTGGGGAGAAGCGGTCCCTTGTGTTAGCTGCTGGGCGACAGGAAGCAGAGTGCAGATCCCAGCCAACAAACCCGGGGGGACCGTGGCTGGAGGACATTTGGCCAAATGGCAGGCCAGACTGGGATTATAATGAGGCAGACCACTATACCCACTTGCAAATTTACAGGGAATGTATGGTGGTGGGTTTTAAAAATGGGATTCCAAGAAAAAGAGACATGAGCCAAGTGTATGCAGTCAGTCAGGGAAAGGACGAGTCTCCCTCACAATTTTTTGAACGGGTTCGGATAGCCTTTCGGCAGTGGACATCCTTGAATCCAGATGAGATAGCTAATAGGTCAATGTTTAATTCTGTTATCCTTTCCAATTCTGCACCTGATATCAGAAAGAAATTAAATAAGCTGGATGGTCCTCTAAATATGGACCCCGCTCAATTATTGGAGGTAGCCTTTAAGGCTTTTAACCAAAGGGACAGGGAAAACGAAAAGAAGGAGGAAAAGAAGGAACTGCGACGGCAGGCTGCACTGGTGGCAGTCCTTCAGGCTGCACCCGGGGATAGAGGAAATCACAGAAGAGGGTTTCAAGGAGAAAGGCAGGCCGGGGGAGGGGGCAAGAGATAGTTGGATGTGCACCCTTGCTTAAAACCCAATGTAGAATTTGCAAGAGGGAAGGCCATTGGGGCAATGAATGCCCTATGAACAGGGCCACCGGACAAGTGTCCCCTCGGATACTTGCCCTGGATAAAGAAGAATGATGGGGCCAGGGGTCATCCAAGGCCCCTGCACCCCGACCGGGGCCAGACCCCATGGTTCAGGTAAAGGTTGGGGATCATCAAGTGTCAATGATGGTGGATACTGGGGCAGCTTACTCAGTTTTGCCCTCTAGTCAAGACATTGAATTATCTAACTCCACAGCCCACGTCCAGGGGGCCATGGGAGAAATTCAAAAGGTATCCTTCCTGAAAGAAATTCAGTGTAGTTTGGATGGTAGGGAGTTCACACATTCCTTTCTACTATTATCTGGGTGTCCAGTGGCATTGTTAGGTCGTGATGTTCTTAGTAAACTGGGAGCAATCTTGCAATTTGATGGGGAAAACTGTACCCTAACCTTGGATAAGGGGATGATGGTCCCCTATTTGGCGTTGCTTCAGAAGGAACCCCAGATGGTTTGTGTGGTTTGTGGGGTCCCTCCTGACATTTCAGATGCAGTGGTACCATGGGTCTGGGTGGATGGTACTCCAGGAAGGGCAAAGAACGTGGCACCGATATCTATCCCCTTACGGGACGGGGTTCAGCCGGTTCGTATCAAGCAGTATCCCCTTAATCTGGACATTCGCCGAAGTTTAGATCTGCTCATTAGATGCTTCCTGGAATTTGGACTAGTGTGCGAAATCGTGTCGGCATTTAACACCCCCATTATAGGGGTCAGGAAAAAGGATGGGGGGATGCAGTTGGTGCACGATCTGCGGGCTATCAATGCAATAACTAAGGATGTCTATCCTGTGGTGCCCAATCCTTATACTCTGGTTACTCAAATTCCATCAGAGGCTACATTTTTCACCGTTGTGGACTTAAAAGATGCATTCTATACTATTAGAATTTCTCTGGAGTCACAGGAAATCTTTGCCTTCGAGTGGGAGGATCCAGTGGGTCATAAGGTCCAGCTGGCATGGGGGGTTGTCCCCCAAGGTTTTAAAAACAGCCCCACCCTCTTTGGTTCGGCGCTAGCTACGCGTCTTCAGTATTGGCAGGCACCTGTGGGGGTCCACGTATTACAGTACGTGGACGATATTTTGGCTGCTGGTGCAACATACGGCACCTGCAAGGAGGGAACCATTTCCCTCCTTAATTTTCTGGCACTATAAGGGTTCAAGGTCTCCCGGGAAAAGGCACAAATTTGTCAACAGCGGGTCAAATATTTGGGATTTAGTCTGAGGCAAGGTCACAGGGAACTTACATTTGATAGGAAGGAAGTCATTTGTCAGTCTCCGCATCCTACCACTAGGAAGGAGTTGAGGGCATTTTTGGGGTTGGTGGGATATTGTAGAAATTGGATCCCAAACTTTGGTACACTGGCAAAGCCCCTCTACGCGGCTTTAAAGAGGCCAGAAGCAGACTCGTTTAGCTTGGGGAAAGGGGAACAGGAGGCAGTCAAGCGCCTAAAGGCAGCTCTAATGTCTGCGCCAGCCTTGGGGCTACCCAATCTGCATAAGCCCTTTCAACTTTTTATGCATGAGAAAAAGGGGGGTGGCTTCTGGGGTCCTTACACAGGAATTTGGTGGCCAGCACAGGCCAGTAGCTTACCTTTCTAAGCAGTTAGACTCAGTTGCATGTGGGTGGCCAGCTTGCTTGCGGGCAGTTGCAGCGACAGCCATTTTGGTTAAGGAAGCCCTTAAGCTGACCCTGGGTGCAGATTTGGTTTTGCTTGCAACTCATGCGGTTCTGGCTGTTCTGGAAAATAGGGGTTCCCATTTTTGTTCTCAGCAGCTCCTCACTCAGTTTCAGGCTTTGCTGTTGGATACACCAGGCTTACCGTGTAAGACCTCCAATGTTTTGAACCCCACCACCCTCATGCCTGTGGAGGGTGATTTGGAGCATGATTGTATTCAGACTGTGGATGAGATCACTCTCCTTCGCGGGGACCTGACTGACCTCCCCTTCCCAGACGCTGATCTAGAATTGTTTACAGATGGGAGTAGCTTTGTGGAAGATGGCGTACGAAAAGCTGGGTATGCTGTTGTTACTGTAGGCTCGGTTGTTGAGGCCAAGCCGCTCCCTCCAGGTACCTCCGCTCAGTTGGCTGAAATCATTGCCCTAACTAGGGCTCTAGAATTGGGTGCAGGCCAGACCTGTAACATTTATACCGACTCTAAGTATGCATTTGCGGTGGTGCATGCTTTTTGGCAGATCTGGGCTAATAGAGGTTTCCTGACAGCTACCAGGGAGCCGGTCAAATATGGGGCGCACATCGAGTGCCTGTTGTAGGCATCCTTGAGGCCGCAGCGTGTTGCTGTTGTTCACTGTAAAGCTCATACCGCCGACCCAGGGCTGGTGGCACAGGGCAACCGGCAGGCCGACCTGGCTGCCAAGGCTGCGGCACGTAAGCTTTTGCCCCCTCAACCAACTATGGCCCTTTTACCTTCCGTCCCCATTTCCCGGACCCTAACTATAGCTCTGAGGAGGTCGGTGTGGCACGTTGAAAGGGAGGAGTCTGGGAAGGAAAATGGCTCCGGCAGGCCGATCGCAAAATAGTGATTCCTAGCCAGGATGTAAAATCAATTATCCAGATTCTCCATGAGGATACACACGCGGGCAAGGAAAAATTGGGCTACTTTGCCCGTCAGTATTTCACTGGGAAGGGGTTTGCTGAGGCCTTGGATGCCGCTCAAGCACAATGCCTTATATGTCAGTGAACTAATCCTGCGGTGGTAGTCCATAAGGCTCCCCAGGGGATGGTTACTATGGGCTCTGCTCATTGTCATTGGCCTCCTTTGTTGCTGTTGCCTCCACTGCTTGCCACCATGCCCTTCTGCTCTCTGCAGTCTCTGTGTCCACTCCCAGAGCTGCATTATGGTTCTCACCAAGCCCTGCTCTTCCTCCTGCCCACATAACCAGAAACCCTGGGAGCAGGGACACCCCTTGTATTCCTAAAATAGGCTTGCACTATTGTCAGGCACGCTATGCATATCGCCTGGTTTTCTGCTTTTCAGCTGTTCACTCTCTTCTCCCCTGGGTGTTGAGCCACCAGTTGTTGTCAACAAGTGTCTCAAAAGGGGGGAGTCTGTTAGCAGGTATATGTACGTAATAAACTCAGGCGAAGCCATTTTACTTATGTTAGCCTTAGTGAAGCCATTTTAGCTACGCAGGGGCGGTGGAAATCCCCTAACTTCCCCTTTGGAAGTCCCCTAACTTCCCCACGACTCTGAGCTCAGCTTTAGCCAATAATATGTAGTCTTTCCACTTGTAACCTTATATAGTATACCGGATGTAACAAGGTGAAAAAGGTATATAAGCTGAATGTTTGTTGTAATCAGGGTCTCTCTGTCATACTGTGCAGGGGACTCATTTGTGATCACAAATGCAATAAAGGGAATACTTTTTCACTCTTGGTGTGGTTATTGGGTCTGACGGCACCAAGCCAACCCTGGTACCTCAATTCTGGTAACAACTATGGTATGTAACCTGCAGTATTGCTTAAATTAATCTCTTCATTAGCTAATTGAAGGATAGCCACTGTAATGCTGATTTTTAGAAAAGGCTCTAGCAGTGATCGTGGTAATTAAAGGTCAGTAAACCTAACTTCAGTACCAGCCAAATGGTGACACCTATAGTAAAGCACAGAATTATCAGACTCATAGATAAACATGATATTTTGGGGAGGAATCAACAATGATTCTGTAAAGAGAAATCCTGCCTCACCTACCAATTAGAAATCTTTGAGGGAATAAACAAACATGTGGACAAGGGGGATTCATTGATCATAGTGCAGCTGGATTTCAGAAAGCCTTTGAAAAGGTCCTCCACCAAAGACTGTTAAGCAAAGTAAACATTCAGGGAATAGGAGGAGAGTCTTCTCATGGATCAGTAGATAGTTAAAAGACAGGAAACAAGTGTAGGAATAAATGATCAGTTTTCAGGATGGCGAGAGGTAAATAGTGCCCCCCCCCCCCCAAGGATTTATACTGGGACCAGTGCTGTTCAACTTGTTCATAAATGCTCTGGAAAAAAGGGTTAACACAGCTGATACAAAGCTACCCAAGATAGTGAAGTCCAAAGCTGACTGCAAAGAGTTACAAAAGACTCTCAGAAAACTGGGTGATGGGCCAGCAAAATGGCCAATGAAATTCAATGTTGATAAATGCAAAGTAACACATACTGGAAAACATAATCTCATCCATAAAAACAACAAATCAGATCTAAATTAGCTGTTACCACTCAAGAAAGAGATCTTGAAGTCATTGTTGATAGTTTTCTGAAAACATCTGTTCACGGTTCAGTGGCAGTCAAAAAAGCTAACAACGGTAGAAACCATTAGGATATAATAAGTGACAAATAATAAGACAGTGTAGCAGACTGGAGAGGGCTAACCCCCCCTTTGAGTCTCTGCTTCCCCCCATCAGTCTCCACAGACCTGGGCTGGGATAAGAGCAAGTCACCAGAGCCCCTCAGCTGTGGGCACCGAGTAGGGCCTGGGGAGAACAGACACAGAGGATGTAAACGAAGGCAGCTGTTCCCCCTGATTGCAAGACAGTATAATCTGGATGGGGAAGGAAGGAAGGGAGGGATGTAGGGGCACAGCAATGAGTGGGCCTGGGTTTGCCGGGGCCCATTCACTTGGAGATCAGGCCTGCCCACCGCGGTGCTCACCAGCAGCATGAACGTCACTACCATGGCTGCAGGGCCCAACCAGCAGCTGGCAGCCATGGCTGCCAGCTGTTGGCTGGGCCCCAGGGTCATCACTGCACTGGGGCCCTGCATCTCTAGCCAGCAGTGCACCCAGAAGGTATCTGATCCTGTTCTGGCCAACTTCCAGCAAGCGGTGGAAGCCCGGAGTGGCACAAATGGTCTCCAGCTTCAAGCCTCTTACAGGAGACTCAAAGAGGGAGACAGTCCATGCCTCTTGAAGACTAACAGATTTATTTTTTGCATGAGCTTCCGTGGGTGAAGATCCCACTTCCTCAGATGCTTCGAAGATGGTCTTCGAAGCATCTGAGGAAGTGGGATCTTCTCCCACGAAAGCTCATGCAAAAAATAAATCTGTTAGTCTTCAAGTGCCACACAACTCCTTGTTGTTTTTTCACTGGACTAGACTAACATGGCTATCCATTTTCAAATAGTCCATGCCTCTTCCTGCAAGTGGTAGGAGCCATCTCTGAGCCTCCGCTGCTTGGAGGCAGCTCCTGCCTCTTGTGGGAAGTGGCATGAACTGTCTCCAGCTTCACATCTCTTTCCTGCAAGAGGCTTGAAGCCAGATCTGGCTCCTGCTGCTGCCAGCAAGCGGCAGCGGCTGGGGCCAGATTGGGCCCCGAAGCAGGATCAAGGCTAATGGGGGGGGGGTCCCAACCCCCCTCCCCGTAATGCTCCTGCTGGATTCTGCAGCCATGGTGGAGAAGTTCATGCCATGATGGTGAAGTTAGCACCACTGCCATGAGCAGGCCTGAACTCATTGCCTCTCCCCCTGCCTCCTTCTCATGACAGCTCCAGTTACTAAGTAACAAGTGGAGCATCATCAGGCAGCGTCTTGCCTGTGACTGGGCCCACCCTACAAACTCAGAGGCCTGGCCAGAAAACCCTGCCAGGCTGAGCTCCTGGAGATGTGGTCAGAGGCAGAGTTGGAGATCTGCAATCAGTTTGTGGCAGGGCCAGCAAGAAGAAAGGAGCTCAGGGCCAGGAGGGGTGGATTGTGTATGGGGAATGTGGGTACATTGTAAATAAAGAGCATGGGATCTGCACCAGAGAAAAGCCTGCAAGTCTTCTGTTGAGAAAGACCCAGGGCCAGCAGTTGTCTGTTACAGACAGCAAATATCATAATACCACTGTATAAATCCATGGTATGCCCACACCTTGAATCCTGAGTGTGGGTCTAGTTGCCCAATCTCAAAAAAGATATATTACATTTATAAAAAAGTTGTCTCAGAGAAAAGGAATAAAAATGATTAGAGATATGGAACAGATTATCTAAAAGGATAGATTAAAGAAACTGGAGCTGTTCATATTAGAAAAGAGATGGCTAAGGAGGGATATGATTAGAGTTCTAAAAAATCATGAATGGGGTGGAGAAAGTGAATCTGGAAGTGTTATTTACCCCCTCCTATAAAACAAGAACCATGGGTCATCCGATTATTGCCCTGTACTGTTCATTCCCTCTGAAACATTTGGCACTGGCCACTGTCAGAAGACAGGACATTATGCTAGATTGACCGTTGACTTGACCCAGTATGGATGGTCTTACATTATCAATGGAAAACAAAGTGTAAAATTTTAGAAGTCCTGGAAATTAATCACTAGCACATTGAGGAAGAGTCTGTATCATGTAGTGCCTTCCAGTGAAGGCAATGAGTCTTTCTGAAGTAGTAGTATATCCACAAGGTATTGGGGCTCAGTAATGTCACCTCAGTTGTGTGGAAGAATTCTGTCCTGGAGAAATTGAGTGAGATTTTCTGGATTGTGTTGTGCAAATCAAGCTGAGGTGCTCCCATCTCACTTCAAAATCTGTGCAAAGGGCATAATTCCACAGTCCTACTGTGTCAGCCCAGTGCAGCTCTGACCCCTTCCAAGAAACTGGCTAACTCACTGTGCTTCCTCTCTCTCTCCAGGAGAACAGCAAAGGAGACAGAAGGCAGAGAATGAAGCTAGAAAAGTTGAACAGAGCCCATGTAGTTACCACCTCCTGAAGAGGTGAATTAACTATGCTGACAGGAGAGAGCTCTCCCATTGGCTTAGGAAAAAGGTTTTCAAACTTTTTTCCTCAGGACCCAGTTGAAAAAAAATCATTTATGCCTGTGATCCAGCAATTACATCTTTGAGCAATGCATTCCAGTCTTTTGGCAGCAGCAGCAGGGACAATCATGACCTAGTACCTGAGGGTCTGGAACCCAGTACTGGCTCCTGACCCATGGTTTGAAAAGCACTCAAGCACTACAGCCACATCAGTGCAGTTAAGCCAGTGCAGGACTTCAAGTGTAAACTTTCCCAAAGTGTTCAAGTGAGGCCTGAGGACCTTAATATGAGTGGGCACCTGATCTGCCAGTGTTGCACGGGTTAATGGATGGATCATAAATCTACAAAAGCAATCAGCTAGAGTAGGAAGTACTGGAATGAATGGCTGATCACAGCATGGTTTCATGAGGCACAGAATCGTGGTACGAATGCTCTCCTTCAGAGTCCGTGCTCACTTCAGTATCCTAGTATGGTGCCAGGTTGCTTTGTGCTGCAGGAAGTGGGTTGATGGCTTAGCAGATCCACGCTTATTCTAATGCCCCAGCATCACTGACATAAGCTGTCAGCTGACTCATGATTTTCAAGGAAACCATGCATTCCCTTATGCCTTAGTAACCCCTGCCTGGCTGACTGATTAATGTTTCCCTCTTATTTGCCCAGCTAGAAAGCATTATCAACCAGAAGAGATTCCCAAGGATGACGCTCCCTCACTTAAAATGTTTTTTTATGGCCCCTATTCCTGAGATAGCAATCACATCAGATTGCTTCACACATGTGGGCCTTTACTGAATCAGGTTGGACTGGCCCACAGCTTTGTAGACACAGCACCACTAAACAAAGACACTCTTGTTCTTATCTGAGCAGAAATGCCATGGTGTCCATATAAAAAGTGAGAAAATGGGCCTGGTCTTGATCACACCCAAGTGCAAACAGGAGTAAGTTCACTGGGTCACTTAAAACTGATTCCCATTTTTCTCCCTCTAGTTCAAACCAGGAACAAATCCACCAGAGCCAATGGGGCAGATTCCCCTCTTGCTCTCTCCAGTGTAACTCAGGAGTAACTTCACTAACAGGAAAATTGAATAAATTTGTATAATAAATGTGATAGGGTCAGACTGGAGGGTTCTGCCCTAGGTACCGAAATATACAGTTCTAGAAAACCAATATATTAGCCCCAGGCTCAGCAAGTCTCTTTCCCCCTTGTAGCTGAGCAGCGCTTACTTCAGGCTAATTGGCACACCTGGAGCTAATCAAAGCCCACCCAAATCTTGTTAAGAAGTCTTCCCTCTACTGAAAGGGGGTAGCTGGAGTGTGAGAGTGAGGAGAGTTATAGGAGGGTGTGAGAGAAGACAAGGTGTGGTTGGAAGGCAGGCATCTGGAGAAGGAGCAGAATGCTGGTGAGGAAAAGTCCCACAAATACAAAAACTGGGGGGAGAAAAAATACCCTGTCTGAGGTGGGCAAAAGACCTTTCCCAGGCCTGGAGGCCTGAGGGAAATAGACCCACTGCTAGAGAGAAGTGTGGGACACACCAAGGTAGAGAAGGAACTTTGTGACATGAACTTTTTCTCAAGTCACTACAGAAATAAATAGGTAGATAGACAGAGATCTAGTTTTTACTCAGTCCACCTTCTTCTTGAGGATAGGAACCCATGGTTTGGATCACAGGAGATAAGAATTACAAAATGAATCACCTAGAATGCAGAAACAGGGCAATTTGGAGTAGGAGTAGAGACGTTATTTTACCTCTGTATTTGGCTCTGGTGTGACTGCTGCTGGAGTCCTTTGTCCAGTTCTGATGCACACAAATCCAGAAGGGTGTTGACAACTTGGAGAGAGTTCCAAGAACAGCCATGAGAATGGTTAAATGCAGGGGCATCATTATACATAAATACTAGGGGATGCCCCAGCCCACACTGGCCTCCAGGGCCCCAATCCATTCCTTCCTGCCGCCCTGCTTGTTCCCTGAACTCTTCCCTAACCCCCTCCCTCTGGCCCCCAAGCCCTTCCCTAACCCCCTGTCCTGCCGCTGGCCCCCACTGTCCTGGGCCGACTCCCTCCCTGGCACCCTTTCCCTGCCAGGCCACTGTGCCTGCCCCAGGACTTCCCTGCCCCTTCAGCTCCCTTACTTGGCTACCAGGGGAGAGCAGGGTTGTGCCAGAGGCTGAGGCTCCTGGTGTGACCCTGCTCTTAGCTTAGAAAACTGATCTGGATAGAAAACTGGCTAGATGAACGGTTTCAGTGAGTAGGAATCAATGGCTCCATGTCTAGTTGGCAATCAGTAACGAGTGATATGCACCAGGGATCAGTCCTGGGGCCAGTTCTGTTCAGCATTTTCATTAATGATCAGGATGATGGGATAGATTGCACACTCAGTAAGTTTGCGGATGACACCAAACTGGGGGGAATGGTAGACATGCTGGAGGGCAAGGACAGGTTTCAGGGAGACCTTGAAAATTGGAGCAGTGGGCCAATAGAAATCTCATGAGGTTCAGCAAGGACAAGTGCAAAGTCCTGCACTTGGGACAGAAAAACCCCATGCAGTGCTACAGGCTAGGGAACGATCAGCTATGTAGTAGCACTGTAGAAAAGGACCTGGGGATCATAGTAGATGGGAAGCTGGAAATGAGTCAGTAGTGTGCTTTTGCTGCCAAAAAGGCCAATGGCATACTGGGCTGCATCAGAGGTGTTGCCAGCAGATCGAGGGATGTGATCATTCCCCTCTATTCTGCACTGGTGAAGCCACATCTGGAATACTGTGTCCAGTTTTGGTCTCCCCACTACAAAAAGGACGTCGACAAATTAGAAAGAGTCCAGCGGAGGGCCACAGAAATGACCAAGGGCTAGAGCACAACATTTATGAAGAGAGACTAAAGGATGATTTGCTTGTGTCTTTTTCCGTACAGGTGATTGCTGTTAGTTGTGGGACTGTGCTTGTGTGATTGGGTGGGGGCTGTTTGCACCATTGTTCCCTGATCCCCTTTAATCACCAGCTTCTAGCAGCCTCTAGCAGCCTTGTGATTGGCCTGCCCCCTGTGTGACTAGCAAGGAGCCAGGGCTGACCTAGGCAGAGAAGGCCTTTAAAAGCCACTGCTAGAGTGATCAGAGGGAGCTTGCAAACAGGGGACAGCAAACAGGGGAGTTTGCGAGGGAGGTTGAGGAGGAGTTTGGTGAGGCCAAGATGGTGAAGAGGAACCGCACTGCTGGTGCCAGCACCCCTGCTATTTCCTTTAGCTCTGTTTCTACCCAGACAGAGTGTCTGACGATGGATATCTCCACCCAGATCCTGGTGTGGATTTGCAAGGACTGTGTCCTTCATTTTCCTGCCACTGATGATCAGGCTAAGGAGATGAGCCTATGTGATAGGTGCCTTCTGGTGGCATCTCTCCAGAAACAGGTAGGAGAGCTACAGGAGGAGGTGTCACGCCTCAGGGGTATCTATGCCCTAGAAAAGTTCCTTGATAGTGTCCACGATGAGACCTGCAAGGAGGAGGTCCCTATCCCAGTACCAAGGGCTACTGCCACAGCTCTGGAAATGGATGGGATGCCTATGGCAGAAGGAGGACAGTGGCAGCTGGTCACCTCTGGCAGTAGACGGTGCTCCACGCCTGCTCACATCCCACCATCCCTTGTGGTGAGGAACCGTTATGCGGTGCTGGACACGATGCAGGAGGTAGAGGAGATGCCATCCACCCCAAAGGCTGGTCAGATCACAGCCACCTCACCTAAGAGGAAGCGTAGGGTTGTGGTGATTGGGGACTCCCTCCTGAGAGGAACGGAGGCACCCATCTGTCGTCCTGACAAGGCCTCTAGGGAGGTATGCTGCCTGCCAGGTGCCCGTATCCGTGATGTAACGGAGGGATTGACAAAAATCATCCGCCCCTCAGACTACTACCCCATGCTGCTTATCAATGTGGGTACCAATGATACTGCAAGAGGTGATCCTCAGCAGATCAAAGGTGACTTCAGGGCTCTGGGAGCGAGGGTGGAGTTTGGAGCACAGGTGGTGTTCTCCTCGATCCTTCCAGTCAAGGCTAGAGGCCTGAGGAGAGAGAGATGTATCCTGGAGGTGAATGCCTGGCTGCGAAGATGGTGTGGTCAGGAGGGATTTGGCTTCCTTGACCATGGAGTCCTGTTTCAGGACAGAGGATTGATAGGCAGAGATGTCCTTCACCTGTCCAAGAAGGGGAAGAGCATATTTGGGCACCAACTGGCTGACCTAGTGAGGAGGGCTTTAAACTAGGTTCATCAGGGGAAGGAGACCAAAGCCCACAGGTAAGTGAGAATGTGGGTGATCTGGGGGGAGGGATGGAACTTGGGGGGTGCTGGGACTGTAGCACCAGCAATAAGAGAGAAGGTAGTTGAAACATGGGGGGGGGGAATCAAACAAATGTCTTAAGGGCTCTACTGAAGCCCCAGTACGTGAGGAGAGTGGGGAAGGAGAACTCCTAGAAAAAATGCAAGGAGGTTTATGTAATAGAATTGGAAATCAACATGACAAAATAGGGCAATCGGCCAGATATCTTAGGTGCCTATACACTAATGCGAGGAGCCTGGGAAATAAGCAAGAAGAATTGGTAATATTAGTGCAGACAGGGAACTATGATATTATAGGAATAACAGAGACATGGTGGGATAGTCTGCACGACTGGAGTTCTGCCATGGATGGTTATAAACTGTTCAGGAAAGACAGGCAGGGAAGAAGAGGGGGAGGAGTAGCGTTATATGTAAAAGAGCTCTATGACTGATCAGAGCTCCATTATGGAAGTGGAAGCGTGCCAGTAGAAAGTCTGTGGGTTACATTGAGAGGGGAAAGCAACAAGGGGGATGTTGTGGTGGGGGCCTGCTATAGACCACCAGACCAGAAGTAGGAGGTGGATGAGGTGTTCTATGGACAACTAGCAGAAGCTTCTAGATCACAGGCCCTGGTGCTGATGGGGGACTTCAATTTCCCTGACATTTGCTGGGAGGCCAATACAGCAGTGCATGGGCAATCCAGGAGATTTTTAGAGAGTGTTGGGGACAACTTTCTAGTACAAATGCTAGAGGAACCAACTAGGGGCCTTGCACTGCTCAACTTGCTGCTCACAAACAGGGAAGAATTGATCAGGGACATAGAGGTAAATGGCAAGCTAGGCAGTAGTGACCATGACATGGTTGAATTCAGGATGCTGATTAAAGGAAGGAAGGAAAGAAACAAAACAAAAACCCTGGACTTCAAAAAAGCAGATTTTGGCTCCCTCAGGGAACTGATGGGCAGGATCCCTTGGGAAGCTAATCTGAAGGGGAAAGGAGTCCAAGAGAGTTGGTTATATTTAAAAAAAACTCTGCTAAGGGCACAGCAAGTTGCCATTCCAATTAGGAGAAAGAACAAACATGTGAGGCAGCCAGAATGGCTTAGCAGAGAACTCTGGTCTGAGCTTAAACATAAAAAGGAAGCTTATAGGAAGTGGAAGCTTGGTCAGATGTCCAAAAAGGCATATAAAGATATTGCTAGGGACTGCAGGGATAAAATCAGAAAGGCCAAAGGACAAATGGAGTTGCAGCTAGCGAGGGATGTAAAGAATAACAAGAAGGGGTTCTACAAGTATATTAGTAACAAGAAGAGGATCAGGGATGGTGTAGGCCCCTTGCTGAATAGGGCAGGCATCCTTGTGACAGAGGATGAGGAAAAAGCTGAAGTGCTCAATGCATTTTTTTCTTCAGTTTTCACAGGCAGGGTCAGCTCCCAGCCCACTACCATGGGTGTGGCAGATGGGAGAGAAGAAGACAGGCCCTTGGTGACGGAAGGTCAGGTTAGGGACTGCTTAAAGAAGCTGCAAGTGCACAAGTCCATGGGGCCGGACGAACTGCATCCAAGGGTGCTAAGGGAATTGGCCGACGAAATAGCTGCACCGCTGACCGTTATCTTTCAAAACTCACGGAGAACGGGGGAGGTGCCAGAGGACTGGAAAAAAGCCAATGTAGTGCCTATTTTCAAGAAAGGGAAAAAGGAGGATCCGGGGAATTACAGACCAGTCAGCCTCACCTCAATCCCTGGAAAAATTATGGAGCAGATTCTCAAAGAATCCATCCTCAAACACTTAGAGGAAAATAAAGTGATCAGGAACAGTCAGCATGGATTCACCAAGGGTAAATCATGCCTGACCAATCTCATTTCCTTCTATGAGCAGATGACTGGTTTTCTGGATGCGGGAAGCACCGTTGATGTGCTATACCTTGATTTTAGCAAGGCTTTTGATACAGTTTCCCACAGCATTCTCATTGGCAAATTAAGGAATTATGGGTTGGATAGGTGGACTATAAGGTGGATAGAGAACTGGCTAGATCAACGGTTTCAGCGTGTAGGAATCAATGGTTCCATGTCTAGCTGGCAACCGGTCACGAGTGGTGTGCCCCAGGGGTCGGTCCTGGGCCTGGTTCTGTTCAACATTTTCATCAATGATCTGGATGATGGAATAGACTGCATTCTCAGTAAGTTTGCGAATGACATCAAGCTGGGAGGACCAGTAGACACGTTGGAGGGCAAGGACAGGATTCAGGGAGACCTAGATAAATTGGAACAGTGGGCCAATAGAAACCTTATGAGATTCAATAAGGATAAGTGTAAAATCCTGCATTTGGGACCAAAAAACCCTGTGCACTGCTACAGGCTGGGAAACATTCAGCTAAGTAGCAGCAGTGTAGAAAAGGACCTGGGGGTCATGGTGGATGGGAAGCTAGATATGAGTCAGCAGTGTGCTCTTGCTGCCAAAAAGGCCCAAGGCATACTGGGCTGCATCAAAAGAAGTATTACCAGCAGATCAAGGGATGTGATCCTTCCCCTCTATTCTGCACTGGTGAGGCCACATCTAGAATACTGTGTTCAGTTTTGGGCTCCCCACTACAAAAAGGACAGGGACATGATAGAGAGAGTTCAGAGGAGGGCAACCAAAATGATTAAAGGGCTAGAGCACAAGCCCTATTAGGAAAGACTGGAAGCATTAGGCTTATTTAGTCTGCAGAAGAGAAGATTGAGGGGGGATTTGATAGCAACCTTCAACTACTTGAAGGGATGCTCTAAGGAAGATGGAGCTCGACTGTTCTCGGTAGTAACGGAGGACAGAACGAGGAGCAATGGTCTCAAGTTGCGGTTAGGGAGGTCGAGGCTGGATATTAGGAAAAACTTTTTTACCAGGAGAGTGGTGAAGTCTTGGAATGAGCTGCCGAGGGACGTGGTGGAGTCTCCATCTTTAGAGGTGGCTGGACAAAACCATGACTGGGATGGTTTAAGTGGGAGTGGTCCTGCCTCTGGCAGGGGGTTGGACTAGATGACCTATGAGGTCCCTTCCAACCCTATGATTCTATGATTCTAAGTAGGCTTATTTAGCCTGCAGAAGAGAAGACTGAGGGGGGTCGGATAGCAATCTTCAACTACATGAAGTTATACTCCAAGGAGGACAGAGCTCTGCTGTTCTCAGTAGTAACAGAAGACAGAACAAGGAACAATGGTTTCAAGTTGCAGCTGGGGAGGTCAAGGTTGGATATTAGGAAAAACTTTCTTACTAGGAGGGTGGTGAAGCACTGGAATGGGCTGCCTAGGGAGATGGTGGAATCTCCATCTTTGGTGATATTTAAGGCTTGGTTAGACAAAGCACTGGCTGGGGTGATTTAGTGGCTATGTCCACACATACATCGTTATTTTGAAATAAGTTATTTCGAAATGAGTTATTTCAAAATAAAGTCTTTATTTCTAAATAAGTTAATTCAAATTAATAAAATGTTAATTCATATTAAGAGAAAGCCTGCTATTGAAATGGCTGTTATTTCGAAATGGTTATTTTGAAATAAGGCCTTTTGGACATGTTGTTTCGAAACAGTTGTTTCGAAACAATGGTGTTGTTTCGAAACAACATGTCCAAATGGCATTATTTCGAAATAACCATTTCAAAATAACAGCTGTTTCGAAATGAATGGGATTTAAGCTGTTTCGAAATGATGGTTCTTATTTCGAAATGACAGAGCCCATCATTTCGAAATAAGAAAATGTCCTGTGGACCTAATCTTTTTTATTTCGAAATAACCAGTGTTATTTTGAAATAAAAGAGACATGTGGACATGCCCAGTGAGAGTGGTCCTGCTTTTTTTGGCAGGGGGTTGGACTAGATGACCTCATGAGGTCCCTTCCAACCCTATGATCCTATGATTCTATGACTTGATTACAGACTTTAAGTACCTTCTGGGGAACAAATATTTAATGGTTGGCAGTCTAGCAGAGAGAGGACTAACTACAGGAACCGATGGACAGAAATTGAAGTGCAACATCACATGCATTCAGCTGGGTTGAACAGCACATCCAAGGATGTGGTGCTGCCTTGAGATCTTCCAAAGACTGCACTATTTACTTCATTTGGTCACTGCCCTAACAGTTTAATTCATGCTAGAGAATCGCTATTAGCTTTCTCAACATAGACAGTATAACACACAGTGGGGTAGCTATGATTTTTTTCAGTACAAAGGGATGGGTGTTTATGGATATAAATAAGTAAATATAGATCAGTTTTATAGCCTTGTATAACATGCAAACAGGTTTCTTGTTCAGCAAACTGTACTTAAATTTGGAACTTACTGCTTGTCCCTACCCCACCCATAGTTACATTGGCTGCTTCCCCAAGGCGTTCCCTGCTATATAACACTGGTGAGCTCAGGCACTGGGCTAGCCAGGCACATGGGGCAGGTGAGCACTATCTCCTTCTTTTCCTATTGAGGCAAATCTGCTTAGATCAGAGAATGATAGGAACGTTAAAAATGCCATAGCTAGCTAGGTAGATAGATAGATGTTGTTTACAGTGGTGGTGTCGACATTTTTGTCGCAGGATATTAAAGAGACAAGGTGGGTCAGATAATTTTTTTATTGAACCAAGACCCACTTGCTATGTAAGGGACAAGCTTTTGAGCTACAAAGAGCCCTTGTTCAGGCCTGTTTAGCTCAAGAGCTTGACTATTTCACTTGGTACAATAAAAGATATCACCCAGCTTGTTTTTCTCAGACAGATATATGCCAAGTATGGTCCTCTGATTTGCATGATAGGTTGGAGTTTGAATGCAATACATCTAATACTGCTTTGTTTCAAATTCTTCTCTTGTATTTATTCAGGTTGTATGTGGCGTTCAGTGGTTACAGGAGGAAGGGCTGGGGGTCAAGAAAACTGGGTTCTATCTCCCACACAGGCCATTCTGTTCATATTTCCCAGATGAGGGAGGGGGGATAATTTGTCATCTGATCTCCTCTAATGTCAGGCTGATGGTCCTGGCTTCTTCTTTCTGAATTAATCTGACATATTTTGTCTCCTTGTTTTCAAGCCATGGCAGTGAAGGGGACATTGCTGCTCTGGGCTTGGCTGGTGCTTCTGTGTGGTGAGTAAAGATCAAAGTACCAGGACAGTGTTTTCAACCATGGCCATGGTGTGACAGGCTGCTCCCCAGATCCAGTCCGGTGTGCTGCTGTGACCTCCCAAATCCCACTCCTGAACCCAGATCCACCTCACTTTACCAAGTGACCAGTCACTCCTGAGTCAGTCCACTCAGACAGCTGGCATGCAACCAATTCCAAGCAGTGGGTGTATGCCCTTTAGCTACTTGAGGGATGGTCCCCCAGCAAGCACCCCTGACCCCAGTTATCTCTCTATGAGCCACTGTCTACAGAGATTTGGAAGCACTCCCAATCACCATACACTCAAGGCTGCCCATTTGACAAAGAAATGGATTGCGCCTCACCCTCTTCACTCACACCTTCTAAGGATCACACAGCTTTAGATAAAACAACTACTAGTTTATTGTTCAGATTATAATTCTAAGTGAGAATATGGCCAATCATGGCAGAATTACAATATAAATGAGCCAGGAGTGACCACAAGGAAATAAAAGCTGAAATATCCATACTAACCTAATATTCCTATTTAAACTAAACTCATACTCCAAACAAGGTTATGCTCAAGTTGTTTGGCTGTTAGATGTTTGCACAGCCAATCTCTGCATGCGGCCAGGCAGGGTGCAGATCTTGCTTGAAGTTGTTTCCAGGTGGAGAGTCCCAGGCCAAAAGCCTCCAAAATCTTTCAGGTATCTCTCTTTGTTGCCCATTCCTTTCACCCCTCCTCTTCCAGGCAGAGGTGATTCCTTTGTCTCTTTTGAGCTACTTCAATTAGCATATCTTTGTCTTCTTCAGGGCTTGTCTGCTTGCTGTCCAGAGAGAGCTCTGTTTGTCCCCCTGCCCCTGAGCCATGCTAAACATGCTACACTTCTGAGCACATGCATGAAGTTGTAGGAAACATGGTATACTACTCATGTCAAGTAGAATAGGTTGTAAGCATCCGTAAAGAAACACTGCATGGTGTAACTGGCAACAAATCATACAATCACAGTGTATAAGTGAACAGGAAACATATAGATTATAACCCAGGGTACACACACTTTCATCCTGTGACATCTGGATGTGTGACTTTAGACACTGAGGGGTAGAATAGCTGTCATTTAAGCTGGGGGGGGGGGACTAGTGCTCCTTAATCACTTAGACACTGGTTAACATTTTGCCTTAGGTACCTAAATATACATTTAAGAATTGAACTACTTAGAAATTTCCCCATGGGATGTTTTCTGTAGGAATAAAGGCTTTCTTGGACTTTCCATAAAGTTTTGATTGCAATGTAATTGTTTCAGAAAAAGAAAAATCAAAAGGCTGCAGCAGCGAGATAATTAGTTTTCAGAGATAGCTGAGATACACTAAGTGATACAGAGGAGCGTCAGGCAATTATGGACACAGGAGCTCCTTTAACAACACAAAATGAAGCAGCAAGTAAGGGAGGAAAGGAGAAGGCAAAAGACACACACGAGCCTGTAGAGCTGGGAGAAAGCAGTTTCAAAGCAGCAGCAAGAAAATAAAGTAACTTTAATCTTTAAAGAAAGCTGCAGGGCAGGCTCTTACCATTCCTAGCAGCAGCAGCAGCATTACAGGCAAGAGAGACTTGTACTCGGGCCGGCAGTTTAAACGTGGTACGCTCAGGGAAGAACTCGTGAGCGGAGGAGGTCAGCGTCTGGGTGATCAGGCCAGGAGAGATGTTGGGAATCATCCTGCCTGAGCACCCCAGAACCTCAGCTTTTAAGCTGGTTTTCCCGCCTTTCCCTGATTACAGGGAATGCAGAGAACAATGGTGGTATGAGTCATACCTTTCAGGACATTGCAGTCAGGCAGAGCCCACCTACATCAAGCTCTGTAAGAACAATGGGCACTCAGGGTGGTAATGGCCATCCAATTAAGTTAAGGGGCCATCTAGTTAAGGTGAAGGGGCCATCTGCTCCCTCCACACACTCTGTATACTTTTGGTGATGGCCTGGGTGGGGCGGCCATCAAAGCCAATTCTATGAGTCATGGACATGCCCCGGCTCAGATATTTAAGCAAGGATTTATTTAGTTTAGTGATCTGAAGCCTGGCTTGGACCTAGCCTGGTGGTCCTGAAACAATGTGTTCCATTGGTTAACACTTCAGGTTACCTCTGGCTCAGGTGTTAATCAGGGACTCCATCATCCCAGTGGTCTGGAGACTAGGCATACCCTGCATGCAAGAGGTAGCATAACACTCATGATTGAAGAAACCAACACAACCACCCAAGTTCCATCTCTAAACTGATGATGCAGCTGAGCAAGTTCCCCACCAGTTCCCCAAGCCCTACTAGGCCTCCTGCCCGCTGACTTCCTGAGTGCATCCAGAACTTGCTGAACTGAATCATCATCTTAGAAGGAACATTGTCTCTGACACCTCTTCCCTTCCTCACTCTCTCGTGTGCCCCCAAAACGTACACGTGGAAACACTCTTATCTTAGGAATTTCATCTCTTCCAGGCAGGGAGATACATGTTATTTTAGTGTACAGTCTCTTTCTCTCAGAAAATAATAATGCCTAAGATGCAGAATACATAAGCACACACATAGGGTACGGCCACACACACTTCTTATTTTGAAACAACAGAACCCATTGTTTCGAAACAACAGTACGTCGTGTAAACATGGCATTTCTTATTTTGAAACAACCTCTGTTGTTTTGAAATAAGACTGCTGTGTGAACACACCCATTGTGTTAAGCATTAAAGCTCTGAACTTTCACCTTTTGATTGTCTGAAGTCCTTACGCAGACCAATATTTTGGTTTAAATCAATGGGATGAGACTGGACAGATCAAGATAAAACTTCCCATTTTCTTTCATATTTGTAATGAGTTTTCCCTTCTCTACCCACATTTGACAAACTGTTGCAGTCACTGGTCAAAAATCTCTCCTCTCCATTCACCATTCTCACACCTTCTTATGTTTGTTTTTATTTTATTTTATCTTGGGGGTGAGGGTGTTGGGTTTACTCATTCTAGGAGAGAGGTTCTCTGGTCTCAAAGCAGAGAGGGATGATGCCAATTTTGGGGATCTCTGAGGAGAAATAGTATTTAGAGGGTGTCTCTAGAAGTCTGACATGATCTAACTGTTCAGTGTAAAATAAACATGCAGCAGCCAAGGCAGGTTAATTGAATTGGGGTGGAAATAAATATATTTCAAGGGTGGCTTAAGTATTCTGACCATTTTATAGTACTTATCAGCACCATATGACCTTAACTCACGAACACACACAACTCCCACCAATTCCTTTATTTTCTATCCTGTTCATTATTTATATAGTGCTTTTAATCCAAAGCACTGAGTAAGAAAAAACAGTTATAAAATCATGATAAACAAAACTAATAACAACTACTGCTCTCAAATAAGGACAAAATATTGGGCTTGCAAAATAAGAACAAATAACTAGAAGTGACACTATCAAAATTGCATTTTGAGGTGGCATTTACAACAATGAAAAATCAGAAAAACAGGGGAAAGGGTTTTAAATAATTATGGATTAAACAACACTTGATAATTGACCCTGCCAGCAGGTTCGAAGATTTGAGGATCTTGGGGGGCAACCACTGCACCTGTGGGGTATGGGGTGGATTCAGGGTGCACTTTATTAAAATGAGGATAGGGAGCGGTGGTCGGTGTATGTCGTGTTTGTCACAGTGGTTTCTGTAAAAGTGTTGGGGGGTACCTAACTTTCGGGAGCTGGGACAGGTTGGGGAACAATGGGGTTCTTCAACTAACCTACTAACACTATAGCCCTACTCACTATAACCTAAAGGCTACTTTAACACACTATAGGAAAAGGGGGGTACAATGCAAATTAGTGTGCCTCAGTGGTAGAGAAGATAAGTAACAGGGAAGCTGGGGCCTGAAGAGTGAAGGCAAGTGGGGGGGGGTGTCGAAAGGCAGCGGGGTGAGGAGGTGCTTGGGGGTTGGGGTAAGGGGCCAGAGGCAGGAGAAGGGCTGTAGGTGCCTGGGAGTGTGGGCAATGGGGAGAAGCAGGAGGGGCTGAAAGGGGATTCAGGGGTTTGTGAGGGAGGCAGAGGAGGGCAAAATGGTAGGGAAGGCAGAAGGGGTTCGGGGGAAGCAGCGGTGGCCGCGGGAGCGGCTCGGGAGCCGGGAGCCCCGGAGAAGCGGCGGAGCCGCAGGGGAGCCGCAGAAAAGGCGGCAGGGGCAAAAGGGGGAGCCGCGGAAAAAGTGGCGGCTGGGGGGAGAAGGGAGGAGCGGAGAGGTGGTGAAAAGGGGGTTGCGGGGGAAGGAGGGACTGCGGGAAAGGGAGTTGGGTGCAGCGGTGAACTTAGGGCACACCGGGGCGGTGGTTCAAGAAATAAAGAAGGGCCAAGTAAAGTTAAAGAGAAGAAAGTTTATTTTAAGTTGGGGAGGTTACAGAGGGGAGGGCAAAGGCAACTTAACAAAACAATTCTATAAGCTTAACAGCTAACTTAAGACTTCTAATGTTGCAAAACACAATACTCTTAAAGCAAGTTCAAACAACCCAGGAGGAAAAGAGATACACTGGGTGATACAAAGTAGCCAGAGGCAATTACAGACACGGGGAGCTCCTAACACAAACTGGAGCTGCAAGCAAACAGAAAGGTACACACGCAAGCCTGTAAAGCTGGGGAAAGCAGTTTTAAAGCAGCCCTAAAGAAATAGAATAACTTTTTTCTTAGAGAAAGGTTGCAGGGCAGACTCTTACCACTCCTAGCAGCAAGGGTAACAGCATTACAGGCTGGAGGAGACTCGTAATCGGCTGGCAGTAACTCGTGGGGGTAACTTGTGGATATGCTCTAGGGGGAACTCGTGAGCGGAGGAGGCAGCTTCTGGTTGATCAGGCCAGGTGAGATGTTGAAAACCGTCCTCCCTGAGCATCCCAGAACCTCAGCTTTTAAAGACTATTTCCCGCCTTTCCCTGATTACAGGGAATGTGGGGAACAATGGGGGTATGAGTCATGCCCTGCAGGACCTTGCAGTTAGGCAGAGCCCACCTACACCAAGCCCTGCAAAACAATGGGCCCCCAGGGTGGTAACGGCCATCCAGTTGAGTTCAAGGGGGCCATCTAGTTAAGGTGAAGGAGCCATTGTTCACTTCACACATTCTATGTACTTTAATGATGGCCCCGGAGGGGCGGCCATCAAAGTAACAGTTATGAGTCACAGACAATAATCAGAAAGAGCAATAGGAAAATTATTGATAAGAAAATTGTGACATGAGGAACAAAACAAGATATTTGGATGTTATACTGTTTGTTGTACAGCACCTAGCACAACAGGCTCCTGGTCCATCACTGAGGCTGAAAGGCACTACAGCACACAATTGTTTATTATTTGCAAGACAGAGTGTAGCAAAGGAAGACTGGTCAGTTTGAACAATAGCGTTAAATGCAGCAGTGAAAAATCTTAATAATTAGACCCTGAAAAAAACAGCAAAGTAAAAGAAAAGAGAGAAAATGTGCTTAGTGAGGCACTACAAAAATTAGATATGCTGCCTGGTTTTGGACTACCAGCTGCCTAAAGGGAAGCCTTTGGAAGACAGGGACATACAGAATTCAGATGGGCCACCCTGGCTGGGTCAAACCAATGGTCCGTTCAGCCCAGTATCCTGTCTTCTGACAGTGGCCAGCAACAGATGCTTCAGAGAGACTGAACAGAATAAGCCAACTCTGAAGCATGAGCCATCTCTGCCTGCTAGTGCCCAGATCTCTTGGGCACTGTCAGCATCCCATGAATCCAGGCAGGTATGAAATCATGAATGCACAGCCTGGATGACTCAGGCAGGAATGAACAGCCATGAATACTGGCATGAACTGAGGAGGTCCCAGCAGGCTGGTCCCCACATAGAGCAGAGTTTCAGCACAGCACACCAATGTAGACAGGCCCTGGTCACATAGGGCCTGTCTGCACCTCAGGCTTGCATGTATGCAGTGTATCTGGCCTTCCGACATCCTTCTTCCCACTAGCTACTCTTTGGCCCAGGCTAGTAGACTCCAGTCAGGCCCTGGAAACAGGAGGGTAAAGTGACGTGGCAAACACTGGCGATGAAACAGTGGCCTGCTAGGAGCAGCCTGTGGCTATACTGCTGGCACCACCGGGAACGCAGCCAAGGTGCTGGTGCTCCTAGCTACTGCGTCCACCTCAGAAAGGTGCCACCCCTCACACCCCAGAGAGAAGGGGGTGCAGCGGGGAGATGAGCAAGCCCAGAGTAACAACTCCTTCCACTGGGTCCATGATCCCCAGATCTTCCCTGCTGACCCCCACTGTCCCCCCGTCCCCAGCCCCCATCCAGGCCCCCCCATTTCCCTGGCCACTGGAGCTTCTCCCTGGATTGCCACAGGCTGCTCTTGCTCTGAGCATGCATCTGAGCAAGCTCAGAGGGGGAGGGTGATTTTAAACTCCCTCAGCCTGGTGCAGATCCCTGCCAGCCAGAAGATTCTTGGCGAGGTAGGGGCCGAAGCTGTAATCTGTGCATGACAAGCAGTGTTCCCTGTGCGGATGAGCGATGGGGCTGCATGCCCATGCCCCCATGTAGCGTACAGGGAACACTGACAACCACGAATCCTTGTAGAAGCTAAGGTGCCAGGTCATGCTTTATTACAACACAGCACAATGGTAAGCATTCGTGCCTTCAATGCAATGGAACAGCTCACATGACAGGAGTATTCTCCATCACCCCCTTGGCTGCACAAAAACTGGGCTCTCCAATGCCTACATTTATACACTGCTTGGACCATTGGCTCAGCCCATGTGCCGTCAGAAACTACTTTCTTAAATATCTAAAATCCCAGTGATTGGTCCACACATACCCTTCTTGTGCCATCTATTATCTTATTTGGTCTGCATACCACTAAATGTCGACATCCATCATGATGTTATGGTTTGTTCAAAACATCCCTAGCATGGGATAATTTAGGCAAAACAGCTCTCCTTATCGCTTTGGCCCTAGGCTAACCCATTCTTTGGCACTAAGTCAACCCAACACCTCCTTCCTTGAAAGTACTTTTCCACTCTCATGAATTTTGGCTTTACTTGCAAATTTCTGTGAGGTCAACTTGACTCCTAGCAACTTGACCATTTATGCAGTTCAGGCCGGTTTTAACTTGTTTCACTAGGCCTGTTCCCTGTCCATTTCTACTTATCTTTCAGACTCACTGTTTTTACTACAAGTATAAATCTCTCCCCACACCCCCCAATCTAGCTAAAAAGCCCAATTGACTAAACAAGAGTCACACCCTGCTTTCGTGCACAAAGTGGCCCATTGCACATTGAGTGAATCAAGAAGTGATGGGAGTGGTTTGTGAAAGCTGCAAATTAAACAAACTAGAAATGTTATAAGGCTGAAGGTCCAACTGAGCAAACTGTTACCCCAAGAAATCCAAGTCATGTATTTACATCCCAAATTATAAACTACATATTATTTCCTTCTAAATCAAATAGATTACGAATAATCTGTTGTTCACCCTAAACTAGAATCTGTGGATTTGTTTGCCTTTTGAATCAGATAAACATCCTTCTATATGTGGAACATGTTTTCTGTTCTAGTGTGAGTCCTAAATAGTGTGAAATGCTTAATATAATCAGAGACTGTATGGAGTATGTCCTACCAATTGAGAGGATTATAAGGGATTTATTGATTTCGTTTGCAAATAATTTTTGCACTCTGGAAGTACTGTAATTGGAATTGTTTGGCACTAGGAAGGAGAAATAATAAAAGATATAAACCAGGGTTTAACTGTGGGATAGTATTCAAAACTGCTTAAAAGGAGGAGGTCCTGATTGATAGAAGGGGCCTAACGAAATACCCTTCTTTGATATTTGCCTGCAAGAATCATTCACTATTAATCATTCAACACATATCTGACCAATATAATCCCTTACACAAAACAAGAAGAGAGCCCCTGCCTTGAAAATTTCACACTTTAGTAGCAATTAACCTCAAGTGCCACTTAGCAGTCAGATGACACACCTATAAAAAGAAAACCAGGTGTCAGGAAACCAGTTCATAGCAAGCCAGGAGTCTGAATACCAGAACTTAAGGTCAAGAGAATCACTGCTGAAGGTCAAAAGCAAAGTCAGAATTCAAAAGTCAGAGCCAAGGATTGAGACAGAGTCAAACTCAGGAATAAAAGCCAATGGCTGGATCAGGGAAGATGGGCAAGACTGAGACAGGACCCCATCAAGATTGGGTGCAAGGCAGGATCCAAGGGGGAGCCACAGAGGATTAAAGGAAGAACAAGGCATGGAAAGAGAAGAGAACAGGGAGGCAGAGAGTCCATTGGCAAGTGCACTGAGGAAGCAGCAGTGGCCTCTGTTGGGTTTAAGAACAAGCGTGCTGATTTTTTTAGTCAAAGAGGCAGGCCGAGCCACTAGGCAACCTCTCTCACTCATTAGGGAACCTGATGTGCTGAGCATATGAAGCTGGGGGAACTTACTCTTACTCTTACTGATACTCTTTCTTAACCTACAATCTGTTACTTTCAGGTCTTTGCAGAGCAACTTTCCGTGGGAAAGAATTCATTACGGTCTTCATGCAAAACCATGTCCAAACTGTCAGAGCAGATTGCAAGTTGTTTATCACTGGTTACCATGCATCCACTATGGTTACTGTGACGGTGAACAAGGGTACATTCCGGAGTGTGACCACTGTTGGGGAAGGACAGACAGTGACAGTGCAGATCCCAGCCTCTGTAGAGATGTTTGGGAGTGAAATGTTTGATAGCACTATTCTGATTCAAGCTGACAAAGACATCTCTGTCCTGTCTGTTAACTCAAAGCCCAATTCCATCGCTACTACTGTAGTGTACCCCACTGAGAAGCTGGGTACAGTATATTATGTTGTAACTCCACCTGGTATACATTTTGGCAGCTACAAAGAGTTTGCTGTCATAGCAGGGCAGGCTCCCACTACGGTCGATATTTATGTGAAAGGGGCCGTAATGTTCAAACGTGGGGTATATGCTGCTGGGAGAAAACTCAGTGTTGCCCTTGCTCCGTACCAAGCCTTGCAACTGCAGAGCTTAGTTGATTTATCGGGGACCAAGATTGAGTCTCGGGCTCACGTCGCCGTCTTGACTGGACACAGCTGTGCTGAAAAGAACACTGCTTGTGATCATGCTGTTGAACAGCTCCTGCCTGTCTCCAGCTGGGGAAGCACATACATCATCCCTCCTGTATTCTTCCAGACCAGGTTTGATATTGCATACATCGTCGCCTCCCAGAACACTCGCATAACCTATCAGTCAGGGCCCATACGAGCTTCCCGTACCATATTGGCTGGGCAGGTGCTTGACTTTGAAGTCCGAGTCTCTCGCCCTCTTTACATCTCTGCTAGTGCTGGCATTCAGGTTCTTCTCTTCTTCACTGGTGCTAAAAATGGGAAATCCATATATGACCCATTCTTCATCAACATCCCACCCATCACAAACTACTGCCAGTCCTACCACGTTGATGGAGTGAAGGAGTTTGAGAACCATGTGCTTATCATAGTCAAGAGCTCAGAATCCAGCAGGATCACCTCCAATAAGAGAGTCATAGGAAATGTCCAGTGGAGCTATATCCCAGGCACAGAATATTCTTGGGGTCAGTACAGCTTTGGCCCAGGGACTAGTGCCATTTCTATAGAGCACCCAAGCTCTCCCTTCGGTTTACTGAGCTTTGGAGGCAACCAGAACAGTGGATATGGCTCATCAGGCATTTGTGCGTATGGTAAGTCATTTCTTGATGTAAATATGATTCAACCCCTTCAGCCCCCATAACCCATAGAATGGCATATAACAGGTGTGGCTAAACTGTGGCTCAGGAGCTGCATGCGGCTCTTGAATAAAAAAGTGTGGCTCGTGGAAGAATGTCAGCAAATCAATTTAGGAAAGCAGGCCCAGCCGAGGAGTTTTAAATCTCCTGCCCTGCGCATGCTCCAAGCATGCTCAGGGGGGAACTCCAGCCTGTGCCTAGCCACCAGACTGGCCAGGCAAGGGAGTCCTGGGGAGTGGGGTTCGGCCTGGGGAGCAGCGGTGACGTGGTTGGGGATGATGGGGAGAAGCAGCAGCATGGTCAGGATTTTAAAAATCTTCCACTAGCCAACAGTCTTCTACATCAAGCAACAGCTAAGTTTTTTATAGGCTTAGTTTTCATGGTAAGCTTAAGTAATTATTAGACTTTGACATTTAGTAGGATCAATATTTGTCCTCTTTTTATGATAAAATTAGTGTGCAATGACTTTTAAACTTAGCAGTTTTGGAGTAGGTAAAAGTGTATGGCTATGTGACTCAGTGCAGCTCTCGAAGGTTTAATAATTAACTTGTGTGGCTCTTGAGTTCTGTAAGTTTGGCCCACCCTGGCATATAACTACAAATATACACAAAGAAGCTGCACAAGGTTGAGATCCTCTCAACCTTCACAAAGAAACTTAGTGGCTAAAAATGAACTGCAAGTTAATAGAGCATTTCAGTGCCTGATAGTACATGGCTGAAGTGGGTTCTTGTATAATTGGCTGGTTGACTCTTTCTAGGCAGCCTGATCTCCTCCTGCAGCACTGTTCAGTGCAGAAAGAAAGAGACGTGTCAGATTGTAGATGGCCGCCCGGTGTGTGTGGCTGAATCAGAATCCTCCTGCTGGGCTCAGGGAGACCCACATTATCACACCTTCGATGGGCGAAATTTTGACTTCATGGGCACCTGCACCTACACCATTGCCAGGACTTGTGCATCAGATTCAACTCTCCCGTCATTCAGTGTCAAAGCCAAGAACGACAACAGGGGCAATACACGTGTTTCCTATGTTGGTTACGTGACAGTTGAGGTCTATAATGTCACCATCTCAGTGGTTAGATATGAGACTGGGTTCGTGCGGGTAAGAAAGCAATGTGAATAAATAATGACAGTTTGTTTTCTACATGTTTTAAGGCTAAATTTGGTGATTCTAACATAAAAGCACAGTTACTTAAGGTAGTGGCTAGTAAGTTTTACTTTAGGGATTTACATTGGTATTTCAGAATTGAACAACTTCCCTGCTATTTGAGCCCTAGTCTCCCTGCTCTTCTCCCAGCTCTGCCAGTGCCTCTTAAGCCTCCTCACAGCCCCTTGCAATCCCAGTCCTGGACTCCCATCATACACTGTTCTACTGGTGATCAACAATCCAGGCCCCCAGCGTCCTCCCACGATCCCAGCCCTGGGCTAACTCCTGTTCCCACGTACAGACAGCTCTACTGTCCCAACTTTGTGATCCTTCCCACGGTTGCTCATGCACATTAGTACCTTTGTTTTCAGCAGAGAATGTTTAACTACCTTGTGCTTTTGTATAGAAAAATCTGTGACTCACCTGGGTATGCAGGTGTGTTGCAATTAATGGGCGCTGTGTGGCTGAACCCCTAAGTGGCCTAGCACATCTCAATCTATTATCCTTATTTATTATTTGTATTGTGGTGGCACATAGCAAGCTTAGCACAGGGCCAGTAATTCCCTTGTTTTGCCAGATACCTTGTGGTAATGCACCCAAAATAATGACCATTTCTTCTGGTTTCCTTTCTAGGTGAACGCCCAACGCTCCCGACTCCCCATCTCTTTGCAGGAGGGGAAGCTGAGAGTGTATCAGAGTGGGCGCTTTGGGGTCATTGAGACTGACTTCTCCCTGAGGGTCACCTATGACTGGAACAGTTACCTGGTGGTGAAGATCTCCAGCAGCTTCTCAGAGAGTGTGTGTGGCCTGTGTGGCAACTACAACGGGAACCCCACAGATGACTTCACCACGCCAGCTGGGACTCAGGCTCCCAACTCTGTGGAATTTGGGAAGAGCTGGAAGGTGGAGGATGGGGACAGATTCTGCTGGGATGATTGCCACGGGGAGTGCAAGAGCTGCTCCCCAGAGCTAATCAGCAGGTACAAGGCTGAGCCCTTCTGTGGCTGGATCAGCAAAGTGGCAGGGGGACCCTTCAGCCAGTGCCACTCCAAGATTGACCCCAAAATTTATGTGGAGAACTGTGTCTATGACCTATGCATGAATGATGGCCTCCAGCAGATGCTGTGCCAGGCACTGACGAGCTATGCTGATGCCTGCCGGAGAGAGGGGGTGTCTGTCTCTGACTGGAGAACGCCCACGGGGTGCTGTAAGTATATCCAGGATAACAAAGTGCTGGCTCATGAGCTAAAAAAGAGAGGAGGTTTTAGTAGGAGAGCAGAATTTGACATCAATGGTGAAACAAGAATAGGAACAGGTACCCAAGAAGTCTAAAGAGATTTGAAGAATTGTTCAGATAGATATCTAGGTGACTGGAACAACACAATGGCAAATGATTTCTCTATAGCACACCTTAATGGTCACCAATCAACTACTTTTGAATGGATCTGTATTTTCTCAATTATCTCTGATATTTGTTAAGATCCTATAAACCAGTGATAAGGAGTCAGTTCCAGTGGAAACTGGCATTTCTTTGATGTCGGCAGAGGTTCTGGCTTTCAACATTGTCAGCCGAGGGAATTTGAAAGATGGCCAACACAAATAATTAAAGAAATGCAGGGACTGAGCAAGAAAAGTAATAGTCCATATTTGCCTTTGAATAGCATGGCTAACTGATGACTCATGCCAGTTATATTCTAGAAACGTGCAAGTATAATAATGGCAGTTAGGACAGTGATTCTATGTGACATTTTTACCAGCAAAAAACCCTAATGTAGATGTAATTATACCAGCAAAAATAGGAAATTAGGACTGGAAGGGAGCTCCTGAGGCATAGTATCCAGTCTTTTGTGTTGCAGCCACTTTGTCATACTATCCCATCCAGAATTTTAATAAGATATGACGTATCAGTTCTACAGGTTAAAGCTTCTTGTAGGTTTAGGAGCATTGTTAGTTGCTGCTGTGGTGTAAATTTCCAGCTAGGTCTTCCTAGATCTGTGCCAAACAGTATAATGACTCAGGGAAGCAATATTCCCAGTGACCTCTGTGTCCTGTCCTTTTGACAGCTCTGCCTTGTCCTGTGAATAGCCAGTATAAGGCTTGCGGCTCTGCATGTCCTGACACCTGCAATGACCTAGCAGTCCCTAAGAACTGTTCCTCGCCCTGTGTGGAGACCTGCCAGTGCAATGAGGGCTTTGTGCTGGATGCTGGAAAATGTATCCCCAAAGCCAGCTGTGGGTGTGAGTTCGAGGGTCATCTGTATGCCCTTGGAGAGCAGTTCTGGGGAGACAGCACCTGTACAAGACGCTGCCTCTGCAACTCGCAAACCAGGCAAGTGAGCTGCCATGCCACAGGGTGCAGATCTGGGGAGCAGTGCCAGGTGGAAAATGGTATCCAGAACTGCTACCCCATCCGCTACGGAACCTGCTCAGCTTCGGGGGATCCTCACTACATCACCTTTGATGGCAAGAAGTTTGATTTCCAGGGCACCTGCCTATATCAGTTCTCTGGGCTCTGCAACAACAGCCAGGGTCTGATGGATTTCCAGGTGCTTGTTCAGAATGACAATCGAGGCAGCCGAGTCGTGTCCTTCACCAAGGTTGTGCAGGTCAATGTCTATGATGTTGAGATTGTTATCAGCAGGGAAACCCGTGGCAGAGTGTTGGTGAGTTTTATCAAATCTTTCTTCCCTCCTCTGATCAATCATCAGACCTTTCTTTCTTTCGTTTGCTCATTTTATTTTTTATTTTTTTCAGGACATTATAACTAGATATTTCATTCATCAACAGTTTTGACACACAGCAATCATAATACACCAGAAATTCTGATGCATATTTGCACTTGAGCTGAATGACAGTTTTTCATAGGAAAAAAACCCTTTTTTGGTTTGGAAAAACTTAGGTTGGGTGACACCAAAAAAGTTTGCAAATTTTTTCAATTTAAGGAAATTATTAAAAGTTTTCTCTCACTTAATGCACACACACAGTTTGCCTCTCTCTCTTTCTCTCTCTCTCACACACACATACACAAAATTGCTAACATAATGCATTTTTCAAGATTCATCAAGCTCTAATGTGGAGCTCTAAGAGGTCATCTATCATTTCTTGGAAGTACCCACATCAGCCTGTCTCTCAGCTCCCCCAGCCCATATGCAATTTCATGTAGACAATGAGCTCAGGTTCACTTCTACCAATACTGCTATGCAAAGAGGTGCTTCTCCAAGCATGCCTCGGCAAGCAGGGCTGAGGGAAAAGTGGAATGTGAGTCTCACAAGAATGTTTCCAAATTTGTTTCCATACCAAAAAGGGCAAAAAGTTGAAATGTCTAAATACTACATTTTAATATCTTCAAATGAATGAAACATTTCAAGATGCTGAAACAAACATTTTCTTTCAGCTTGTTGAACCATATTCCAACATGAAATTGCATTATCCTATTGCTTCATAGGAGCTGCAGTTTCGACACCATTCTGTCTCTTCCATAATACAGTCAGAGTCATGTATGCTCCAAGCTGTAGAAATCTATTATAAGGAGCTGTACTCTGCCAGGGAATCCAGCCCATAGGAGAGAATGGGGATTGGAACTACGACTCCCATAAGGCAATGTTTCATAAGGAAAATATGTTAAATTTATTTTTAACTGATTCAAAATGAAATACTATGGTTCATTTAAAAACTGAAATGGACCAGTTCAGGTTGAACTGACCCAAAGTGAATATTTCATTTTGATTTTCCTCTCAGGAAAGTAGAAAATTTTCAGCAAAATCAAATTTTCCACTCATAAATATTAAATGTTCAGAAACTGCATTCTCTGATGGAAAATCATTATGAATCCTAACCAGCACTATCTGTTGTATTCTTCTGTCTCCAGTCATCAGATATTGTTCATTGGGTTCCATTGGGAGGAAGTTTGCATTTTCAGTTTTAATCAGTCACCCTGGTGACAAAATGGATGGACTTTTTAATAAGTCAATCACTTTTTCAAAATTTTGTTTTTTGAATCAATACAATTACATTTTCAAAAATGTCTTATCCTAAAAAATAGGAAACTGAAACATTATAGTTAAAATATTTTTAAAAGGGAAAAGCAAAATAAAATAGAATAGAAAGAAAATGGATTCAAAATCCAGCACTGGGCTTCAGTTTTCTTTGTATCTGGGAAGTTCTTTAGAGGAGCATGATTCTGCAGATTCCAAGTTGCTGCTCATTGTCAGGCCATTCTCACTAATCCCTTGGTCGTTGCTCACAGGTGAATGGCGTGCTGGTCAACCTACCATTAAGCACCAATGACAGCAAGATCTCCATCTACTGGAGGGGGCAGGAAGTAGCAATCCAAGTTGACTTTGGGCTCAGTATCACCTTTGACTGGCAGAGTCGGATAACCGTCACTGTGCCAAGCACCTATGCTGGAGCCTTGTGTGGGCTCTGTGGGAATTTCAACGGGGAGCAGGCAGATGATTTGACCATGAAGAGTGGCATATTAGCCCCAAACCCAGTGGCCTTTGGGCAGAGCTGGAAGGTGAAGGACATACCAGGTTGCGTGGAGGTTGACAAGAAGTGCTCAGATCTAGCAGCTGTTGAGAGACGTCAAAGAGGCATGACTAAAGAGTGTGGGCTCCTCCTAGACAAGAGCGGCCCCTTCCGAGAGTGTCACAGCAAAGTCAACCCTGAGGGCTACTTCCAAGATTGTGTGTATGACCATTGCTTCTTCAAAGGCCAACAAGCTGTGATATGCCAACTTATCTCCAGTTATGCTGCAGCATGCCAGGCTGCAGGGATGACTATATATGCTTGGAGGACCAACAACTTTTGCAGTAAGTGGAAGCAGCTTGAAATTATCTTCTGGGATGAAAGCTAATGCATGAGGGAGAGAAAACTTGTTTTTTGCTCCAGTGAAAGACAAGTTGGTTGGTGGTAGGGGAAGTAGAGGTGTTTGTCCCCTATAGGGCACAGGTTCTGATCAGAGCCCCAGGGTGGGGGGACTGGCTGGCTCAGAAGAGGCAAGGGAGAGAATATGAGACTTTTCCCCTCCAAGAGGCACCAGCTTTGATCTGCCTACCATGGAGCGCAACTAGGTGGATCAGGGGCATGGAACTGATACACAGGTACTGTCTCCCCCACCCCCAGGGCAGACTGGCTAGAGCAGGGCTGTGGTAGGAGTGTCCTTTGACCCCAGGCCGCCCCTTCTTGCTGGGGAGGGCAGGCAGTGGGGGAAGGCCCATGGTAGAGGCACCCCAGGGCCTCCAGGCTGGTTAATCTGTCCCTGACTGTCCCCTGTAGGAAGTAAATTGCAATCCAGACCTTGCCTGGGAGGAGAGTTTGATTCAGTGTTGATAGTTCAGGGAATGGAATATGGGGCCTTTATTTCGTGAGTGTGTGGGTCCCATGGAAGGGAGCTTGTCACAGAGATCATGCTGGAACTGAAAACTCCTGAAGCAATATATTGGTAAGACACAGTGTAAACATGGGTCCCAAACACGTGTCCTGCAGGCTGCATGCGGCCCCTAAAGCTATTTCTTGCGACCTGCAACAACACTGTCATTACCGATACTTGCACTATTGTTGTATGAAAAAGTTTCAGTGGTGTGGCCCTCAGGCTAACATACTAATCTTCATGTGGCCCTGTACTAGTCCTCATGCGGGCTTTGTGGTGATTTGAGTTTTAGACCCCTGCTGTAAAGGAAGCTTGCTGGGCAGCTACCCAAGCAGCACCCATAGACTCCATTCTCCAGGGCTCCCATGAGGTTCCCTTCTCCAGTCTTTTCATTGACAGGTTTTTCAGCATCCAACTGGTTTTGTTTTCTGGGATGCTAATATCTTGTTCTTTCAATGGCAGGTCTCTCCTGTGCCCAAAATAGCCACTATGAGGTCTGTGCCTGGGGCTGCCACTCAACCTGCAGCAGCCTCTACTCCGCAGTTCAGTGCCCAGCCCAGTGCTGGGAGGGCTGTGTGTGCGACAAGGGCTTTGTTTTGAGTGGCGAGGAATGTGTCCCTATATCCCAATGTGGATGCATATACCAGGGATTGTATTACAAAGCTGGGGAGATCTTCCACCCAACATGCCAGGAGCAGTGTGTATGCCAGGCCAGCGGAGATGTGTCCTGTAAGAGGTTGTCCTGTGGTCTGAATGAGGAATGCCAGCTGGTAAATGGTATCCGGAAATGCCACCCTGTTGGATCTGCAACATGTTCTGCTGCTGGAGACCCACACTACCTCTCCTTCGATGGGGTTGCCTTTGATTTCCAAGGCACATGTACCTACATCCTGGCAAAGACCTGCACCAGTGCCAGGAACCTGACGTCTTTTGCTGTAAAGGTGGAGAACGTGCCCTGGGGCAATGGGAAGGTGTCAGTCACCAAGATGGTGTCTGTAGAAATCTACGGGCTCACTCTCACACTCCTGCAGAACAAGAAGGGGCTCATTATGGTATGTTCTACTCAGCTGTGTCACTAGCCCCCCAAAAAACTCCTCGGGCTCAGGCCACCCATCCTCAAACTGGCCCTGCCCTCTGAAGCATCAGCCCCACCCCCTGATCCAGCCCCTGGGCCCTCTCTGGCCCCATGTTCCCAGCTGGGGTTGAAGCCAAACTGAGCTGTTGCTGCTGCAGTGGCCCAGCCCCATGTCCCTGGAGCTGGTTCGATTGATGCCCTGTGTCTGCGTCCCCAACCTGGGTCGGAGCTGGAACTTGGGGCACTGGTGTTGGCGCTGGGGGCTCATGACCCCTGTGCCCAGTGACAGTGATGCTGCTGCTCCTACTCAAATTAATCTCATGTTCCTCAAAATTGCCATGGGGAAGCCCCACTTATATGGTAATGAAGGGAGCTCTTGTTCCATGGTAAGTAAAAAGAATTGAATTTCTGCATGTGGGGTCATAGCTAAAGGGTCAGATCTTGACCGTACTGACATGGATGTAAATCCAAAGGCTTCCACTGAAAAATATGGATCCTGGATTTTAATGGCTACAGATGAGACCAGAAACAAAAACTTATCCCATTGGAGTCAGTGGGTGATTAGAGTAACACCAAGAAATTGAGATCAGAATCCTGAAGGAACTCACTAACCTCATGCTAACCTCACTAGCACCAGTGCCAATCCAGAGGCATCCCCACAAGCAGGGGTTAAAATATAATTTGGTGGGCCCAAGAACCCTCCTAAATTGGTGGGCCTTCCTCGTGCAATTGAGGGCCTCACTCATGTGGGTTCGGGCCCCCCTTATGCATGTTGGGAGCCCCCTCACCCACCCCAGTTACTGCCCCCACAAGCCTACCACCCCATCCCAACTACTTCCCCCCAGATGCCTCCCCCCATCCCAGCTACTGAGCCCCACATGCCTACCCCCCACACCAGCTAGTAAAACCCCCTAGCACAGCTACTACCCTGGGCTCCCACCTCATCTCTGCTCCCCTGAACCCTTCCCCAACACTCTCCCAAACCCAGAGTGTTGCTTATAGTCCCCCAACCCTTCCCCAAACCCCTACCGTGCCACCTTCCCCTGCTGCCCTGGGCAAACCCCTTCTCACGGATCCTTTCCCCACGAGTCCGGCTTCCCTCTTCCCAAAAACCAGCCCACCAGGGCCCTCTTACCTGCCCACCATGGGGAGCAGCCCCAGTCGGGGCTCCAACTTTGGCCTAGAGCCTGGTCTCACTGAACATGCTCAGAAACTCAAAGCATCCTCAGTGACACCACGCTGGTGGGGTGGAGTTTTAAAAATTCCCTGCCCTACCGGAATGCAGTGGAAAACTGTTCCAGGGCTTGCTCTTTTTAGGGGCTCAGCATTTGGGCCCCAGAAAATAGAAGCTGAAGCCAGAGGGCACCATTCCAGAGCCCATTATTTTTAAAAGGTGGGCCCTGCAACAAAGAGTTCTGGCTCCATTTTCTAATTTGCAGGGACGAGGAATGCTGGTAGCCTAAAAATACTGGCACCCAGAATGGTGTTCCACCATGTTCTGGCACACTGTAAGCCCTGTCCCTAAGAAAAGCAGAATTCCTCTGGAATTTCACTGGTACAAGTGAGATCAGAATCCAGCCCTCACCTCATTGCACTCAGTGGATGATTGCAGATTAATCCCAGAAAACTGACAGCAGAATTGAGCCTAGCACCACTGCACTGACAGAGGTGACTCTGGATTTCCCGTGAGGTCAGACTTTGGTGCTATCTTAACTGAGTTCAGTGGCGCAACTACAAATTTAACCATGTGTCACTGAGGCCCAATTTTGTGCCCATAGCTCACCACCACAGCATCCAGCCCGTTACTCAAAGGGAACTCTTTGTCTCTTCCAGGTGGATGGGGTGTTCCACAACCTCCCTGTGGTGGTGGCTGATGGGCAGCTCCGAGCTCATCAGCATGGCATGAACGTCCTGGTGCAAACCGACTTTGGTCTCACTGTGAGCTACGACCTGCTTTACAACGCCAGAGTCACAGTCCCAGGGAACTACCAGGGCCAGATGTGCGGCCTGTGTGGGAACTACAACGGGCGTCGGGATGATGACTTCCTCCTGCCCAATGGCAAGACAGCCTCTGACGTGGCAGCGTTTGGTTCCGCCTGGAAAGTCTCAATCCCAGGGACGACCTGTGAGGACGGATGTGCTGGGAACAGCTGCCCGGTCTGCGCAGACAAGAAGAAGGATTATTTCAAACAGCCCAAGTACTGTGGACTGCTCGCAGCTGCCAACGGCCCCTTCGCCACCTGCCACAGCACGGTCAGCCCCAGCGTGTATTTCAGCAACTGCCTGTACGACATGTGCCTGAGCAACGGGGAGACCCATGTCTTGTGTCAGAGCATCCACAGCTACGTGACGGCCTGCCAAGAAGCGGGGGTCACCATCCAGCCCTGGAGAATTGCCTCCTTCTGCCGTAAGTGCTGGTATTGCACGAGGGCCTGTCCCACTTGTACGTCTCTCTCTGGGGAGGCGGAGGCAGCAATTCAAAGTATCTTGTGCCAGGCCTCTGGGCTTCTTCTGAGACACCTGCGGTGGGGAGGGGGCAGAGGGGGAGAACCAACACCTTCACGTTCTAATACAAAGGTGATCTGGTTCTCTCCTTGCGGTAAGGATCTCTCTACCTGTCCATCCCTCCTGTCCGTGGTGTGAGATCTCTCCATCCATCAATTACTTCTCTCTCCATTTAGCTCTCCGCTGCCCAGCCAACAGTCACTACGAGGCGTGCGCCGACCTCTGCACCAGCACCTGTGCCGGGATCACAGACGTCAGGAGGTGTCCAGCCACCTGCGCCGAAGGCTGCCAGTGCGACGATGGCTACCTCTTCGATGGCCAGGACTGTGTGGCTTTACAGGGCTGCGGGTGCTTCAAGAATGGGAGATATTACAAGGTACCGCCCGCTGCTGGGGTCTTACACTCTTATGCGTTTTCTTTTCCAGTTCTAGGAGGGCAGTGGGGCCCAGCAGATTAGAGTGGATGAGGGCTGGGAGGTGAGACACTGACTTCTAGTCCTAGGTATGGCCACCTTGTGGCACGACATCACCTCACTGAACCTCTTCATCTGCCCTGGTTACATCGCCCCCTTTTCCCTTTCTTCAAACAGCCTAATGAGACAGTCCTGATGAACAACTGCCAGCAAAACTGCACCTGCATTCCCTCCCAGGGGGTGATCTGCGAAACCCACAGCTGCAGCAGTGATGAAACCTGTCAGATCAAAGATGGAGCCCTGCAATGCATCAACAAAGGTGAAAGAGGGTGCAAGAGTAAAACCACAAAAAGTGTGATCTTAAGAGTCGGAGTGCCATTAGAACACACTGAGCGGAGTCACAAGTGCTGAGGACCTGGCCCAGAGTAGAGTTTCCACCCTTCAGTCGAGGAGACGAGTGGGGTCTAGTGGTTATCGCCATGGACCTGGGAGCCAGGACTCCTGGGTTTTCTTTCCATCCCTGGGGAGGGGGAAGGTAGCTTACAGCGCAGGTTATGTGCGCTGGCGCTGGAGGGGAGAGGGGGGCCTTAGAAGTTGGACCTTTCCAACTGAGTCATTGATTTTATCCTCAGCTTTGGACCAGGGACTTCACAGTCACAGGGTAAAGGGAATGGTTTCTTCTGTCCGTGCCACTGAAGTCAAATGTTGACGTCCTTACTGTGCATTTTGACTTAATCCCTACTCAGACAGAGGTTCTGGGGCAATTATGGGAATTTCTCCCTCATCAGCCACTAAGCAGGGTAATATGGACTTGGTCTCTGGCCACAGCACACAGGTGTACCCTCAGATCTGAGCAGGTGTGCTACAAACTTTTTTGAAAAACTACTCCAAGAGCTCTGGCTTGGCTCATTGGCTCATGAATATTCATGAGTTCGTTTGGAAACTATATGGTGGTGTCCCTCAAATTAATTAAAGGTAGCATGGTGTGCCATGGCAGAGAAAATGTTGGGAACCACTGCTCTAGGCTGTAGGAAACCATCTCTCATTGACTCTTCATTCAAATGGCTTTGGTGGGAGAGTGGGTTCTGGAGGATAAATTGGGCCTGTGCTGAGCCAAGCTCCCCTGGCATCCAGCCCTCACTCATGGCCTGCTGGGATTTCTCCCCTTTCAGATCCCTGCAAACACGTGCGATGCCGGCCCAAGGAGACGTGCCATGTGACAAAGGATGGCGGGAGGTGTGTTCCCAACTTCAGGGGAACCTGCTGGGGATGGGGGGATCCGCACTATCACACCTTCGACGGCCTGAACTTCAACTTCCAGGGCACCTGTACGTATACACTTGCCAAGTACAGTGGGAGCGACACCAGCCTGGTGCCCTTCACTATCGATGAGAAAAACGACAACAGAGGGGGCAACCAGGCTGTCTCCTATGTGCGCCTGGCCAACATCTTC
>ML682100.1:754721-771718 GCA_007922195.1 Podocnemis expansa
TTTATTGACACAAGCAGTAACTGGACTAGCTTGTCTACTTGCTCTGTTGCTAGAGGTGATGGCTACTGGATGAGGCAGCTGGGCAGATATCAGTCCCAGCTAGTGCCCCTTCGCAAGTAGACACCAAAGAGATGAGTGCCTGGGGAATCCTTTTAATAGACTAGCTAGACTGAGACAGGTTAGATTAAAATAAGGGGAAGACTTGCTGTCTTGCTGGGAGGATAGATTCGATGGATTGGGGGGTTAAATAGATGAAAGAGGTGAATATAGAGAACACATGGATTCAATGGAAGAAATAGAATATAATAGATGGGGAGACTAAACGGATTTAATGGATGGGTACATAGATTTTGATGTCCAAGAAAACACAACTGGGTAGTGTAAAAGATTGGAGATGGCAGGCTTAGGCGGATTGATGGGTCAATACATGAAACGTGCTATGTTATAGATCAGACAGATATAGATATTCATGGCTGTACAGATCAATTAGATGGAGGCGTGCTGTGAACTAACCGATCACTAGAGAGAATTTCCATCCAACGGGAAATTCTGATGTTTCAGCACTTCTGTTTCTTCCAAAATGTCAAAACATTGATGCTTTGAATGGACTGAAAAGTTCTGAAGACCTCTCAGTTCAGAAATCTCAAAATGAAATGTTTAGCTAGAAGCAAATCATTAGAATCTTCACAAATCAAACATTTGAGATTGCAACCAGAAACAAAACATTTCCTTCCATATCAACATTAATCCCTGCGCCTGCCTGAGTAGCCACACGGGAGCTGTAATTTCAGACCGCTCCTGCATCCATTCTCTCCTATGGGCATTGTTCCCTGGCCATTTCCCTTCATGCCCCACGGTTCATCCCTGCCCCAAGATGGACCTACAAGACTCTGCCAGTTCACTTGAAATTTCCCAAAGAAAATCTCATTTTCAAGAAACCCCGGTGTCTGATGGGAACGTGGTTTCTTCAAAAACGGTTCTCGAGTCTTGGCTGTACACAGTTTCATATAGTCAGCAATGACGCGGAAGAAAACAGAAGATGCTCACTGACAGTGTGTGCAGATGACACGCAGATTCAGGAGTGGTAAACAAAGAAGGGGACAGGTCATTTCTTCAGAACGCCTGGAGTGTTTGGTAAAGTAGGCACCAGCAAACTGAATGAGCATTAATACGCCTAAATATCAATGTAGAAATCAAAGAATACATGTAGACTATACTTCCGGGGTGGCGGGGGGAAGGATTGTATTCTGCGATGGGGTGAATTTAACAAGATTTCTGGGGTGGGAGGGCAGAGCAGGGAAGTGATGGTGGTGGATACCAGCTGACACGGGCCATCAGTGTGATGTTCAGCTACTGCAGTAATGGGTGCTGCATAATGAACTAAAACAGACTGACCGCCGTTGATACAGCGGATGTGATGATTCATTGGACGGCGTGCATGGCTTAGAGAAACGGATTTGTGTAATGGACGGGCTGATTGCGTTAGAGCGGCATCCCTCAACCAGGGAGTCCCATTTCCCCAGTGGAAGTCACAAAAGCCTTTCAGGGGTCTGGTGAAGCCTTGGCAATTCTATTACAATGTAATGTAAAGAAAATCTCACTTCCTTCTACCCCCGTGTACCCCAGTCCTTCAAAGCACAATATTGTGGGATCTAGCGCTAGCAACACATCCGCATCCACATTATGCCGACGCATTGTTGTTATCACCGATGTCTTTTTTGTTCTCGCCAGTAAATGTGAGCAGGTTGTGGAAAGAAGGCACTTCAAATACAGGGTCATGAACATTTTTTAAGAGGGACGGCGCCGATGCACAGAACAGAGGGATGGGGTGGGTTGGCTGACAGGATGGGAGAGAGGGACGGGTCAGAAAGAGATCGAAAGATGCGACCCACCTGAAATGCTATGTGAAAATAGAGGATCCCACCCCAGCCAGATCTACTTAACCTTTCCACTCCCACTGCACGGGTGCTGAGTGCCAAGCCTTCTGGCGTGGGTGGGGTTTTCAGAGGAGACCTTGGAAAGAGAGGTCTTCACTGCCCTGGGTGCGCTTTGCAGATCTTACTGGATTTTCCATACAAGAAGGTCGCTTCCCTGCTGTCCCAGCCAGCCAACTCCCTTCCCCAGTGGACTTGCTCCCTTTGCTGGGCTCCCGAGTTGCCTTAGTGTGGCTGTTTGCATGTCGGTAATGTGACATAGCAAATGCTGATTGCACATTCCACTCTGTCTCCGGCTCTTGTTGCATTTAAGGGAGAGATCTTGGTTCATTTTCTGTGTTGTTAAATCTCTCCCTCTCTGACTCTCTCCTAGTCCCTAACTGCCCTGAGAACAGCCACTACGAGGCCTGCGGGAACGCCTGCCCAGCCAGCTGCTCCGACCATACCGCCAACTCTTCCTGCCAGGAGCCCTGCGTGGAGACTTGCCAGTGTAATGACGGTTACGTCCTCAGCTCCGGCCAGTGCGTCTCTGTCGGGAGCTGTGGATGTGACTACAACGGTCGCTACTACAAACCCAATGAGGAGTTCTGGGATGATGAGAACTGCCGCTTTCAGTGCAGATGCGACCCCAGCCTGGGCATGGTGCTTTGCCAGGAGAGCAGGTGCAAGGCCAGCGAGAGATGCACCGTGGTAAACGGGATCCGTGGCTGTTACCCAACCAGTTACTCCACCTGCACGGCCTCCGGAGACCCTCACTATGTCACCTTTGATGGAAAGAAGTACGATTTCATGGGCACCTGCATCTACCTGCTGACTGGGGTTTGTACCGAGGATCCCACGCTCACCCCGTTCAACATCAAGGTGGAGAATAACAACCGCGGCAACAAGGCCGTATCCTATACAAAAGCGGTGACCTTGGAGGTCTACGGCAGAAACATCACTGTCAGCCAGCAGTACCCCCGCAAGATTAAGGTAGGACTTCAGAGCCGCAGGGCAACTCAGGCAACTGTGAGCAGGAACTCTTGCTGCTGATCCCAGATTTCTGTCCCTCATGAAGAACTGAGAGCTTGTGTCCATTGCACACTGAGCCAGTGGTGGATGGGAAAGAAGCCCTTGCTCTGTTGAAAAAATACAGGGCATAGTTTTCATCTCCCAAGAAGTGCAGTTTGCCAGTGGAGCTCCTCCATATCAAAACAAAACAAAACAAAGCAAAAACCCTCCTGCATTTAATTACAATCTGGCCTCTTTCACTCTAAACGAGCAATGGGCAATTCACACCAGCTAGGCATCTGGCCTGTTGATTCAGAGGAAGTCCATAGTCATAAAAGCTTCTTCCACTAAGTTACTTGCCCCTCAGTTCCATTCCCCTAAGGCCCTTCCCCAGAAGCTGCCAGCAGAAGGTTGGAGGTGGAGGCGTTTCCAGGGCCTAGCTTTCTGGGAAAGACTCACAGCGCTTGTTTACAAATAAACAGCAAAAGCAGCCCAAGTCTAGCCACACTGTTGCAATGGGTGAGTGAAAGCACTGGCAACACCGCTGGGAGGTGCTCTCCCATTGGCGTAAGTACTCCATCTCCACAAGAAACGCTAGTCAGGCCGATTGATGAACTCTCCGTTGACCTAGCAATGTCCACAGCAGGTCAGTTTAATTGTGTCTGTCAGGAGTGTGGATTTTTCACATTCCTGAGCAAAAGATATGCTGACCTAATTTCCTAGCATTGACCAGGCCTTGCTCCAACAGGGAATTCAGACCTTTCCCACCGCAGGTGTTCCAGATGCACATCATCTAGGTTAGCCTGTCCTGCAAAGCTTTAGCACCACAGAGCTATTCATGTTTCTGTGACCAGGAACTCCTGTTCTTAATAATTTACCCATTGTTTGAGTCCAGAGTGGGGAACTGAGACCTTTCATCTATTGTACACTGAGCTGCTGTTTGATTTTTAGGAAATAACTCAGTGCCTCTTTGTGAGAATATGTGGCATGGCAATTTCCCCTCCATAAGTCCAGTTATGCTAGTTAACTCCCCTGCATTCAAACGACTCACTCATTTTTCTGGGGATCTCCTTGTATTGACTCCAGTAGAGTGCTGCCTATTTCAAACCAGCTGTGTATCCAGCCCCACTGACTCATGTTGAGTTACCTTTGATTGATACCAACTAGGGATCTGGGCCTTTTGGCGAAGAAACATAAAAGCTTCCTCCACCAGGGTATTTCATTTCTAATTCTGTTGTGCTAAGGCTCTTTATAGTGACCTGACAATGCACAGTTGGAGTACAGTGCCTTTACACTGTCCAAGGAGTATAAAAGAGCAAGTGTAACTGTGAATACAGACTTTGACCATCCCTGGCACATCTTTGTGAAGCTGCCCTTCTTCGCTGCTCTTACCACTTTACCCCACTCCACTTGCAGAGCTAGAACCCAGAAGAGCTGACTCCCAGCCCCCCAGCTCTAATTCACAAGACACCACTCCTCCTTGAGAGCCAAGGATAAAACCCAGGTATCCTGGTAACCAAACAAGTCATGCCGCCCTCCACTGTAACCACTGGACCTCACTCCCCTTCCACAGACACAGTAGATAACAGGATGCCTGACTCCAAGACATCCCCTTGATCAAACCACTGGGCTATACTGCCCCCCCAGAGCTGTGCTGTGTATAAAACCCAGAAGTCCTGGGTCCCAATCCCTTGCTCCCTCCTTGTAGTGTTCATTCAACATTAAGTCCCAGCCCTTCAATATCTCTTCCAGGTGGATGGGATTTTCATGGACCTGCCTTTCTACCATGAGGAGAAGCTACAGGCCTATCTCTGTGGATCTCACATCCTCATCAAAACCACCTTCGACCTGACGGTGACCTTCGACTGGAGCAACCTGGTCCGGGTCACTGTGCCCAACACTTACGCCAATGCCCTCTGTGGCTTGTGTGGCAATAACAACCAAATTGCCAGTGATGATTTGACCATAAGAGACAAGAGTCACACAGTCAATGCTATCCAGTTTGCAGAGAGCTGGAAGGTGGGGGAGGTCCCAGGGTGCTCGGACATTTGCACCAATAAGTGCCCGGTCTGCAGCGAGGCTCAAAGGCAACCCTACAAAGGAGACCGGTACTGTGGGGTCCTCACCAGAGAGGATGGGCCATTCAGAGAGTGCCACAGGATCATCGATCCAACCCCCTTCTTTGATGACTGTGTCTTTGACACCTGCCAGTACAAGGGTCACCGTGATGCTCTGTGCAGTGCAATTAGTACCTATGTGAAGGTGTGCCAGGCCAGGGGCATCTGGATAGAGCAGTGGAGATCAGCCTCATTCTGCCGTGAGTGTCACTAACTGAATTTCCTTTGTGGGCTGGCTAGTGAGCATTTTTAGTGCCTTCTGCAGGGTGGGCTTGAAATGGCTCAGTCATGTTTAAGTGGCCCTGCACAGCTATTATTTTGCAGTAACTTTCCTCCATTGTCACCAAGAAAAAGGATCACTTCTTTGGCTCTGCTTTAACAGTATGCTATAGTAATAGCATACTGTCCCCTTGGAGGCATCTTCCCTCCAGGAGTGGGAAAAACTTTGCAAACACTGGTCATCCTTCTCATGAGCATGCAGGAAAATGGAGGCAGTGAGAACTAAAGCAATTTCCTCAAAGTCTCATGGGAAACTAGTGGGAGAACCCAGGAGTCCTGACTCCAACTCTTCCATCACGAGACAATACACAGTAGGTCACTACCAGATTTCCAGAAACAACTTTGGACACATCCCCTTGTCTGTAGCCCTTACCACTAGACCAAACACCCTCTCAAGAATCTGAAAGAAAATCCAGGAATCCTGTCTCCCACTCCCTACTTCTTTAACCTACTAGCCCCCATTGTCTTTCCACCCTCTTTCTCTAACACCCTAGATCATAATTCCCTCACAGCAACCCCAGTGTCTTAACTCCCAGTAACCATGCTCCAATCTACTAGATCCTACTCTCCTCCCAGAGCCAGGAATAGAACCCAGGAGTCCTGGCTCCTAATCTCCCAAATCAGCTGAGCCATACTGTGAGTTATATGAATAGAGATTTCTTTCTATTTACATACACATTTTCTTACAGTGGATTACTGATTTTTAAAAGCTCTCATCCTCATCTGCATGTTCTCTCTGGTCTTCTCCTGCAGGACTCACCTGCCCCCATAAATCTCACTATGAGCTCTGTGGGAACGGCTGCCCTGCCACCTGCCACGGGCTCTCAGCACCTGATGGGTGTGACGCTCCATGTGCCGAAGGGTGTTTCTGTGATGCTGGATTCCTTCTGAGTGGAGACAAGTGTGTCCCCATGGCACAGTGTGGTTGTGTGCATCAGGGCAGGTACTACAAGAAGGGAGAGGAGTTCTACCTTAGCACCTCCTGCCAGGAGCGGTGCCAGTGCAAAGACAATGGAGTCATCAAGTGCCAGAAAGCCTCCTGTGGTGCCAATGAGCAGTGTCGGGTGGAGAATGGAGTCCTGGGCTGCCATGCCATGAGCTATGGAAAATGTGTAGCGTCTGGTGACCCTCACTACCTGACCTTTGATGGACGGGCCTTTGATTTCCAAGGCACTTGCACTTACAGCTTAGCCAAAGTCTGTAGCAATGACACTGGACTGGAAAACTTCTCTGTGGTGGTAGAAAATGAGAGCTATGGTAATGGCCAAGTTTCAGTGACACGAATAGTCACAGTCTTTGTTCATGGTTACACCATCACCCTGGAGAGGGGGAGGAAGTGGAAGGTCATGGTAAGTCCCTGTTTGAAGTTACTGTCATTGCAGCCTACAGTGACTAATGTGTGTGTGCATGTGTGTGTGTGTGTGTAAATCAGGACACATCTGCTTGGTCACCATCAGTGATGGATGAATTTCTCTCTCATTGGGACAGGTGGATGGGGAGCTCTACACACTTCCTCTCACTATGGATGATGAGGAGCTTTGGATGAACCAGGAGGGGAATAACATCATTGTCCAGTCTGCTTTTGGTCTGAAAGTCCTCTATGACACCTCATATTATGTCCTAGTGTCCATCCCTAGCTCCTACAAGGGACACATGTGTGGCCTGTGTGGCAACTTCAATGACAACAAGGATGATGACTTTTTACTGCCTAGTGGAAAGAACACCCAAAATCCAGATGAGTTTGGAGCCTCCTGGAAGAGGCCCACCGATGGTACCACATGCTCAGATGGCTGTGGTGAAAGATGCCTCGTCTGTGATGCAGCCAAGACAAAGCCATACCAGGCTAAGGATTCCTGTGGGCTGATCACGGATAAATCAGGTCCCTTTAAAGACTGTCACTCACTGGTCAGCCCAGCTGAGTATTTCAACCACTGTCTCTATGACATGTGTGCTGCCAAAGGAGCAAACGAAATCCTCTGCCAGAGTGTCCAGGCCTATGTGGCTGTGTGCCAAGCCGCTGGAGCCACAATCAGTGCCTGGAGAACAGCCTCCTTCTGCTGTGAGTTTTCACAACAGTCTACAGCCCACTCTTATCTTCTGCTTTATTTGCAGTTAGTGATAGGCTATCATAAGCTCTCTGCTTATCAGATTTCTGAGCTAAATACTGCTAGGAGAGGTCAGCAGCTGGCTGGGAGCAAGCTGCAGCAGGTAGGGCAACACTCAGTGCCTTCCTATGCTGCTTTTGCTGCTCTAGTGCAGACAAAGGCTCAGTTCTAGACAATCACCTCTGAGTCACTGCTGACTGTCGCACAGCCATGCTAGAAGTGCTAAGCTGCCAGGAGCAGTGTGAATGACTCAGTAGGGGGTGCTCTTCCATGTAAGTCAGAGCTTCCTGATACACCAGCACTGGACTAAAGGGCTCTGTGCCTTTTGGGGGGCATGGGGTGCGCCGGGGTTAAAGTACACTTTGGTGGGCCCTGGAACCTTCCTAAATTTCCAGGCCCCATTCACTCATGTCCAGGCCCCCTTCATGCACCCCAGCTACTGCTCCCCCAAATGCCTGTCCCCCACCCGAGCTAGTGCCCCACAAACACCCTCATCAGACCACTTTCACCATGTCTTCCTCAGCCCCAAACCCCATCCCCTAAGCTCCCTACCCCCATGTCCCCAATCCAGCTCTCCTAACCCCCCACCCCCAGCTCCCCCATCTTCATTTCACCCCCTTCAGCCTCCCAACCCTCTCCACAGCTTCCTAGCCCACCTCCCCCGAGTCCCTCCAACAGGCCTGGCACATGGGGTTTGTGCCCTGAATCCCAGCACCAGTGCCCTGAGTCCTGGTGCAGCCCCTGCCTTTCCTGGTTTCCAGCTGGAGATCTGGGGCCCAGCTTGCTGCTTCCAGCCCCGTCCTCAGGCTGCGGCTGCTGCTCCCTGCCTTGTCCCCAGCTGGGAATCTGGGGCCAGGCTGGCAGCAGCAGGCGCCTGAGGCTGGGTCGGGCCCCAGTGCCTAATCGGGGCTGAAGGTGTGGCCTGTGGCTAGGGTGCATGGCCTGGGCCGGTGCCCTAGGTCCTTCCCCGGGACAGCGACGCTCCTGCCCTCCAACCCCTTCCCTAACCCACCCACCCCCAGCCTGCTGCTGGCTTCTCCTGCTCCCCCAAAACACCCCAAGCTCCCTGCTGGCTTCTCCTGCCCCCCTGAGACACTCCCACTGGCTTCTCCTGCTCCCCCAAAACACCCCAAGTTCCCCCACCAGCTTCTCCTGCTCCCCCAGACACCCCAAGCCCTTCCATAACCCCCCAGTCCTGCCACCAGCTTCCCCCTCCCCTGTGACCTTTCCTCACTGGGCCGGCTCGCCTGTACCCAAACCAGCCCCCAGGACCCCCTGACCTGGCTGCCATTTGGAGTGACACCAGCACAGGCTGAGTCCCAGGGTGGGAGTTTTAAAAACCCCCATGCTCAGCCTAGGGCAGTTCGCTGCCAGCCAGAAAACTCTGTCTTCCAGCCCCTTGAGCCGGCCCTTGGGGAACACACCAGAATCCTGCATTCCAGTGTGTCCCTCTAGTTTTTAGGGACCCCGAAACGCAGCATTCTGGTGTGTTTCTCTATTTTAAGGGGCCCAGAATGCTGCCCCCCCCCAAAAAAAAATAGGGGGCCCTGGAACACTATTCCGGGGCATTCTGGCTTACTTTAACCCCTGTGAGTACAGCACACCAGTCTATAGATCCAGTCTCCAGCGTGAAGTCAGAAAATTGACTCTCCTACTGCTTGAATGAGATCTAAACAGAAAGTTAATTACCTTCTCTGGGTGACAATTTTCAGACAAAACTTTTTAATCACCCAAAAATGTATATTCGACTGAAATGTTTTGTGAATTTTGTTTCAAATTTTATAAATTCTTTCAATCAAAAAGAAAAATATGGAAAAACAAACAATTTGAGGTTTTTTTCTTTGAAATGGCTTTTCATTTTTTATTTTTATTCCAGTTTTACTTTTCTTACGGTTAAAAATACCCTGAAAAATAAATCAAAACAAAAATCCCTTTGTTTTTATTTCCACTGAGTCAATGAACCAAAAAAAAAAAAATCAGTTATTCACCACAGGTGAATGCATAATGGACCGGTTTGTTCAGAGGCAGAACCATATAATCCATCCCAAATAACTGGTTTTATTGGAACCAAAGCCATTTTTTAGTGTTTTCTTTTAAGTGAAGAACCTCAAAGAAAAAAATGGAATTGACTGAAAGATTTGGATTGGCTTGAAACTTTTTTAGCCATGTTTTTTATTTCAATTCCACACTTTTGAGATGGCTTTCATTGTTGGTTCTGTGTATGCATGAGATTTTGTTTTTAAACTGTGTAATTTGCAGATGAAATTCTGTTTCAAAATAAAAAGTTGAATTTTTTTAAAACTAGTTTAAAAAAAAAACCTGCAGGCTTTTTCTAGCTGAAAATATTTGTTAAATTTGAGTCAAATGAAAAAAAGCATTTTTCAGTAAAAATGTTGTGTCACCAAAACATTTTGCCCAGCTCTATTATTTGACGTTTTAGTAACTATGTCTATGGTAGAAACAGTTTTTCATCCCTCTCTCTCATTTGCTTGTCTCCCCAGCTGTTACCTGCCCAGCCAACAGCCACTATGAACTGTGCACTAGATCCTGTGATTTCACTTGTGCTGGCTTGTTCTCCCCTGGCCAGTGCACTGAGAAATGCTTTGAAGGCTGCGAGTGCGATGCCGGCTATGCATTCACTGGGGAAACATGTGTGTCCCTAGAAGGATGTGGCTGTGTGCATGATGGACGCTACATCAAGGTGGGTGCTAGGATTTTGGGCCAGCTGTTGTCCCTGATGCTGTCATTTTGAATCTGATGCCCTTGTAGCTGTGGGATCATCCCAGCTTCCCAATGGATGTTGCAGTCAGTGTGTGTCTGTGCCCTACAGTGCTACGACACAAAACATCTAACTCCTGCCTTCAGTCACCCATGTGACTCCCGTTGCAGTAAAAAGCATTTTGTTAGATGAACATCTGAACACCTGACCTGTGTGACCCTGGCACTAGAGATTCATCACAAGAATACCATGGCATTAGATGGAGAATGGAATATGGAGCCTTTCTCCTGTAGGGGGCTTCAGGTCCAATCCAAACCCACGTTAGGGGAAGTAGCTGGTTTGACTGAGAGGTAATGGGATAAGATGTTTGTTAACTTACCATGCTACATCTTCAGCATAGTCAGGTTGCTTTCACCCACTTCTCCAGGTGGGTAGCTAATCCAGAACCTCTCTCCTGCTTTTGTCTGATTTCCATCCTCAATTGATTCATGTCCATTTGTCCCTGTTGAAATGATGGGTGAAGGAAGGGAGCACAGTGGGTTAGCACTAGGAGACCAGACTTCCACAAGTAACCTGCAGAGTGACCTTTGGGCAAAACACTACCTCAATTCGTCAGTCTCCCCATCTGCAGAATGATACTGAGCAGCTTTGTGAAGTGCTTAGTGATCCACGGATGCAAAGCTCTACAGAAGAGCTGGTTATTATTAATTATTATTATTACTATTGTTATTATTATTAGTGATCATTTCTTATCAAATGCAGCAATAGCAGAGTAGTTGCAGCACTGCATGGGGAATTAAAACACCCAGATTCAGTTCCTGGCTCTGCAGTGACCTAGGAGAAATCATGGCACTTCTCTGTGCCTCATTTTTTCCTCTCCCCCTTGTAAGTTCTGGGTTTCTTTGTTCCCCAGTTAAAGCACTAACTCCTTGGGAGACAGCTTCACTGCAGAGTTAACTCAGGCTCTTGTCTGAATGTTGACCTCCCACACAACTGCATATAAACTGCTCAAAAAATTCAAAAAAGAGAACAGAATGTCAGGAGCCATTAGGAAAGGGATAGATAATAACACAAAATATCATAAGATCACCATATAAAGCAATGGTACACCCATACCTTGAATACAGCATGCCATTCTGTTCATACCATCTCAAAAAAGTCATATTAGACATCTCAAAATTATGTTAGTCTTCTCAAAAAAAGACATTCAAAAAGGTGCAGAGAAGGGTGTGGAATGGCATAGAGAAAGTACTTGTAAGTAGAGAAATGATATTTACCTCTTCATATAACACAAGGACCACGGGTCACTTGATGAAATGAATAGGCAGCAGGTTTAAAACAAAGCAAAGTTTTTCACACTACACACAATCAATCTGTGAAACTCATTGCCAGGGGTTCTGTGAAGGCCAAAAGTATAACTGGATTCAAAAGAAGAATGAGAGAAGTTCCTGGAGGAGAGGTCCAAGATGTTCATGGTCATGGACACAACCCATGCTCCAGGTGTTTCTAAACCTGACAGAGCTGGGACTGGACACCAGGAGATGGGTCATTCCATAATTGTCCTGTTCCATTCATTCTCTCTCAAACATCTGGCAGCAGCCACTATCAGAGACACGAGGATGGGTTAGATCGACATTAGCTATGTGGCTATTCTGGTGTTCTCACCCAAGATCAGTGGTAATTTGAGTCCAGGCTGGCTAAACTAGCTGGCTCAGCTGGTTGTGGAGAGGGTGTGTAGTACAAAGTGAGAGCCTGAGACATGATGCCTAATATAGCAGGCCAGGTTTTGAGTCCTGAGGCTTGAGCTAAAGTAAAAATCAAGCTGTTCTGTTAGAAGTCAGACTGTGAATCTGTGTGTAAGTTCACAGAAACTGGCAAGAATAGAACAGGTATTGCAAAAACACACTTTCCTAAGTAAGTGCTAGGCACAGAACGAACAGTAAGCACATTCCAGAAAGCTGATACCAGAATATCCTGATATCAGGAATGGAACAAGCTCACTCCTCAAAGATAAACAAGCTTCACTGACCCCTCTCTAAGACCAGGATGTCAATGTGATAGATACAGATCTCGTGATAAAATGATAAATAGCAATATTTTGATCAGACCATCTTGTGCAAGGTAAAGCAGCGGTTTTCAAACTATGGGTCGGAACTAAGTACTGGGCCGCAGACCCTCAGGAGCTGGGTCGTGGCACGCCCTTCTGCCACCACCAAAAGACTGGAATGCATTACTCAAATATGTAATTCTTGGGTCCCAGGCATATTTTTTTGTCAACTGGGTCCTGAGAAAAAAAGTTGGAAAACCACTGAGATAAAAGATGGTATCTTACCATCTTATTAGAGAGTGGCAACCATGCATAAATAAGACCATAAGAAAGTTGTTTGTATCAGTGTATAAAAGAGGATCTAAGAGGAAGCATCTTTTTATAAAAAGCACTCTGCACATGCTACAAGTGCATTTAATACATGCATACCCATGATAGTGGACTGTCTCAGTAAACGGTGGAATTTTCCATTCTTCACTCAGCCAGACAAAGATGCTTCCTCTGACACACTGCGCTCAGTCAGGGCAGGAGAATTGCTCACTATTGATATATGCAGCACCTAACACAATGGGACCCTGACCTAGGCAGCCTCCTATAATTTAAATAATCAAATGAAGCTTTGAGCTGCTCCCTTTATGAGACTTTTCTCACTCTGTTTTCCTGTAACAAAGTTGTTTGGGATTTTGCCTGCAGGCTGGGGAAAGCATCATATCCAGCAATTGCTCTGAGAAGTGCACCTGCCAGGCCTCAGGTGGGCTCATCTGTGAGCCACACAGCTGCCCCATCAAAGAAATCTGTGCACTCCAGGATGGGGTGCGTGGCTGCGTGAAGCCGGAAGGCCGGTGCACCCTGGTCCCTGGAGCCCAGCTCACCTCCTTTGATGGCGCCTCTGGAAGAGTTCTCTACCATGGAGCTTATGAGATGGCCTCTCTTTGCAACTACAGTGCACCCTCCTGGTTCAGAGTGGTGGTGGAAGTCAGGGAATGCAGCGAGGAAGGAGTGACTGCCGCGATGACCACCTATGTTTTTGTCCAAGATGCCTTCATAACTGTCAAAAGGAACAAGGAGACCTGGGTAAGACTGGGACACGTTACAACAGCCTGAGGCAAAGGGGCAGGAATCTCATTCAGCTTCCACTGATATGAGGAAAAGACTAGGAAGTAAAATGATATTGATGATCATAACTGACATTAATCTGGATAGCTCACAGACCTTCTCAAAGATCAGTTCATTCAGCCTCACAAACCCCATGAGTTATGGATGAAAAGCAGGGCCATAACTATGGCGGGGCGAAGGGGGCAAAGCCCCGGGCATGAATTTGAGAGGATGCCAGACCCTTCCTGGCCCCGAAGAGGAACGTGCCTTAAAGGCATGTTCCTCTGGGAGCCAGTGAAGGCGCTCCCCACCTGGCCCTGGCCACGGCAGGATAGGGAACTCCCACCTGGCTCTGGCCTGTGACGGGGAAGGGGAAGGGATGCCCTGACCAGCTCTGGCCATAGCGGGGTAGGGAACCCCCACCAGGCCGGCAATGGGGAAGGGATGCCCCAACTGGCTCTAGCCACGGCATGGTAGGGACCCCCCCACTGGCTCTGGCCACCAGGAGGGGGGAGTGGATGGGCCCTGGATCAGGGCCCAGGTGGGGGGGACACATTTGGAGCTGCTTGTCCCGGGTGCCCAAAGGTGTAGTTATGCCCTGATGAATAGTTATTCATTAGCAAAGACTGATTTAGAACAGAGGAGTCCTGAGTGCCCCCCACCTTCTCCCACCATAGCCCACTCCCTTGCCAGACCTGGAGACAGCATGCAGGAATTCTGACTTCCTCTTGTTCTGCGAGCAATCAGGGGATTGGTCTCGATGTTGTGGGGGATTTTCCTGGCTCATACATTATCACAGGGGAATTGGCTAAAAAAAAGATCTGAGTCCTCACTACCTTTACCTGGAGATGTGCCTGAACTCAAGGGCTCCTCTCCCACAACTCCTATGGGGCTCAAACCCGAATTTTTTGGTAACTTAGGGCAGGTGTTGGGGTGTTCCCACACTGAGCTACTCTCTCTGCTCTGGAGACACCCCTGGCCTACTGATTGGTGCATATAGTTTGAAGCAAACACAATTTATTAAACAGCTACCAGTTAAAAAAAATAAAAAACAGAGGAGAAAGGCAAACACCGAATGAACCCCCCCATGGGGACCATAGGGAGTGGTTCTTGGGTACAAGGGACGTTCACAGTCTGCTTCCCCAGGTCTTGCAGCCCCCTGCCCAGACCTGGCTGCATTACCGGGATGCAGAGAGTCAGACAAGGGCTCTGGCAGTGGCCACACATCCCCAAGGGTCAGGATCCTTCTCCCAGCATGGGCCACACATCAGGCTCCTGGTCCCCAGACTAGTCCAGCCTGCCAGGCATCTTGGCAGTTGGCATCTCCTTGCACCCAGGGCCTCTGCCCAGGATCCCCTTCACTCATCCCAGGTGGTCACCACATTCAGCTCCAGCCCCAGCTCCCAGCCCCACTCGGCTGAGCTCTCTGCTGCTCCCCTGGTCTTGCTGTTGTGGGTCACTGCGGCTCCCTGGCCTGGCTTCTCTTGAGTCCCACCCCAGCCACCAGCTGCTTTGTCCTTAGCTTAGCTTGCTCTGCCCAGAGGGCCCAAGCTCACACCTGGAGGATGGGACCCCTTCAGCTTTCTAGCTCCCTCATTGGCCAGTCTGCCTGTCAGTCAGGATGACCAGGCACATTGGCCTCTCCCCACTGGCCAGGAGGGCTGTCCATCTCAGGGCCCTTCTCTCCCTCAAGAGGTGCTAACCAAAAAGTCAACAGTTCCCTTACATAACCCACTACTGTACCCCACTCCTATCCCAGTCCTGGGGACAGACCCCAGGAGTCCTGACTCTCAGCACTCCCTGCTGTCTCCCACTTTAAGTTTGGAGGAAAGGCAAAAAGATGCTCAGGAAGGTAAAACAAACAAGGAGTCCTGTGGCACAAATGGACTGTGTGATTTGACCTCATCTCCCTCTGTATGCTGTTCCCCAGTGTTTGAATCTAAACGATGCACTGATCTGCTGTAACTGTCTGATCTGATCCCACGACTTACACTTTCCCTGCATTTATTTTCCTCCCATTCTATAAGTTCCTGATCTTCAAAGCATCTGAAGTGGGATTTTCTCCCACGAAAGCTCATGCAATAAATAAATTTGTTAGTCTTTAAAAGTGCCGCAAGACTCCTTGTCTTTTGCTGAGCTAGACTAACACAGCTACCCCTTTGGAAGTTGTGACCCAGAAGATTCGCTGGCAGAGATCCTTCCTTTTGGAGCACATGTCCACTTGGGGAGAGACCTGGCCATCAAGAAGAGAGACTGCTACATGGGGGAACGTGGCCACATGGGACCCAGAAGTTGGGGATCCACCAGTGCCCATGTGCCCCCCATCTTTTCCTGTCCCTGTGCCTTCTTTTCTCCCTGAGGGCTCACTGGCTCCTGCTTCTTTCTGCCCCTTGCTCCCAGGCACTTGCCCTAAACACCACTAAAAATGGGAGGACATAGCTCTCCTGTTTTTAAAAAGTACGGGGACATGGCCCCCTTGCCTTCCTGTTCAGATGCTCCTGCAAGGTAAGTGAGGTGATATCTTGTACTGGCCCAATATTGGTCAGTGGAAGGATCAAACTTTCAAGGTGCACCATCATGAAGAAGAGCTCAGTGTAACTTGAAAGATTGTCCTGTCCACCAGCAGAAGTTGGCCCACTACAAAAATATCACCTCACTCAGTTTGTATCTCTCTTGAATGGCTGCTATTATTTATGCCGACAAGGACAGGTATAATTAATCAAATATGAAAATGAGGGTATTAAATGAAGTCTCCGGGAATCTTTACTTTTCCCATTAAGAGACATGATTGCTCATAGGTTCAATTCCCAGGGGGTTGGACTAGATGATCTCATGAGGTCCCTTCCAGCCCTATGATTTGATTGATTGATTGATTGAAGGGAGATATTAGCCAATCAGGTTACCTATGCAAATTAGTGCCCCATCATTGAGTATTGAGAGAATCAGATAATTACTCCAGAGCATTGTTTATTTGCTTGGCTTCTCAGTCAGTGTTTTCCTGCACATCCCCATCTAAGATATTCCCTTGTAATGGAGCCCATGCACTCTAGACCCCATTGTCTTGTAGGGAAGCCTGTAGATGCTAGACCCTATTGCCAGTTATTGTGGCCCATAGACTCTAGATTTTATTGCCATGTAACGGGACCTATGGACTCTAACTCAGCCGCTGCCATTCATCCCCACATTTCCCAGCTCTTCTCTGACATATATGTCTGAATTCCAGGTGAATGGGCGTCCAGTGCAGCTGCCAGTGAACATCTCCAATGCTGTGTCTGTGAGTGAGTCTCAGGGCAGTGTGGCTGTGACCCAGGACCCAGCGCTGCAAATTCTGGTCAAGCCCAGTGGGGAGGTGATGGTGAGGGTCCAAGAGAGCCTGGCTAGCAAGTTGTGTGCATCCTGTGGGAACTTCAATGGAGATATCTCCGATGACCTGCAGCTGCCTGGGGGAAAGATCGCAGGGAACATTGCTGAGGTCATCGATGCTTGGAAGGCCAGAGACTTCTCAGGATGGTGAGTAGCTGCGCAGATGCTGCCTTTTCTGCTGATCTTTCTGTGATGAGAGACAAAGAGATTTCTTGTTGCAGAAGGCTCCTTAATAAAGCAGACAAAGGCAGAGCAGGTCCCAGCATCTCAAAGGCTATGTTCACACACAAACTGCTTGTTTCAAAACAAGCCATTTCAAAACAAGCGTTTCGAAATAATGTTTTATTT